>OU015742.1:126874359-126886427 GCA_907169655.1 Acomys percivali
TCCCTTCCCTTCCCTTCCCTTCCCTTCCCTTCCCTTCCCTTCCCTTCTCTTCCCTTCTAATTTTTCTTTCCTTCCTTCCTTCCTTCCTTCTTTCTTTCTTTCAGATTTATTTATTTTAATTTTCTGTGTATCAGTGTTTTGTCTGCGTGCTACAGGTGTACTGGTGCTCACAGGAGCCAGAAGAGATGTCAGATCCCTTGGAACTGGAGTTAGAGACGGGTGTGAGCCACTGTTAGGGTGCTGGGAATTGAACCTAGGTTCTCTTCAAGAACAGCAAGTATTCTTAACCCCTGAGCCATCTCTCCAGGTAGTCTTTCTTTTGAGATCAGTTTTGGTAACATATTTTCTGGCAGAATCTATTTATTTTTCGGTTGACAGATGTCTTAGCTAGCTTGCTCCCCCCTCCCCCTCCCCACCCCCAAGTCAGAGTTTCTCTGTGTAGTCCTGCCTGTTCTGGAACTTAGCTTCTGTAGACCAGGCTGGCCTTAAACTCAAAGATTCGTCTGCCCCTGAGAGTGCTGGGATTGAAGGCATGCACCACCACCACCCAGCTTACCTTGGTTTTCTATTGCTGTGATAAACATCAGGACCAAAAGCAATTTGGGGAAGAAAGGGCTTACTTCATTTCACAGGTCCATTATGAAGGGAAGGCAGGCCAGGGACTCAAGGCAGTACTGTGGGGGCAGGAACTGAAGGAGAGACCTTGGAGTAGTGCTGCTAACTGGCTTGCTCTCAAGCTCATGGTCAACTACCTTTCCTATATCTCTCTGGACCACCTGCCCAGGGGTGTACTGCCCACACCAATCATTAATCAAGAAAACACATCCCCTTCTTTACCCTGCCCCCCCCCCCCAACTTGCATAAAGGTCAGTTGAAGTTCCTTTTCCAGATGACTCTAGCTTGTTTCAAATTGACAAAAAATTGACCTGGATATGAAATAAGTACTTAATGTATGCCAGGCCTTGTGTGTGCAATGGATCACAGCCGAGTTGGAAACAGACAAGTTGTAGTCTTGTGCATTGTGTTCACCCATGCCCAGGGCAGAGGTGTTTCTGCAGACAGGGTTTCTGGGTCAGTTGCTCAGTTGGCTTTTGTGGTGCCGGGATGGAATGTGGGGCCTCTTGCATGGGTAGTCAAGTGCTCTACCACAGATCCATGGCCTGTCTAAAAATAAATCAGGGGGCTGTTTAGTATATGCATGTTTATTCTTTCTTCCCTTCTTTCAGTGAGCTTACCTCCATCACTTTCACTGATTTGCTTTCCAGGTGCCTTAGTGAGGAGGCTGTTTGTACAGGGAGTCTTCTGACTGCGGGAAAAGGCTAGCCTGGCCCTGTTCTCTGATAGAGCACAAGCCCTTCCTCACTGTTTTCCTATCTAAATGGCATTACTCTTCCAAGGCCACTGCTTTTCGATGCAGTTGGTTGTCTGCTGTGTAGTTATCCATGTATTTTACTGTTAAGTAAGCAACCAGGTAGGGAGCTGTTTCCCCATGGAGTGCTATATACTCCTGAAGTCCCTGGTGACTATTTTCTGCTAATGTCTTGAGCACTCATAAGTCCCAGTCCCTGTTATTAGTTTGACTTACTTCGTGGAGACCACAGACTAGAAATCTCATTAAAAATATGTTAAAGCCTTTCTGTATGAGAATGAGGGGACACATGGAATTAAGAAAGGTGGCTGGTGTCCTAACTGCAGCCACACGTTATCTGCTTTACCATAGAGCTCTAGAGATAGCTGGACCTAAGATTGGAAGTCTTGGTTTTTGTTGTTGATTTTTTTTTTTTCTTTTATAGCTTTGGAACAGAAGCTAAGTCACTTAATGTCGTCAGTATCTTTATCTATTGAGTGGGAATGACATCCATGCCATCTTTCTATCTCCATTACAGAGTGAACGGAGACTAAGCTTGTGGAAAAATCTGTGACCCATTCTGACTAAGGACATGATCTTGGGGCTGAAAAGTTGGCTCAGTGGTTAGAAGTGCTTTTGCTTTTCCAGAGGACACCAGTTTGGTTCCTACACCATGTTGAGTGGCTCACAATTTCCTGTAACTGCAGGGGACCTGATGCCTTGTTCTGGTGATGGAGAGGCATCCCTACACGTGTGGCTTTCTCTCACACAGACACGCTGATATACACACATAAACATTCAAAAATGACCTATACTTAGAATGGGCTCAGTGGAACCTGCGAAAGTATCTTCCTGACCAGACCAAACTGCTAATGCAGGTCACTTAATTTTGGTTAACTTCTTCCACAAGCGATGTCATTTAATCCTGTTTTCTTCTTCTTTTTTTTTTGTTTTTTTTTTTTTGTTTTTCGGAACAGGGTTTCTCTCTGTAGCCTTGGCTGTCCTAGACTCACTTTGTACACCAGGCTGGCCTCACAGCGATCCATCTGCCTCTGCCTCCCAAGTGCTGGGATTAAAGGCATGCGCCACCACACCCGGCTTTGTTTTCTTCTTAATGTTGAACCAGAGGGCGATTTAGCTCAATGTTAACTTACTATTGTGTTCTGTGCCAGTGTCTTTGATACTTAATCCTATACCAGTTTGTCTTTTGATCTTGTAAAGTCTTTGTCTTCCCTTTGCTACTGACAGCAAGAGCTCTGACACCAGAATGGCTGGAATGAAACAACCTTAGCAATTCTGCTTAACAAATGACCTCTCCTAAAAACGGGAAGGTCTTAGTTTAAACTTTTGTGGAGCTTTTGCAGACAAGTTTCAGATTTGCTGGTGGGAATGATTTTCCTTATCCTTTTTTCTAAAAACAAACAAGCAAACAGAACCATGTATTGTTTGAGGTTGAAGAAAACATCTCTAGATCAGTCATGCCATTCAGAATTTTGGCTGCTTGCTGTCTGAGCTCCATTCCTTGTCACCTCTCTGACAGAGGTGCCGTCACTTCCCAGGGCACTATAAGTAGCTTGTGCCAGGTGACATGCGTGCCTGCATTCTGGAATTGCTCTTTTTTAAAATGGCTGCTAATGGGGGTCACTTCAGTTTGATTGTTTTCTTTTGTAAAATGGTGACATTTACATATCCTGTTTTCTGCCTAATGTTGAGCCAGGGGTTGATTTTGTTAAGTGTTTCCCTGTTACTGTGGTCAATGCCAGTGTCTTTGATATTAATCCCATGCCACAGTTTGTCTCTTCTCTCTCTCTGTCTCTCTGTCTCTGTCTCTGTCTCTGTCTCTGTCTCTGTCTCTCTCTCTCTCTCTCTCTCTCTGTCTCTCTCTTTGGTTATGGAGACAGGGTTTCTCTGTGTAGCCTTGCTTGTCCTGGACTCACTTTGTAGACCAGGCTGGCCTCGAACTCACAGCGATCTGCCTCTGCCTCTGCCTCCTGAGTGCTGGGATTAAAGGCGTGTATCACCACGACCTGGCACTTTTGTTTTGTTTTGTTTTGTTTTTTGGTGTCTTCTCTCTCTTGATGAGTCTAGGCTTCCCACTTTTCGGACACTTCTATGGCACCTGTGGAGCTGGAAACACGCCCACACATCAGCCTTTCATAGTGAACTTGAAATACAGAAAAGACTTTTCATGTGAAATAGTCATTCCCTCTCAGTTGGGTTCTCTCTCTGGTCCTAATTTGGAGACTTTAGTCTTGTATCATCTGTGTGACCCCAAGTTGCATTTGAAGGCCTTTGTGTACTAATCCAAAGGTGGAGCCCATCCTCTATTTTCTCCCCATGAGGGTGAGCCTGAGTCCTAGCCACAGTGGAGGCCTTCTTCCTTCCAGCAGTCAGTGTGGGCTGAGCCAGGTTCTTAAGGCACAGAGTGTTCAGAGGGGTTACTGATAGGCCTCACTTTTTTGGTACATGTCTTTGGAGATTTCTAGATCCACAAAGGTTTATCAGTTTCACAATCTGGTTTAAGGCTGTCCAAACTGTCCATCCAAGAGTGCAGAGGGAGAGGCAGGCGTGGGCATGCATCTTTAGTCTGCTTTGCACGGTGAGTGGACACCTTCTCCAGATGTCATAGTGTGCACGCCACCCTAGATGGATTGTTCCTCCATTTTATTTAAATACAGTATCAGTTGAGTTTTGTGCTGCTGTCCCCGGAGAAGGATGGGGACATAGAGGCAGTGTAATTGGGTCTTCTGAAATCTAAAGTTTGTACTAATTATGAAAACAGTATAAACAGTACAGACTAAATGGTCAAGACGGCTGTTATGCTCTTTCTCTTACTGATTTTCAAAGAAAAGAAAGAGAAAACGTACATAACTAAATAAATAGTAAAAATATAGGGTGCTCAGCTGTGACAGTCAGGAAGCAGGCATTGTGGGAGGAGCAGCTGTGGGCAGGGGGCCACATCAGATGAGCTTGGTGAGGGAGGGGATTCCTGGTGCTGTGTGACAGATTACGGACACTTAGAGGCCTACACCATTACCCAGGTGAGAATCCCCACACAAACCTCTCTCTGCTAAAACCAATTGATGAGGAGGTCTTTGTCACTTTGGGGTGATTCCATGTAAGTGTCTGTAGCTCTGCCTTTTCCAGCATCCAAAGCTACCCACATTCCTGGGCACATAGCTCCTTCTTCCATCTTTAGAGCCAGCAACCGCTTCCCGAGTCCTTGCTGTTGCTTAAGTCTTTCCTAAGCTACTGTTACACTCATTGGAGACTCACTGACAACCTAGTGTCTGAGAGGAGTGATGAGGATAAGGACCATAAGAGGAAAAAATGGAGCTTTGCTCACCAGTCAGCATCTCTCTTCCAGAAGGATCTTGAAGGAATGATGAGGGGAGAGGAGAAGAATTGGCGGAATATTCATGTCTTTTCTGAGAATGAGGGAGATTTTTTAGGAACACAGGGTGCTCCCTCTCTTCCCTCCTTCCAGGGTCTGAATTGGAGTTTCTTCATGGCTGGCTAAGCATCTTTAGCTTTGAGGTGGGAGGAGAGAGACTCAGATCAGGTCTAGGTCTAAGGTCAGGTAAGCCTAATTATTACAGTTCTGGACAAAATACTTAGCAGTGACCAATGTGTCTATGCAAAGCATAATAGGATCTAGCCTAAAGGTGAGGCTGTCAAGGAGACCAACACCAAGCTTTTTTTTTTTTTTTTTATTAATTTATTCTTGTTGTAGTGCTGTAGTCACCCATGGAATGCTGCATGTTAAGCAGAGAGTAACTTCTCAGTGAAAGTGGCTCCACACAGCAGAGCTGTTGTCTATGGCTAATCAATAATGTGTGGCTTAGCTCTGTGACTTCCAGATTGCCTGGTTCCCCCTTCTCAGTACCTAAGGGAAGTTCTCATTATGTAGCCCAGGCTGACCTTGAACCCTGTGCCTGGGATCACTGGCATGTAGTGCCATACGCGAATAGGAGCAAATGAAACTGGGTGGTTGACTGAAGCTTCCCTCTGTAGCTCACCTCTGCCTCTGCTTTGTTTCCATGAGGCTGTGACTGCAGCGACAAGAGCATTCCTGGTTTCAAGCACCAGAGAGATTAACATCTTGGACATCCTTCCCTTCTCCAGTTCTTGACTTAATGGAAGCTGCACAGTTCCTTTGCTGTGCATATGAACAGCATCCTGTATCTAGCAATCAGACTGTAGACATTTTTAATGGGCCATTATTGTGCCTACAGTGAAAAGTTTAAGCGTAAGTTACGGGGGCTTTGGTCAGGGTCCTGGTAATGATTGGGCTGAAAGGGCTGAGCTAGTTTGCAAGTTTGAAGTACTATTAGGAGTTGGATAATATTTTCTTCTCAAGGTGTGAAATTTTCAATTTTGTCTTTTATCATGAATGCTCTAATCACAGTCACTGCCGCTTATGCTGTTCCCAGTTTCCTGCACTTCACTTTCAGGAAGGCTAAGCTTGGTGGTGGCTTGTAGCTCTCAGCTGGGTCCTGTAGCGAGAGGTGGCTTCACCTGCTCAGACTCTTTGCCCAGAGCCATTCTGCTTTCCAGTTGTTCAGCTGGGGTGCACGGTATAAAGCCCCGCCCTTTGTTTTAGCTCTGAAGGGCCATCTAGCTCCCGGCTCCCTAGATGGCAGGCCTCTGTGGCAAATGTCCTAGCTTCACTTTTCCTGGTACACACATCCTAGAATCTCAGAGCCTGTTTCTTAGGGGATGAGCCATTTGGACTCTGCCCCTTTTTATTTTCTTTTGTTTTTGTTTGTTTGGGTTTTTTCCCCCCCCAATGTGGCTTTATCTTACTGTGAAATACTTTATTTCATTGAAGGCTATGTTTCTGCGTGATAGCTTAGGATGTTCCCTAACTGTGGAGGACTTACTGCTGGCAGGTTTCCCCTAGCCTGGGAACAGTGGTCTGCTCAGTTCTCTTTTGTTAGATCAAGGATGCAGTTTCAGTCTGTGCCAGCCACTCTGGTTACAGTTCTGCTCCCCCCTGCTCTGTCCTGTGTGGTGAGAGCTGTGCCAGCTTCTTGGTGGTGGGCCTTGCCCTGTGCATGCTTGTAACAGCTTTCCTTAGACTTAAACCTGCAGATGCAATGTAGCCTGATCTGGGCTTCTTGACACACTCGGAGGCCTCAAGGCCAACTGTATTTTGTGTAGCTTTTCTAGTTCTCTGCAGGGAACTTGGCTTAAACTACCTGCATTGCATCGCTTGAAGCCATTTCTGTTGTGTTGTTTTGATGAAGTGTAATTTGTCGAACCAATCTATTTATTGCTGACATGGCGGTTTTATTACCCAACTTAACTATTGCTGTGTAAATAATTTGTATCTTTATTGCTTAGATTAGTGCCCACTTAGAGTTATTTCACGTACAGATTTGAAGTGCAATTGTGTTAGGAGTGTGCAGTCGCCTCTAGACACTGCTGATTTATCCTTCATCTCAGCAGATGAGATAAGCCGACTTTTCTGTGTCTATTAAACCTAACTTCATAAATGTGTATTCGTTTCCTCCCTCCTCAGGCACGTGCTCTAACACCTCAAACTGCGGAAACAGATGCCATTCGCTTCTTGGTTGGGACGCAGTCTCTTAAATATGATAATCAGGTAACTATTTTTGACAAATGTATACATGCTAATTACTAAGCTTATTCTTAGTTTCATATCCATTTTGTTCCTGATTTTTTTCAAGCAATGTTTAAAAAATTTAATATCACATAAAATTTTTCATTAGATTTAAATATATATATTTTTAAGTTGTAACTATTACCCAACTATGTATAATGATTAATTATAGTAATTAAAACATTATGTTTAGTGTGTCTTTTTTGTGTGTGTGCATGGTGTATATACATGTTTGTGTGTATGCATAGGTGCATGTATATGTGGAAGTTGGAGGTTGACTTTGAATATCTTCAGTTGTATTTTCTCTCTTTGTCTTTCTTTGCCTCTTTGTCCCTCCCCCGTATGTATGTATGTATGTATGTGTGTGTGTATGTATGTGTGTGTGTGTGTGTGTATGTATGTATGTATGTATGTATGTATGTATGTGTAAATAACAGAGTAAGACATCTATCTCTGTATCCTGGCTGGCCTAGAACTATTTATATCAATTTGGCCTCAAAATCCAGGAGCTTTCTCTGCTTCCTGAGTGTTGAGACTAGAGTTGTGTGTCACCATGCCAGGCAGTACCATATACATTGAGGTGGGGTTGCCCATGACTTTTGATTTGTTGTTTTGTTGAGTGTCCCCAGCCCTCAGCAGCTCTACCATGCCTGGTCTCTGTTACCTTAAATTTGTGTCGTCTGCTTTTGAGCTCAAGGATAGGGAGAAATCAGACACTGTTTTTAAGGGTGGTTGTTTCCTAGTCTCTCCCAGAGGGAAGGGCACTGTACGTATGTGTGCTGGGCTTGTTTGTGCTAACTGGCCTGTTCAGCATTGTATGTGACTGGCACTGGCCATCCTAGGCCACTGCTGGGATTCAGTCTACAGTGATGATTGTAGAGCGACTCCTGAAGAGGAGAAAGAATCATGGTTAAGCAAGAGGCCCTGAGAAGCTGTACCGCATAAACATATTGTTTGCTATCATGTGAACACTTTAGTATTGTTTTGATAGCAAAAGTCACACATCTTAGTCATTAGAAACCCATTGGGGGAAAAAAAAAGAAACCTATTGAAAATACAAAGCACAGAGAGTCAAAGGCAAGGGCTGTGGCCCCCACCTCAAGAACAACTGCTCATTTCCACCCAGTTGGGGACATATGTACTTTTAAAAACAAAATGGATGTCATGTTTATATAGTTGTTTTTATGTTCCTGTTTCCTTAACTCTGTATTATGGACGTCTTTCCATGCTGCTGACTAGTCCGCCAGGTACTAACTAGCTTCACAGGGCTCTCCTCTCAGCCAGGTGCTGGCAGGCATCTGAACTCGTGCCAGGCCCTGACATGGCCCTTACTCGGCCCTGACTCTTCCGTTACAGTAATCTGTGCCACTGCAGAGCTTTTTTGGAAGAAATTGGTGCAGATCCATGTTATTTTCTTAGCGTATATGTATTTTAAAAGTTAGTGTTTTCTACCGGCTTGAGTACTGATCAGAGAGATTGAGTGTGGAAATCATTTCAGTTCCTGTAAAAAAATTTTTCCCAGAAAAGCATGGAGATGGCATAGTTAACCTTCTTACTCAGAGACCTAAATTTAACAGTTGTAATTAATAGTATATGATCATAGTCGCTGATATGTTGCCATCATTTTAAAAAAGAAGCCAAAAAAAATGTGTTAAAATATAGCCTTATCCACCTCAGTGACTGCTGCCTTGATTTGAGTCTTGTCTATCACAGAGGGACTAGGCATAGCTCACCCGGTCCCTACTGCAGCAGCCCCCATGGTCACTCTACACCTCACTGGCCAGCAGTTTCCTTCCACTGCCTATCTTCCCTGCAACACCACAGCAGGTCTGAGAAGCGGAGAGGTTGACACTAGCGCACTCTCACATGTCAGCATCTTGAGAGTAGAGGTTTTAGCACCTAAGGACTTTAGACTGGAGAAGACCAGCTAGCAGAATTCTGCAGCTTGGGATTGTGGAAGCACTCCATGGGGACATGCCACTCTGCCTTTGGGAAGGGGCTCAGTGAGAACGAAATGCAGGGGTGTGTACTGTTCAAAGGGTTAGCTGCCACTGAGTTTGCACGTGGTTCTTTATAATCACGGTGCGTATTAAAGTGCTGAGGAAAGCATTTGAGATGCTTATTGTCCCTTTCTTGCATTTGTAGATCCACATCATAGATTTTGATGACGAAAATAACATTATAAATAAAAATGTCCTTCTCCATCAAGCGGGTGAGATCTGGCACATCAGCGCCAGCCCTGCAGATAAAGGCGTGCTGGCCACCTGCTACAACAAAAGTAAGTGCTGTGCTTATTGTTCTGTGTGTGTCAGCTGGAGGTGTCACGTGAGAGGGATATTGTATTGCTAATGGGTCTGTGGGTGATTTAGAAGATGTGACCATCCACCAAGGTGCTGCCCATGTATACTGCGACACTGGGAGTAGATGTTTGTGGTCGCTGCTGCAGGAGCATTGCACCAGAGGGGTCCTGAAGGGTGGGCTCTGCTCTGCTCTGCTGTGAGCATGGGAGCGACTTGCCTCCTTCCCACTGCCTGATGTACCAGATGCCATACAGTTCTCTCTGACAGCAGTGGGGATGTGACATGCTAGTTGTACGCCCATGAGCCTGACAGGCCTCCACCTGACTGTCTAGTGCTCCAGTCTCTGGGACCTTCGACATTTGTGTCAGACAGACAGTGAGTTGAACTCTCTTTTCCCTCACTTCTCCTTGCTTTGTCTTTGTGACATTCCTGATGGTGGTTTCAAGGGAAAAACCTCACCTCATGCCATAGAGTGTATCATGTGCTGTTGGGCGGCTACAGGAAGCCTGCTTCCTGAACCTTTTGATTAGACTCTGCCTCCATAGGATTCTCCATGGTCACTCATTTCTGTCTTAACTTCAAGGCCAACCTGTTTATTTTAAATGTATAGTCTCTTATTAAGGATAAAACAAAATGTTTGATGAACAATATTTTCATCCTATAATCCATTGAAATATTCCTACCCCCGCCCCTCCTCTCTCTGCCTGTCTCTATCTCTGTCTCTTGATAGGGATTTCCTATATGACCCAAGCAGGTCTTGAATTCTTGACCTTTGTGTCTCAAACTCTCATGTACTTGGGCTACATATGTCTGTGGACACACACTCAGTGCTCCCCAACATGCCTGGTCTTCCCCATATTCTTCTACTTTTCCTGTTAGCTTTTTACATGGTGTTACTCCATTTGTTGGGGAGGCATTCACATTGAATTTCACTGTCTTAGTTACTGTTATTGCTGTGAAGAAACACCATGACCAAGGCAACTTATAAAAAGAGAGTATGGGACCATGGTGAGTCTCAGAGGGTGAGTCCATGACCATCATATCAGGGATCATGGTTGCAGGCAGGCAGGCAGGCAGCACAGGAGCAGTAGCTGAAAGCTTACCTGTTGAGACAGTGACAGTGCAGTAGAGGTAGAGGGAGAGAGAGACTGAGCAAGCTAACTGGGAATGGTGTAGGCTTTTGAAACCTCAAAGCCCACTTCTAATAACATACTTCCTCCAACAAGGCCACACCTCCTAATCCTTTTCAAACAGTTCCACACATTATGGACAAGCATTCATCTATATGAGCCTGTGGGGGCTATTCTTACTCAAACCACCACATGCCTGCCTCTCCCCATCATCACTGAGTTGCTCTACGAGATGTTAGTCTGTCTGCTGCTCTGCCTTGGGCGATACAGCTCTTTCATATGTCTTCACACTGGCATGCCAGGGTGGTGAGTTTGTTATACTCCTGCCCTGCTGCTGAATTGAACACAGTACAAATGCTGACCCATGTGACTTGAGCAGACTCTTTTAGCCTCCGAAGGCAACCTGTACTTAATCAGCTCACTAGCACTGTTGCCTCTGTTCCATGTCTGTGACATCCATCACAGCATTCTACCTCCAATTGTCTGAATCAGCCCTCTACTTTCCCTCTGTACAGGGAGATTGCAGTCTTTCATGCTTGAAGACAACCAAGTTGCTGTGCTTGAAGGCAGTGGTCTCTAGAAAGTAACATTTGTGATTAACTCAAGTGAGCTTACCTATGACATAACATGTGGTGCTGACAGTCATAGGACATCCCTTCGCTTGACCACATTTACTCAGTTCTAAGCAGACTGCAGGTCACACTGCACTCAGGGGATACATGAAGGTGGGCCTCGCCTGGATGTAGGCTCAGCCATGAGACCTGCTGGATATGCAGGATGCACCATCTGAAGTGGTGGGAGCAGAGCTTATTCTGATAGTATTGTCAGCACAGTTCCTAGGGCACAGTTCCTCTCTAGCTGGTGGTCTGGAGCACGAGATGACTTGCCTGCCTCACATGCAGTACACAGACGTGGCCACTTTGGACATCCCAGTCAGAAAGAGGGATATCAAAGGCAGCCAGGAGCCGAGGTCCATGGTGATTTCAGGTGCTCACTGGAGGTCTCTCTGTAGTCCTCTGGGCTAGGATCTCTGGGGTCTTATTTTTACTTTATGGTCATGTTACCTTTCAGGTGTACTCTGTCCTCCCATGTATACTGTCCACAATATGCCCACTGTCCTCCATATGCTCACTGTCCTCCATATGTTCACTTTCCTCCATATCCTCACTGTCCTCCATATGCTCACTGTCCTACATATCCTCACTGTCATCCATATGTTCACTTTCCTCCATATCCTTACTGTCCTCCATATGTTTACTGTCCTCCATATGCTCACTGTCCTGCATATGTTCACTGTCCTCCACATGCTCATTTTCCTCCATATGCTTACTGTCCTCCATATGTTCACTGTGCTCCATATGCTCCCTGTCCTCCATATCCTCACTGTCCTCCATATGCTTACTGTCCTCTATATGCTCACTGTCCTCCATATGCTCCCTGTCCTCCATATCCTCACTGTCCTCTATATGCTCACTGTCCTCCATATGCTCACTGTCCTCCATATCCTCACTGTCCTCCGTATCCTCACTGTCCTCCATATGCTCCCTGTCCTCCATATCCTCACTGTGCTCCATCTCCTCCCTGTCCTCCATATCCTCCCTGTCCTCCATATCCTCCCTGTCCTCCATATCCTCCCTGTCCTCCATATCCTCACTGTCCTCCAT
>OU015742.1:126886437-126903608 GCA_907169655.1 Acomys percivali
ATGCTCACTGTCCTCCATATGCTCACTGTCCTCCATATGCTCACTGTGCTCCATATGCTCACTGTCCTCCATATGTTCACTGTCCTCCATATGCTCACTGTCCTCCATATCCTCACTGTCCTCCTTATGCTCAATGTCCTCCATATCCTCTCTGTCCTTTGACTCTCCACATGGGTCTTTCCAGCTCCTCGTGTTGTATAAAGTTGATGGTGAGTTGAGCTGCTCACCTGACCATGGGCCCCAGCAGCAATAAACTAGTTTGCAGATGAAGTCTTCATCCTGGTTTGCTGCCATGTGTATCACTTCCTTCCAGGTGTTTGCACTAGATGTTGATGGCAGCCTGGCCCAGCACCATCAGTGTTTTTCTCATGTCACCCTGTCTAGAAAGGAGGCAGTTTAACAGTATTCAAGCATCAATTCCAGGAACCCTGTTTGCAAGTTCGGTCTGCAGACAGCACTGCTTTCCAGAATGCTAAGCTCTTTCTTCTCAGTGCAGCCAGCAGGAGCCAGTGGAGCTCCTTAGCTCTTTGCTCTTTGAAGCCATGTTTTCTGTTGTACCCAATGTACTCAAATGGTCTATGGTGGCAGTCACCATTATGGGGCCAGGTACCCAACTCTTCTCTCCAGATGCCTCAAAAAAGCCTTGGCCCTGCCATGCGGGACTGAATATATACAGCCTTCTCAGGGAGAGCTACTATACTTAGCAGGTGAATACTTGTCCCTTTTTTTTTTTTTTTTATGCAGAATAGCCATGAACTACTAAGTTTCCATGCTTTATATATTAAATAAGAATGTGATCCATAAGCACCACATACTGGGATTAGAACATGCTGCTTAAGGAACATGCTGCTTCATGCAAATGCTCCTGTGAGAAACAGAGTTGTCTTTCACCTGGTGTTTTCTTGGCTGGTCATAGACTTCTTGTTAGCATTTGTTGCATATTTTCCTGTGATCATTTTGCTAGTGAGTGTTTGTAGGGAAGCCCACTCCTTGCACTCTCCAGTTAGATGCTCTGGGAGACATAGCAGTTTTCAGTCAAAGCTGAGGCCTTCAAGATGTGTCTCAGTGTGCAGCTCCTGGGGTGAACAGATGTGGGAAGTAGATTGTGGGTTGAGGCCAGCAGGCTTTGGGGACTACTTATATCAATTTGTGTCCTCAGTTTAGTGCCTGTGTCCTTGTTGACATGTGTGCTAAATTCTGAGGGGATCATACTGAGAGTATGGCAGAGAGAACCATGGGAAGGGGCCTCTAAGAAGAGAGTTAGACTTGGAGCTCTTTGAGAGGCAAGTCCTTCTGTGGGAATCTTGGTGTGGACATTATTGTCAAGAGTAGTGCTCAGCTTGTATCTTAGTTGGATGCAGACTCTCCACAGTCATTGGGAATCTGAGAATGGTGGCACCTTGATGATACACAGGAACTCAAGTGCCTTGTGAGTACATGTGGGTAACAGGATGGGCTGGCCATGCAAATAAGAAAACGTCCCTTAGTTTTCTGCATGTATGTGCAGGTGTATGTTGTCACAGGTTACCTGAAGGGGCTTGTGCACTGTGGGTCTGTGTTTAGCCATTGCTTGGAAAAGATGTTCTCAAACCTAGGGTGGTGGTTGGGAGGTGCGTAGTAAGACGTAAAGGTCAGCCTTACCTTTTTGCATTAACCAGTCCTGAAGAATGAACCCAGGACCTCATACATGTGAGGCCAGTCTTCTTCCCTTTGAGCTGCAGCCCGGTGCCTGGTACTGATAACTCCTTAGGAAGCACAGTGGAGCTATTTCCAGAGTAGAAGATACATAGAATGTATGAGGATTCATGGTATCAAGTAGCTGGTGGCACATGAAGACAGTGGTTGACAGTGGGCTTGATTGTACACATGTCCTAAAGGTGATGTTATTACCACCTGAAAATAGTTAAGGCACTCAAATGAAGGCACAGAAGATGTGTACTGCTGTTGGTCGGCCAGGCCTCTCAGCTGTGCATCTCCCTCAAGTGTGTTTCTGGTAGACTTTTAGGCCTTATGAAGATTTTGCTTCTTAGGCCGGCTTTCTGTTGACTTACAAGGTTTTCGTACAGTTCACAGGAGAAGTAAAGCACATGCATCAGAAAAAAGACCTTATTGTATTTACTTAAGGTTTATTTTATCTTCATGTGTACATGTGTGTCTGTGAGTGTCTGCCACATGTGTGTGGGTGTCCTCAGAAACCAGAAGAGACATCGGATCCTTTGGAGTTGGAGTTCCATGCATTTATGAGTTACCAGGGTAGGTGGGAAGTGGACAGCAGTCCTCTGAAAGAGCCCCAAGTACTCTCTTAACAGCCGAGCTGTCTCTCCAGCACCAACTATCCTGCTTTAGTAGCATTTTTATTTTTCTGAATTAAGAGTGAATTGTATGTGTCTTAGTTTGGGTTTTATTGCTGTGAAGAGACATCATTATCAAGGCATCTCTTACGAAGGCAAACATTTAATTGGGCTGGCTTGCAGTTTCAGAGGTTTAGTTCATTATTGTTAATAGGAGGAAGCATGGCAGTGTGCAGGAAGACATGGTGCTGGAGGAGCCAAAAGCTCTACATCTTGATCTGAAGGTAGCCAGGAGGAGACTCTGATTTCACACTGGATGGAGCTTGAGAGTAGAAGACCTCAAAGCCCACCTACACAGCGACACACTTCCTGCAACAAGGCCACACCTCTTAATAGTGATGATATTCTGTATGGCTGAACATTCAAACATTCACACATGAATCTATGGGGTCAAACCTATTTAGACCACCACAGTGTGGTTTTTTTTTTTTTTTTTTTTTTGAGGAGGGGTTTGAGACGGGGTTTCTCTGAGTAGCCTTGATTGTTCTGGATTTGCTATGTAGACCAGGTGGCCTCAAACTCACAAAAATTCACCTATCTTTGCCTCTGGAGTGCTGGATTAGAGGCATGCACTACCTCCGCGTGGCACACAGTGTTTGCTTATACTATTCCTGTGTGTGCTGTGTGTAGTATGTGTGTTTATAGTATTCTTTGCCACATGTGCACCCATGCCATTCACGTGCAAGGGCATGCACACGCATGTGTGTGTGGGTGTGTTGTGTTGTGTTCTGCCTCTGCTGACACTGTCCTTGCCAATACTCATGTAGCAGTGACCTTACAGTCAGTAGAGGGCACCATTGTCCTGGCTCTGTGTCCTTACTTGTGGCCCATCACAGGGTCCCCACATCATGGTGGCCCCATCTTTATTGATGTACTAACTGGTCACACACGATTTCTGAAGGCTTTTCTGCTGACGCTTCTAGAATTGTGCACCTGGAATATGTGCCTCAGCTTGGATTGATTCCTGGCATCTGCATTCTTGTGGTCAGTTTGCATTCATGGGGTGGGCACAGGATCTGTAGAAAATTTAGCTCCTGACTCCTAAACCACAGGAATTCATAGATGGGTCTGCAGGGCTAGGGGACCAGTAGTACCTGGAATGGTTAAAGTATGGTGGGTGGGTTGGCCAGCAACTGGAGTGTGGTGTACCTCCGCCCTCTAGGTCACTATGTGCACATCTTATTCATATAGCCTTTCTGTGATGGTAGCAGGAGCTTCTAAAATGCAAGCACATCGCTCTTGGGGCAGCTGCAGAGTCAGGGCCCAGTTCCACAGGGTAGATGTGGAATATCTTTCTCTAGTGTCAACTGTATTGATTTAAGCAATGAAAGGATTATTTATAGTGTAAAATGAATTTAGATATGTTAGCAAGCAGAGTGCGAAATTCACAGGAATCTCATGAATAAAACACGAGCCTACTGAGGACCCCTCAGATCTGTTATGCAAACACTTAACAGTTTGTAAAGGACATAGCCCTGTTGGGATGCACTTTCCTTCTTTCTGTTGGTGAGCTCCAGAGAATAGGGACAGCTGCTCTGTTTTGGGTAGGATGCAGGAGGACAGGGTCACACAGGAACTTCAAGTATGAACCAGATTTTCCTCAGGTTTGAGAGTCCAGGTTGTCCTGCATATTAGTGCCAAAGTTATCATCAGAGTGCTCCTCCCTCTGTGAGCCTCTCTGGCTTGCTGGAGCACATAACAAGTGACTGACAGAAGCCTGCCCCACTGTCTGGGCACTCTGAAGCCCACATGTGACCAGGAGCCCAGGGCTTTGAATCCACAAGATGTTCTGTTGGAGCAGACTCATCCTCCAGAGTCAAGGGTGCTCTGATGGAGGCCATTCTCACCCATAGAGTCACAAGATGACCTTGATCTTTTTGTAGAAATGGTGCGTTAGCTACCGTTTTTGCCATTGTAATCAAATACTTAACAAAAGAAATTTAAAGGAGGTAGGATTTGTTTGGATTTATGGTATAAGAGACTCAGTCCATCATGGGTCAGAAGGCATGGCAGCAGGAGCATGTGGCCTCTTACTTACATTGTGATGCACCAGGAAGCAGGGAGCTTGAGCCGGAAGCGGGTCCTTGGCCAGTTACAGAGCTGAACTGTAATTCTTATAGCCAGCCCCATGACCCTATGTCCACCAGCTAGGTCTCAAGTCCAGTAGATTCCACAGCCTCCCAAAACAGAGCTACCAGCTAGAGACTAATTGGTCAGACATGTGATCCTGCAGGAGACAGTTCATAATCAAGATATAACAAGCACTAGTGGAGTGTACTACACATGATGCCTGGCGTAGGGTGGGGTGGCCAGCTCTCCAAATGTGAGTAAACCAGCCAGCAGTGAGTAGACTGGTACACTGTAGGCAGTTGGACCTGGTGCACATAGCAAGAGGGTCCACAAGGTGCCATCTGCTCAGGGCTGAAATCCCAGGAAGACAACTGTGATGTTGGACCTGCCTATGCCCATGAGTGGAGCTTGAGTTCAGTGTCCTGAAGATGGGCCTTTTAAACATGCATAGTCGGCAGAATGTTCTAGAAATTATGTCCTGTTTTGTCATTGCCCGTCAAAGAAAAGATGAAGCTGGAGCAGGTCCTAAGAACAGCTGTGAAGATTCCTGATCTGGCTTGAGGTGCCTGCTCTGTCTCATTCTCAGGTGGTATTTATCCATGTTAAGGGTCCAGGCCAGAAGAGCAGGACGACCATAGCATTTTACATATCAGCACAGCTCTGGGGTGGGTTCTTACTGCCTCTGAGCCTCAGTTCCCTGGAAGATAGGAAGGAACGTCTTGACTATTTGTAGCTGTTGAGCTCATGGAAAGACTGTCTGCATGGGCTGTTTTGAGAACTCTGGTGGCGACTGAGCAGTCTGTTGTGTTAAGCAGTGTTCGCTCAGTCCTGGCATTATTTTAACACTGGTGCCGTTGACTTAAGTTTTATATTTATGCCTGCTCTTTGAATCTGGTGAGAGCTTAAGGGTGTCCTTGCTGAGCATTGTGCACAAACCAGCACCGGGAGCACCTCTGTCCCAGCACCAGGCTTTCAGCGCAGGCACCCTACACACTGACCTGCTCTTCAAATGGCAGTCATTTGTCCCTACTTTCCAGAGGGAGAACTGGTGTGTGCTAGAAGGGGTGACAGACTGAGTGCTGGGCTGCTGTCCCAGGACTGCCCCCTGCGCCTTCAGTTCTCCAACTCACATCCCAACACCCCTGCTTTGTTAGGGTACACTGAACATATTCCTCATGGAGGAGCTGGTAAGCTGAGTCTGTGTCGCGTGAAATATCACACAGCTGCCCATACAGTCAGCGAAGGTAAAGGACTTGCTTAGGTGTTTTCATGGATTTGAGCCTGTCACAGGTCTGTGAGGAAGGTGTAGCTGAAGTGTCCAGGACAGAGAGTCCCAGTACAGGGCTCTAGAGCATGTGGGGCAGACAGATGTGGCTGGCAGCCATGCCAGTGGTGTGGTGTGGTTTGAGTGTTGGATCCTTTTGTGAGATGAGGGTCACTCTCCACTCTGGACCAGAGGCTGTGAAAAAGTTTATCAGAGCAACTGCTATCACTTGAGCTTATATGTGGATCCATGAACCATGGGCTCCTGAGTGCTGGGGAGAGAAATTAGCCCATGCCTGTTACATCTGTGCCTCCTGCTGTTGAGCATGAGGCTTCTTCAGAGGAGTACGGAGCATGCTTGAGTGTCCTGGCTCAGTCTGTTTATCTGTAGCGTAGAGGTGCTGAGATAGATGGTCCATGATACCCTGCTGGCCCCAGTACCCCAAGTGCTCTTATTACAGTAATGGCCACATCCATGGGTCAGGGTACAACTCCCTGTTAAAAAGCCACCATTTCCCCTTTATCTCTGTGCCACATTAGAAAAGAATTGCATTTTTCAATTTCAATGATTGCTTGCTGAAAATGAGCTATGAGAAGAAGGGTTTCCTGGGAAGAGAGTATCTTAAGGCTTCTCTTTATAAAACCAGAATTCTGAGATGAAATGATCAAGAGTCCTTTGAGAATGGCACCCGGGAGAGGCAGGGAGAACAATTAGAGTCCATGAGGATCACTGTCGAGGGGATGCTAATTAAATGTGGGACCAGAAGATGCCTGGCTGCACGCGGGGCTCTGCTGCATATCTCTGAAGCTCTGGCTTCTGTCTTTGCTTACTTCCCTTCGTGCTTGCTGAGCAGGTATTAAGACCGAGTCCTGACTTTGTTTTAAGGTAATACGTACTTGGAAATGGCAGGGCTAGCTTTTCTCAGGATCTTGGCCTGAGAAAGAGCTCTTTGAAAAAGACAGAGGAATCAAGAGCTCACTGCTGAGGACCTGCTACTTTGGAGACCCTTGGGGGCTCTTCACATGCTGGGGCTCCCAGGTACCCTTCCTGTTAGTCTGTTGGTGGCAGGCTTCTTTTCAGAACCCTTGCCTTACTCAGATGTTGAATGTGAGAGTGTCTCAACACTGTCAGACCTTGTCTGTAATGTCATACTAATTTTCACACTGCAATATGGTTTGAAGTGAAACGTTTTGTATTTACATTTAAACTTAAATGCAGTATGTAACTTAATAACATGGACACATTCTGAGAGTTGTGTGACTAGGTGATGTCATAGCATCATAGAGAGTGCTTACACACTCTAGATGGTGTGGCCTGACATATATCATGCTATTTGGTATATGTATATCATATAGCTTGCTTCTGTTAGGGCCAAATAGTGAACAACATGAGACTCAATCTACCCTAAGAGAAAATACGGGAATCAAAACACATGAGTCAAGCAATGCTACTACACACTCACAGGATAGATTGTTCAACACTATATCTGCTTCTTCTGTAAGTAGATCAAAGTCTAGTGTGGTAAATACATAAGCCAGCAACAGTTAATTATCACTAGAGTGTGTAGTTGTATGTGACATGCTCTCACAGACTAGCGCCAGTACTCACATAAGTAATCTGTTGTGCTGTGACATCACTAGGTGATGGAGACTACGAGCCTCTAGCTTAATGTGTGGCCTATCGCTGACTGAAATATCACAGATCGCATTACCTCATCTGATGGGTCTTAGTTTTTCTTGGATAAGCAAATGTCACATTGGTTGAGCTGCCTTCTCTGGAATAGCTGAAGATGTGCTGAGTGTGCTGAAGATGATGGCCCTGGGAGGCAAAAGCCTAAAGTTAACTGTGTACATTTTATGAACATTGGAAGCTGCTGTTTCTATACTTGGTTTGGTTTGGAGTTTGTATAGAACAGATCTGTTGAGGTCTCTTTGTTGTGGTGAAAGATGAGAAGTCCACACAATGCCAACTCATCTAGATTCCTGTGGTTCTGATTTTGGGAAACAGTCATTATATTAATTTGATGATGTCTCCTTTTTGGTATGGATATTCTAAGTTTTATTCTTTTTAAAATTCTATTGCTGCTTGTTCTAATCAATAGCTAGTGATAAACATAGGATAGCCTCATAAAGACACAAATTTTCTTCCCATCTCTAGCTTATTTCTACTCTCTTGATGTAAGTAGGGGTGCTGAAGGCCTGTCTAAAGGGCTCTGTCTGTGGCCCCACCCAGAGTGGACCGCATCCTACAGTGTAGGGAGGAAGGGCACACAGCGGCTTGACTGAAGCTGCTCTGAGAGGATCAGGGAGTAAACAGGAGCCCGGGGTACCTGGGGTTCAGCTCATTGCTATTTGGACAAGTCACTTAATACTTTTGGCTTGCATCACTTCCATCATCCTTATTTTATAGACAAGGAAGTCCCACAATGACAATGAAAATGGTGATGGTAACAAAGGACATAGTGATGCTCTTCACTGCTACAGTGTCAGACAGGAAGACCAGGGTTTTTATCTAATCACAAATTATGAATTACTAGCTAGCACCTGCTTTTTTTTTTTTAAAGACGGGTTCCTCTGTGTAGCCTTGGTTGTCTTGGACTCGCTTTGTAGACCAGGCTGGCCTCAAACTCACAGAGATCAGCCTACTTCTCCTCCCCAAGTGCTGGGGTTACAGGCATGTGCCACCATACCTAATACCTGTTTTTTAAAAAAATTACACGTGTGTCTATGTGTATGTGTGTGTGCGCTCGTGCATGTGCGTGAGCGCGTGCCATGCTCACATGCACGGAAATCAGGACAACCAGGGGGAGTTGGTTCTCTCCTTTCACCATCTGGGTCACTGGGATTCAAATCAGCTTGTCAGTCTTAGCAGCAAGTATTTTATCTGTTGGTTCTGTTCTTTGGTTTTGATGGTGCTATGGAAAGAACCCAGGGCCTTGTGTGTGCGCTAGGTGAGCACTCTTTCATCAAGATACATGCCTAGCCAATGGACTATTTTCTTTTTGGAACAGAGTTTTGTAGACCAGGCTGGCCTTAAATGGGCAATGCTCCTGCCTCTGCCTCCTGAGGGCTAGGATTGCATACATGTGCCTTGCCTGGCCGCTCCTGTGTTCTCATTTCCATTTTCCCACTGATGAATCACTAGTGACTTTGCAAGCCAGCAGCCCAAGGCAAGTGCTGTGCAGCTTGGCTTTAGTGCATGTGCCTTCAGTCAGAGGCACAGCTGTGTGCTGTAATCTCAGATGTGGAGATCCTGAATGCCACCTCAGTCAGTCCTCAGGTTCCACCAGAAGAGGCTACGTAGCAGGAGTAGAAGCCCCCTCCAGGGAGGGCTTCTTGTAGCTGCACTTTGCTATCTGGAGGCCTGGATGTGTGTGTGAGCTTGTCCCCACAAGTTCCTGTGCAGATGGAAAGGGTGCTCGGGGTTGGGATCTCAATCTGCCTGGTAGAAAAGTGCATGAGCGTATATGTTTTGAAGAGTGCCAGGCCCTGAAGGAAAGCATACTTCCCATCACAGTGTAAGACTCAGCTTAGAGCTACTGATTCTGGGGTGAGATAGGTCTCAGGGCCCACCCCCAAGTAGCTGCCTGCTGCCCTCCCTGCAACACTCCGCGTTATGCTTCCAGGTCACACACTAGGCCCCTGTCGTCATATCCTTGCCCTGTTGGAGGTGCAGGTGGTATAAAGACCTCAAGACAGTTCTCATTTGCTTTATGGTTTCTTGACAGTCTGACTCAAGAAGAGAGTCACGGCGTAGCATTGCTCTGTGTGCACAGCACTTTGTGAAGAGAGGGCCTACCTGAACATTTGCATCTGTGAGAGGTGACTGGCTGCATTCACCTGGTCTGCCTCCTCTGAGGATACAGTCTGTTTGCCTTGGCTTTCTTTCATGGTGACTGTTGTTGCACAGCTGTGTGCATAGTGACCAGCTTTTACCTTTGTGCCTTTTCTTTAGGAGTGTTCTATTTCACTGGGTCATGGCTGTTATCCTGGAGAGCTTATACTTTGCACAAATATATGACTTTATTACTACAGCATGGCTGATGTCGTGCTCTGCGTGTTGTCATTTTCATTTAAATAAATCCTTTGAATACATAAGTAAATGTCTTCTGAAAAGTGATTTTATAATTTTCTCCAGAGTGCTATTTTTGGGATTTTGGCCCTTCTGGATTTGTTGTTCCAGGAGAACAGCATTTGTCACAATGTCACAGGCCTCTGTCAGACCTCAAGGATGTTGCTTCTGTGATGCACATTGTGTTTCTTACCAGTGTTTGTCCTATGGGACTGAGCTGTAACTGTCTCTTCATGTTGTGTTTGTAGTAATTTTTACATATTGGAGTTTGGAGGTCATGAGTTCAAGAGCCTTAAATATGTGTCTCCTTTATATCTTTATTATGGGTTGAAGTTCTAGGGACCCAAGTATTGTGTTGCTGATTAAGTCCTGGGAGTCCTAATTCCTGTCTTTCTGGGTGTCCACCTTGGCATCCCTGCATCACAGTGAACTCGGCTGTTCTTGCTGATGGGTGGGCTTCCTGAGTGTGGATCACAAGCTTGGGGTAATTTTAGCTATGGCATGAGACCTGAATTGTTCGACTAACAGGCAAGGAGATTTTGGCCTGCTAGCATTTGCTTAACTGCTGCTGTTTATTACTGCGTAGTTGTGGGTAGGGAGGACTTGACTTGTGCCTGCCAGACTTGGGCAGTGGATGTTGACTCAGAGCACAGAAGTGTTCCTATCAGCCTCTTTTATGTGGGCTGAGCCCTGGATAGTGCCTACGATCCTCACAAAGGCCTTTGGGTCCCATTTACGTCATTTCTCCGTCCTCATTGACTTTCTGCAGCACCTCCAAATTCAGAATCATCTGGATGTGTAATTAATGTGCTGTTTACTGCTCCTTCCAGATCACTAATGAAGATGTTAAATAAGGCCTGGTCCCCGAGCACCCCGGGTGCCCCTCAAAGCTCAGTGTTCTGCCATTTGTCAGTGTGCTTTGTTTATAGTCCTTCCTCCCGGTCTCAGCCCATGGGGGTGCTTTGACAAAACCCAATCTGAATTAATTTTTCCAGTAAGACCATAAAAAACACTGTGCCGGTTCCCGCCCTCCGCTCCAGATGGGTCATTTGCTGTGCTTGCCCACGGCCTAGTGTTTGATCTCTGTCCTTGGCCCTCACCTCTCCCGAAGCGTCTGCAGTTCTGTGAGAAGGAACATGCAACATCCCAGGCTTTCCAAGGCCTGGACTCTGCATTAGGAAGGTGGCCTTGCATGATTCCTTGCCCCAAGTGTCTCGTATCCTTTCTCAAAGGTCCAGTGTCCTGGATGGCAACTCCCCACTGGTGAGGTTTAAACAACAGATGCTTACTCCTTGAGGGATCTATAGACTGGAAGTGCAAAAGGAAGGCCTAGACGTGTGTGTCTCCCAAGGCCTCTCTCTGTGGTTTTTGTGTGCTCAGTGGCCTTGCCTCTGTATGCTGTTATGCCTGTCTTTTATAAGGACACCAGCCATATCAGGTCACATCCCTACCCTTGTAGGCTCATTTAACCTTAATTTTTTCCTAGAAGCCTGCCTGTCTTCATACATGGTCACCTGGGACTTGGGGCTTTAACATATGCACATCTTTAACAGCCATGATGTCTTTTTTATTAGTTTATTTATGGGGAAGTTTGGGAAGGGCCTTCTGTTACCATTAGGTTCCCACACCAGCTGTGAGGCAAACCTGCCTGTCACCACCTTCCTGGTGTTCCATGAGCCACACCCCAAGCAGAGTACACATGGGCCCCCAGCTTGCACACTTTCTGCTTTGTGTTTCTAATTAGAAGTTATGTCCTGTAGGCCATATTATACTTTGCTGGGGGCATTTTGAGCTGCTCACTGTTGGGGCTATCTTGCGTATGGCAGGGCGTTGTGACCGGAAGAGCTGGATCCTTGATTAAGTGGATTCCAGAGTGAAGGAGGATGGCTGAGCAGCCGGGATCTGCTATGTAGCTGGCTCTGTGATCTTTGGCCTGAAGTTATTTCTGTAACACCTTTTAAGGGAGACAACAATAATCAAAGGACTTTGTGAAAAGGAAACCCCATTTAAGACAGAAAAACTTGAAATGAAAGGCAGTTAGCTTGAGGAAGGGATCTCTCTGTTCTTGAGCCATGTGTACCTAGGCCATGAGTAGAAGATTCAATCCAGAACATCAGATATTTCAAAAGATGGGATATGTTCTGAGAAACATGTTGCTTGGGCTGTCCCTCTGCGCAAAGGATACGAGCTTGTGTTCACAGTCTGGTGCTCAGGGTTATTATTCCTAATGCAAAGAGAGATACCATAATTCCAAGGGGCAAGTCTGTTGCTGGTGAATACTGCATGCTGATTTTGGGTTTTTGTTCATTTGTTTTTGTTGTTTTGAGACAGGGTCTCCTTAGGTAGTACAGGGTAACCTGGAGCAGAACTCACAAATAAAGCCCTGACTGATTTCAAACTCAGGATTATCTTGCCTTGGTTTTCTGAATGCTGGGATTACAGATGTATAAAAACAACCAACCAACCAACCAACCAACCAACCAACCAACACGTTCTAAAGTAGGCTCTAAACTTTAAGACAAAAAAAGGAACCCACTAAAAAATAACAGAAGAAATTCTAGTAGAGTAAGTACAGAATTCAATGCCACAATTGATGGTTATCCAGTGCTATGTACTATATGTGAGTTCATGTGCTATAATTTTATAGACTGGCGTTTCAGTGGCTTCATTACTAAAGCAGCAGCACTGCAAATGTGTGATCATTTCATTGTGGTGTTATGGTGGCGATAGTGTCACTAGGTAGCAGGAACTCTTCAGTTCTATTATCATCTTATGGGACCACGTTTGTATCCAGAGTACATTGTTGCCTGAATCATATATTTCACTCATGACTTTGTTTATGATTCTGAAAATTCTGGTATAATGGTCATCTGTGAGTTCCTATTGTGCCTGGCTGAATAGTAATTTTAGTTTGAAGCATGTAAAGTAAGTGTGTATGGAAGCCAGCTGTGTCCTGCAGTCCTCTTAAAGAAAGCAATAGGTAGAGGAGGGTGAGGAGGTTATTTTGCTGTGAGGTGCCTGTGATGGTGAATTACTCTGTGCCCTGTGTTACCGTGGTATGCAGACATTCGAATGTGGTATGCAAATGGTCGTTATGAGTGGTTGAGGTGGTGAGGATTAGGTAGAGAGTGGTGATGATGGTGGTGATAATGTGAGGATGGTGGTGGTGGTTTGGATGCCAGTGATGGTGGGAGCAATGGTGTTGGTAGGGGTGATGGTTGTGATGATGATGGCAGCGATAGTGGTAAGGATGCTTGGGAGGTGATGGTGCAATGAGGATGTGGGGATGATGGGAATAATGATGGTACCTACTTCTACCCATAAGTACCTGCCTATTTGGCTTTATTTCATACAGCTGGAAGTGCTTTGTGGACATGGCTGGGCAACTTGTCAGAGAAGTTGTGAGTGAGTAACAGACTTAGCTGCTGGTCCTATGGGTAGAAAGAGGTTGACTGGAAATTTGGTGAGTTTCTCAGGCTGGGCATCCAGGGCATTGTAAGGCTGGGTACTGTGAAGGGAGCTATGGTAGGCAATTCAGGGTTAAAGGTCTTCACGGTGAGACTGGGCATGATAAGATGACCCAGGGCAGGCAATATGGGTGTTGGAGGCCATCACAGAGACCTCATCAGAAGCCAGAGTGCCTTTGGGATCAGGCTTGTTTCCAGGGGACAGGTGAGGGACGGGAAAGTTTCAAGAAGAGAAATAGTAGTGGACACAAGACAACCAAGGCAAGTTCCCAGCCTGAAGCTGAGGTTGCCTAGCCTTCCTCCTTAGGCCTGTCATTGTGGACCCATGTCTTCAGCAGACAAAGTGGCAGAAACAGAATGGGCAATACTGTGAAGCTGGGGATCTCAACAACTGGCCTTCAGGAAGACCAAAAGATGGATTATGTCTTTAAAATTAACAGCTATTCAGTGAACTGTGGCAGATGGTAGGTAAATTATAAGCTTTAAAGTCTGTAAACGGTGACTTGCTGAACTCCATCCATGGCTGCAGAAGGGCAGCAAGTGGCAGCAGATACTAGTGACGGTGGCCAGCATCCATCTTCCACCTTATGCTTGGGCAAGAGCATCCCACATGAGGACCAGCATGAATTTTTCAGCAGAGGAAGGTGAAATGTCAGGAAGAGCGTAGATCATGTCAGCACTGTATCCTCAGGAAATGAGAATTATGGGAGCTGACAGCACATAGTGCAGATGAAATACTAACTGTGTCCAGTGCTCCTGCTGAGGCCTCCTGGGCTGGTGGGGAGGGGGTTGTGTGCACCAGTGATAGGCAGGATGCCCTTCTTGGAGCTGTGGATAGGGGCCACTCAAGCTCTTGCTGTGGCACATGATAATTGAGAACCCAAGGTTATGCATGCTAACCAGGCCTGCCCTTTCCTCATCTCCCTTCCCCTCCAGGAGCACATTTTTGTCCCATTTCCCTCCAAGGCCCTAGCTTGGCCTGTTGGCACCTACCTGAAGGGTTGCTAGTCAAGCCATATAACAAGATTCAGGTTAGATCAGTGTAATCAAGCCCAAGTTCTTGGTGCGAGAGGCTGCTAAGTATGAGTTTTACTCTGGCTTGTTGGCACTCTCTACCTTGGCCAAGGTGTAGGCCCTCCCTTAGCCTCAGCTCATTTACAGTGGGTGGCTCCATGCAGACTCAAGGCTCTAGCCTGTGAGGACCACTCCGTCCATCATCCCTCTGTAACCTATCCCCAGGCCCTTTCCTCCATCATCTCCGTCCACAGAGCTCCACAGTTCTTGGGCTCATATTTTATGGATTGTGGCTGAAAACACACAAACAAATAAGCAAAACACCCACATTCAATACCAAGCTTTGTAAGATCTCAAATGGGCCTTCCATAAAATTGTTGTGAGACTGACAGAAGCCAGACTTACAGAAACTCTGTTCATGGTACTTCACAGGGGAAGGAGCTGGGTCATAGGGCCTAAGTCCTTTGCTGAGCCCGCCCCCCCCCCCAGGGCTTCCCTCTTTCTGCATTGCTCCTGGCTGTTCAGTCTGCCCTCTTATTTCCCTTTCGCTGTGCCATGGGTACTACCACGCTGGAACATTCGTAGGCCAGCCAGTGTGAAGTCCTGGCCTCTCCTGGAATCGTGTGAGGAAGGCAGGCAGCAGACAGCTATTCAGCAGAGTGACCTTGGTGCAGGGGTGTGGTGCAGGGGCATGGTGTCACTGGAAAGTTGTGGGAAGGATCAGCCAGGATGGGTACTCAGAGAGGGTTGAAGGGTGACTCAGAGACAAGATCTGGAAATCCGAGAGTGGTCATCATGATGAGGACAGTTTGCTTCCAGGTTGCTGGTAAGTAGAGTGGACACATGAAAAGAAGGCTGGTGCCAGGAGGAAGGTTGATGGTGTGATGAAGCGGATGTTGAGTTTGGAGCAGCAGCTTGAAGCTGTGTAGCCTATAGGTTAGCTTGTGTAGCATGTGACACTCACAGTGTGACTGACTTGGAAGACATTCTCTGCTTTTAAGGTCAGTTTTCTCTCTGCTTTAGGGTGGCCTTGTCTGTGCTCTGCAGCACTGGAGAATCACCAGAGCTTGTGGTACCCTCGCCACACTTGAGCTATGAGTTCAGAACATTGTTTCTCTTCCTGTGTACCGAGAGGCTTTCAAATGGCTTGGAAACCTCAGGCCACCGAGGGAGTATTCTGTACACAGTGTCTCGAGTTCATTACACTCTGGAGATTTTGCTGCAGTGTGTGCAGGCTCAGGAGCCCCATTAAAAAGTCTGCTACATTCTGCCTCAGTGCATCTGGCAGCTCCCTCTCCCCAAGCCTTCCTGTGGTCCTGTCACGTCCTAATTAATGTGCAGTCCCACCTCCTGGCCTCTTGACCCATTTGTTCTTATTCCCTTGTGTTCTAATGAGAACACCTGCCACAGCTGAGGCCCAGGGTAGTATAAACGGTGGAGTCAAGCATCGGAAGATATGCAAGATTATCCTCCCTCCCTTGACAGCGTAACTGTGTCTACACCGCACCTCTTAGTTTGTCACCTGAGCTCACAGACTAAGTCTGAATTGGGAGGAAGAACTTTGAACTGTTAGACCAGTGTTGCAAGACCAGGAGTATTTTCTGAACATAATTCTAAGATAGTGCTGGTCTACTAACCAGGTCCTGCCCCCTTGTCAGATCCCAGTTATTACCCTTCTCTTGCTGGTCAGCCTGATATCCCGGGAAGGGGGAAAGGTTCTCGGGTTTAGCAGCTTGGTTTGGGAAGTCCCAGCATTCACACGGATCCCATGGCTTGCCCACAGGTGAAGCTCTGTGCTTGTTAATGAGAGGAGGATCGGGAAAGTGCTGGATGTCTGTTGTGGTATATCCTATCTCATGGAAACTCTAGGGTGTGTGTCTGTACCCCAGGGCTCCCCGGACTATCCTAAGTAGACTCGGTGAACCTAGCCTCCCAAGTGATAGCAGGCCTCCACTTTTTTCTTGGAAACAGCCTCTTCTCAAAGGCAGCTTCCATTTTTTTTTCCCCATGGAAATTGGTAGTGGCAAGAAAGAATTAGGATGATCCCATCCAGGGTGATCACTAGGGGCTAGTTAGAAAGTGGAATGTAAGAGGTTCTGGGATGGGGACAGGGATGTGCAAGGCCTCAGGGTCATGTGGAGTCACATGAGGGTCTTTTAGGAACCAGTTATGACTATGCCTCTGTGAGTGGGTGAGCATACAGCAGTGCAGGGGGTGGCAGGTGGTGGGGATGGCTGAGTCCTGAGGTTGGCCACACAACTACACTGCTGGGTGCAGTAGGAAATGCACTGCTGGGGGAAGGCTGTCTTTAGGAGACCTTTGATGTCTTAAAAAGACTGTAGTAGCCCAGGATATCCATTTTGCTTCTGGGAAAATTGAGAGGTAAGAAAGCCTTGGTTGAGGTTTCCCAAGATTGAACTGCAGAAGCTGCCGAGATCTGAGTGCTTCTGACCTGTGAGGGAGTGGCTGCTTCTATGGTCTTCGTTCAATGATCTGCCAGATCCGTCACTGCACTGCAGTACCCTGTCCCTGCCGCCTGCCCACTGAGTATTGTGTGGCCTAGAATTGTTGTTGAAGAGTGTGTTGGAAATTGAATGGCCCAACCTGTTCGTTGGGCTTGTCACCCTGGCCTCTGAGCGCTTGGACAGTTGGCCCAGATTGCCTGGCTCAGGTAGGTGGTGGTGCTGAGCCTAGAACAGCTTTTTGTCTTTATGGCCTAGACCACTCCCCTACCTGTGCTGTCACGATGGGATACTGCTAGGTTGGGGTGATCCTTTAGGGATTGGTAAGATTGTATCTAAAATGCCAGGATGCATGTCTTTCATGATTTGGTCAAACTTAAGAAGTAGTACTGTATACATATCAGAGAGAGAGAGGGAGGGGGAGAGAGAGAGAGAGAGAAAGAGGGAGAGGGAGGGAGGGAGGGAGAGAGAG
>OU015742.1:126914468-126953910 GCA_907169655.1 Acomys percivali
AGATTCATGCATGCATACACATATACACAGATGCAGACACATCTTTGTATACACATATACACAGAAATACATACAGACACATACACACAGAGATACAAACATAGACAAACTCATACACACACTACTCACAGAACCAGCAGCTTCATGGGGGACATGGCCAGTCTATAGGGGTGTGAGAGCTAGATGCTAGTCCTTGTTAGTGGGTTGCCTGGCTAGCTATTCTGACTGGCTCACTGCACCTCAGGGGATGGGGATAGAACAAGCCTTTGCCAAGGTAGACCTCTCCTAGAAAAGTAGGGACACAGGTTAGGGGAGACTGGGCTCCCAGGTCTGCACACAATGGCACTGCTTTGTGTGTTTTGTATGCTTTTGAATGAGGACTATAGACCTGGTGGAAGACTAATTGGGATGGAACGCCTGTAAAATGCAGTAAATAGCTGCAATAATGAAAAGCACTAGAAGGCTGGTCAAGCTGTAGGTGTGCCGGCTACTTCTGTTGTTTCGTTGAACAGGTGCTGTTGAGAATAATCAGGGCTCGTCTGGGAGGTGATTATTTCTTCATACCTCTGCATGTGGCCTGGGGTGTGAGGGACACTGGGCTCATTAGTGGGCAGCCACATGGCCTTCTTGTCAGTAGGAAGGGTGGGGCCCCTGCAAGTCCCCTTGTTCCTGCACTGGGAAGCGTTAATGGGCACCAGCTGGGTCTTCGTGGATTCTCCGTGCGTAGCAGAGGTGCCCAGTAGAGTGCTGCCTTGGAGCACACACTTCAACAGCTGTTCCCTGGGCAGCAGGGCTTTTGGCTCTGCCCCATCAGAGCACACACCAACCAAGAGCTGGTTTTGCAGCCTATGCCACTCTGTAGGGTGAGTGGCAGGCACCTTAGTAGTCAGCTCTGAGGTTAAACTGGAGAGAATGGAGATACAATTCTGGGTTTGGTTAGATGTGCACAGTGAGAGGGAATCGAGAAGAGGAAATGCCTACTGATAGAAGCCTGTGCAGGTCTTTTTGCTCCAGGCCACAGGCCAGAGAGGACAGATTTCATTGCTGGTCAGCTGTGTCCAGCCACAGTTATCAGGCTCATGTGTGGGGTCCCCAGAGTGGCCCTGCTGCTGTGAGGGAGGGATGACCCACCAGGAAGGGCTCCTGAATAGTCTAGGTTCTTCTTGACTGTCACAGAAGGATGGGGTGGGTGGCCAGGGCTTTGGTGGTGTTGTCATGTGGATCTTGGTGTATAGCAAGTTTGACCTGGAATTTTTATAGACTGAATGCGTACTGCCATTTGTTCCTTCAGATGCTGCTCCAGAGGCCTGTTTTGCTGGACATGACGCCTCTGCATCCTTCCAGCAGCATGCTGGATCCTGACTGGACCTTCTCATCATCACTTATGTCCTTAATAAGGGGTCTTTTCTAGTTCACGGGGTCTCTGGTTTAATCCCTTTTTCTTTTAAAATAATGTATTAGGATTCTTTTTTCTTTTTCTTTTTGGCTTATCTATAGAGATTTGAAATAAACACAGTATATTTGAAAAGAATATGGAAATTTTAAATGATTTATTTTACAATCTAATTTCAGCATAGAATTTCAATTTGTGTTATTGAGATGGGCAAGGATGCGTTTTATTCACATTGTGTGACAATTCAGTGAATGAACAGTGTTTTGGAATTGGCCACAGGAAGGGCACTTGCAAGGCTTTGGTCTACTACGCCTTATCCCACATGGCTGGCATGTCCAGTGCTGACCTTTTCCTGTGTGGCTGAGGGTATGCCCTGCTTCCTTCTCATTCTCTCACTCCTCTTCACAAGGCTGTGGTCCTGTAAGTGCACACATGCACACAAGGCATTCCACCTCAGAAATGCCTGTGACCCTCCCTTTTCAAGAACATGTGCTTTGGCTGGTGATGTCTAGCAGTGCTAACAAGAGGGCTGGGAGAGGGCTCCCCAAACCAGAGGCACCTTTGTATAAAAAGAGATTATTTTATTTTATTTTATTTTTATCATGCAGACCTCTATCATGAGTGTGAGCCAAACTGTGATGTCACATAGGCCAAGATAGATATACCTAGTATAACTAGTTGTGTTCATGGGGGCAAAGACAAGTCATTGTCCCCAGTGAGCACTGTCACATTTCGTTGACAGTTTGCTTAAGAGATTGTCTTCCAAGTTCACCTGTTAGAGGTATGGTCCCCAGCTGGCTGAGGATGCAGGATCATGAGTTCACTAACCTAGGGAGCTCATAGCTAAGTGGACTATGTTGGGGGTGTGTGTGTTGGAGGAAGTATGTCTTTGAAGGAACTGTCTTGTCTCTGGTCCTTGCTTTTCTCTGTGTGCCTTCCATCCTTACAATGTGCACTTTTTACCCACGTGTTCAGCCTTGTCTTAGGCCCACAAATACAGGCCAGTGGCCCTGGCTTGAAACCAAAGTGAATCAAGTCTTCTACGTTGTTTTAGTCAGGTGTTTAGACACCGAGGTGAAAAGCTAATGTAGGTATCCACAGGGCCCAGGCAGCCTTCTTTGTCTGCTTGGTCCCAGGAGGCAGTCTGGTAGTGCCCAGCCCCTAGCAGGAGACTGGCTTAGGGAGCAATGCTCAGTAGGGTCCTGTGGATGATTCTTAGACATAACTGTGGGAGATGGCCAGGATCTGTAAGTTGCCCTGCAGTGGTGCAGGCCATGCATCTGCAGAGCCCAGACCCTGAGTGGACAGGGGTGAGAGGAGCCACTCATGGATCTGCAGAACCCAGACCCTGGGTGATAGCTGAGACAGGTGGATGGTGATGATGCCCTGGAGTGCCCTGGAAGGCAGGCCTCCTCTCCATCTTGCTGGGTCCCAGCTACCACATTGCAGCTGTGTTTGTGGGAGAGCATCCCTAACCCAGAAGGGCTTGCTTGTCACTGCTAGAATTGGAGCAAGGCTTGAATAGGCCATAGAGGAGCCAAACTGTCTACTCAGGAGCTGTTTCCCTCTGTGGACATGCTAATAGGAGTGAGCCAGGTAGCTGGGGAGCTGTCAGCCTCCTCACTTTCAGTGAGGGAGACAGGTCACTCGGGGCACAGAAGCATCTTCCCAGGTAGAGCTCGGAGATGTGGGAATGCCACCTTTTCCCAGTGTCATTTATGTGCAGACAAGATGATTCCCTTCCTCCCAGGCCTAGAGTCAGAGGACCCTTTGCAAGCTGTCAGTTGATACAGTTCTTCGGAAGCAAGCCAGTCTTCCCTGAGGCAGCAAGAGGGGAGTGCCACATGCAGGATAGTCTAGTCCCCAGTCCCTCCCAAGGAAGTCAGTGTCCATGTATAACTTCTTTGCAGTTTTCTTGACCCATTTGAGAATGTGGATAACAATATAAAATGCCTGAAGAGAAAGGATGACATGAACAGATTTGCCAACATCCTAAACAGGCTTAAAGGATTTTGCTGCAGAAAACTGGCCATCTGGGGTGTCTCCTTTCTCCACTGACTTGAAAAACCACAAAGTATTCTGCTACATCACCTCCCTGTTCTATTTTATTTAAAAATTTTATATTTATTTATTTTGTGCATGTGTATGTATGAATATGTGCATGTGTGTGATTGCTGTGGTGTGTGAGTGTGTGTGTGTGTGTGTGTGTGTGTGTGTGTGTGCGCACGTGTGGAGGTCAGAGGGCAACCTGTGGAATCAGCACTCTCCTTCAACCACGTGGGTCCTAGAAATTGAACTCAGATCATCAGATTTGGTGGCAAGTGTCTTTACCCAGCTTTATTTTTCTATTCATTCATTCATTTGTTCGTTTTGGTTTTTTTGAGACAGGGTTTTTCTGTGTAATAGCCCTGGCTGTCCTGGAACGCTCTTTGTAGACCATGCTGGCCTCAAACTCACAGCGATCTACCTGCCTCTGCTTCCCAAGTGCTGGGATTAAAGGTGTGCACTACCACACCCTGCTTATTTTTGTGTTTTAAAGAGAACCCCTCCCCCCCAAAAAAGACCTGTGGATTATCTGGAAAGTTAAAGTTTATGTTGCTTTTCTCTCTCTTTCCAAATGACACTTGAGAAAGTTAGCTGAGAGCTACAGGCTACAGCGGGACACAGCAAACATGGGGCTCTCTATGTAGGGAGATGCTGCTATGAGCTGTTGTAGCCCTGGGGCCTCAGGTTGGTCACAGAGCCATGCTCCTCATCTCAGTGCAAGGCTGTCCTGCTGGGTCCCTTCCTGCTGTTCCCTGCTATGTGTCAGTTTGCCTGCACAGGCTTGGTGGCGCTCTTCTTACACTTGACCTCTGAGTTAGTTACTGGCCTTCCCATGACCTGTTCCTTTTGGCATCAGCCTGTCTCAAGAATGAGGCAAGGACACTCTTTTTTTTTTTTTTTTTTCACTTAGTCTTTTCCGAAGTCTTCAGAGATTGAGACCTATCTACATTTTGCAGGTGAGGCACCAAGGCCTATGAACTTGGTGAAGTAACTTGCCTGTGACTGCTCACAGAGCTGATGAGCAGAAGCTGGAAATATAATTTGCTTCCTTTGATGGCCGAGTGGACCCTCTTGATGGCTGCCCTGTGCACCTTCCTTGTACCTGATGGAACAACTTTCCTCAGAATTTACCGAGAAAACTAAGATGTTTTTATGTGTAAATTGTGTCAAGTGGATATTTCTGTAAGAGAATGTTTTTGGTATTTCAGCCTGAGGAAAAATAGTAGAAGCCTAAACATGACAGTCTGCAAATCGTTAGATTTTCAAAGAATGAAGGTGTGATTTTTTTTTTTTTTAATTTGCAAGGGTGTTAATTAATGTCTGACGTGGCCGAGTGCCAGAGGAGAGCTCTGATGTCAGTTTAAAGCCTCCTCTCTTGGGTCTGATGCTTCTGTTCATGCTGTGGACTCACTGTTTCTCTGTAACAAGTGTGTTCTCCTGAGAGCAAATAGTTTGACATTTTGTGGATGTCACTGCCCTTTCTTAGGTAGCGAGGGTTGCGCTAGAGAGCAGGCAAATAAATGTATGTATCAACCGTGTGTCAATCTCTGCTGCTTCAGGTGCCGGATTGCCTCATTTGGCTGGGCTTGAGGCTGGGTAGTTCCTGTCCTGGGCATGGCATCTCCATCAGGCCGGGCCAGGTGCCAGGGTGCCAGGGTGCCAGGGTGCCAGTGCTGGTGAAACAGCCACGCTCTTCACCTGTTCCATCCTCTGGAGACATTTGCATTCTGCACATACTCCCCGTTTGAAGGGCAAACCTTTCCAATAGCCAGTGCTCCTTGATTCAGACTCAGCTCAGGGAAAGAGCCACCGCCACTCTCCCTCCCTTAAAGAACTGGCTATGAGAGAAAGCTCTGGGGTAGGAGGTCAACCTATGCATGGGAAGTTGGGAGTGGGACCAGCAGAGAGAGAATTTTTGACATTGCTACTTGATGTCCAAGAGGATGCTGAGTCTTGCATGCGAGAAGGAGTTGGGGGTGGTGGTACAGCATATCCCTCATAGGCCAGGCCTAGAGCTTGCCACGTAGAGCAAGCCTCATGGTTTATTTATCTGTCTCTGTCTCCCCAGCTCTGGGAGCTTTTTACCTGATTCTCAGACTTAGGTCTTCCTGTTGCAACATAAGCTCTTTACTGTTGGAGTTGTTTCACGGCCCCTGAGAACACTCTTGGCTGCCGCCTGTGCTCCTCCTTGGGTGAATTTGGCTATGACTTGACCTCTTCCCTTCCAGATGTCTTGCAGGTCTAGGGAAGTAGGGAAAAGGGGGCTGTGATTAAAGAGAACAGGGCCTGGGCACTGCAGCTCCAATACAGGGCATTCTCAGAGCCCTGTGGGTGGAGACATGTTCCTGTGACTCAGGCAGGGAAGCAGAAGCCAGGAGGAGGCAGGGCAGCCTGGCTTGGGGAGGAGAGATTGTAGATGGCTCTGACACCAGCCTGCTTGCTGCCATTGCTTGACTCCCCCCCCCCCCAGACCTCTGGGAGTTATCACTGGACTGAGACCTGGAGTCAAGCTTCAGAGATGTCCTGAGGCTAACTTCTGCTGCCTGAGCATTCCTGATAGACTCAGGAATGAGCAAGGACAGCAGTTTCAGGCAAGGCTGGAGGGTGGTGGGGTGGGCCACAGGCCACGGCAGTCGTAGTTGCTTTTGTTTGCTCCACTCAGAGCCGATATGCCAGGCAGTGATGTTCTAGCTCAGAACGGAGCACCGCAGGAGAGGAAGGATTCTTGGTGGTGCCCTCTTCATGTCTCTGACTTCACTGCAGTCCTTGGGACTCACACACAAGATGGCTGCCTTCACCACAGGTTGCATGACTGAGCCAAGATAGTACAAGACATACATGGGATTGGATGGAGCACAACCTGGGTGGCCTCACCCACTCAGGAAACACACCCAGCACGGCCAGTCAGCTGCTTAGGAAGAGGCAGCAAACCATGGGCAGGCTGTCCCATTTCCCATAAGCATTAATGTTTGCCAAGCCTTTGGTGACTCCCCTAAAGCCACTGCTGTAGGTAACTGTGCATTCACAAAAGTCATTATCTATTTGTTTTTAAATTATGTGTGTGTGCGTGTGTGGTTGTGCAAGGGCATGTACATGGAGGCCGGGCATTGGATTGCCCCTGGAACTAGAGTTAGAGGCTGTTGTCAGCCTGCAGACATGGGTACCATCTCCTGCATCTGTACTCCCCTTTTCCATAACTCTTCCCATAACTCACCTCTGTGTTTCCGGTGTTAGTTGTAGTACATCAGGGAGGGAATGTGGAGGCTCTGGGTTGTGACTCCTGCCCCTGTGTGTGTGTTTTCTGTTTGTTTTCTTTCGGCTCTTGTTTTGTTTTGGTTTTAGTCTTCTAAATGGGCAGGGCTTTTTAAAAATTTTTTTTAATAGTTTGCTATTACTGAGGCTTTTAAGAACATTATACTTCATTTTCACAGAAACTTCTCTTTAGTATTTTAACCAAGACAATACACAGCTGGTATAAATAGGACTTGCCAGCTGAGTAGAAGCCTGGATGGACTGAGGACTTTCTCAGATATAGGTGCTTATCTCAGAGGAACCAGATAGCTTTGTTGGGACATCGATACTGCTTCTACCACTAGATTAAATGTTAATATTTAATCACAGTGTCTATGCCATAATCTTTTTGTCATCTTGTTCCCCAGGTGACTCCTCATGGTGTTGCTAAAAGTATAAAATATAACTCTAGAGGAATTTCAGACAGCTGATATGCCAGTGCCAATGTCAATATCCTAACTTTAATAATACAGTTGCTATTGCTGTTTTTCCCCATACTCATGCTGCTATTTTTAGCAGTAGCTATGCTTATATTTTTGTTCTTTGTTAGGACAACAAGGATTTATTTGTACTTACTATTTTTTGAAGATTTCCTTTTTATTTGTGTGTGTGTGTGAGAGTACAAACATACACAATAGGTGCCCTCGGGAGCTAGAAGAGGACATCAGATCCCCTGAAGTCTCAGGCAGGTGTGAGTGGCCCTGTGTGGGTGCTGGGAACTGAACTTAGATTCCTCAAGAGCAGCAGGTACTCTTAATCGTTGAGCTATCTTTTCAGCCCTAACAACTGAAACTCACAGGAAGCTGTCTACCCGGGGTGTACCAGCAGAGAGCATCTCTGCTGTGATCCTGAGGCCCTTGAGTGTTTCACAGAGCACCCAGCACAATCCCAGAGATCCACAAACACAGCAGTCCCTGGACTGTTAAGAACAGTCGATGTGGGCTGGAGAAATGGCTCAGTGGTTAAGAGCACTTGCCGCTCTTCCAGAGGTCCTGAGTTCAATTCCCAGCAACCACATGGTGGCTCACAGCCATCTGTAATACTATCTGGTGCCCTTTTGTGGTGTGCATGAAGACAGTATACTCATATAAATAAAATAAATCTTTAAAAAACAAACAAACAAAAAAAAACCCCAGTTAATGTGAAGTGGGGGATAGTGAGGCCATCAGTCGCAGCTTTAGACCAGGTGGCAGCCTACAAGTGAAGGACACTGTTTTGCCTCTGCTGATAGGCCCAAGGTTATTGTCTGCTGGAGGGAAGGAGATGGTGGCCTGGGCTTCTCCCACTTTAGAAAAACAGTTCCTCAGAGTAGCTGGAAGATGGCCTTCCACCCCTAGGAGCTGTCTCTTAGGTTTCTTGGGAAGTAGCATTTCCTATGGAGGAGAGGGCCATCCACTGCGTACCTGTCATCACAGGGCCTCAGCACACTCACTATGGATGACTATGGAATCTGTCAGAGAAGGTACTGTATTTCCAATAAATCACCCAGGAAGAATCTTGTAAAATCCCATGTATACCATTTGCAACAACAAGAAAGTAAACAACCCACTGTTGGCCCATTTTCACCCTAAATGGCCATTTTAAAAATGGAGTACATTTGTCTTGAAAATATGTCTGTAATTACTAGTGCTATCTAAAACCCGGCAGAATTGTTTCCTCACTCTAGTGTGGTCCTTTCACTGCCTGCCCTAATGATTTGAGACAGGACATTGGCACCCGTGGATGCTGGCTGGGGCCCTGTGTTTAGCTCTGTTCATGCTCTGTCCTTGCATGCAGCTGCTTGGCTATAGTTGTCTTGTTGGCATTAGATGCTTAAGTAAGAGCAACATCACACTGCAATGTAAGGGCTTCTCTCTGGCTTCCATGGTCAGCTCTGTTTGCTGGGCCCTTTAGAGCAAGGTGTGTTCTTTGAAGATAAAAGATTTCCCCAGTCTCTTAATCTTTCCCGGTGGTTTTCAGACATTACAATGCCGCTCTACAGTCTGTTTCCCATGGTAGAGACATTTGTGAAAAATAAATCATGATTGTTTGCCAAGTTTTAGATTGAGGTTTTTGGTACTTTATTTATACTTCTGATATTTATGTTTGAGAAGAATTGTGTTCGATTCTTGCACAGACTTATGTTTTCCCATTGAATCTCAGTTAATGAAAGGGCAGTCTTCATGGCACTCTGTCACTTCCTGTGACAGACTTGGTTTGTTTTATCAAATACGTAAACTAGGGTTAAGTTCGGAATCATACCCCTGTAATCCCAGTTCCTGGGAGGCAGAGTCGGATGGATTGAGAATAGTGGAGCTTTGTAGCAAAATGCCAGCTCAAAATTAAACGAAATGAGAATTATCCTAAATGGATTTCTGTATCTTTCTAGTGAATTGAAGCTTTGATTATACCCTAACATAGTCTGGCTGTTACTAATATCATACCATTTCCTGCTTGCTGACTTTTTGTGTCCTTAAGTTGTAGGGTTATTTCTCAAAAAGAATGTTCCTCTGACTTTTTTCTTTTTAAATATTTACTTATTTATTTATTATGTATACAGTGCTCTACCTGCATGTGTGCATGCCTGACGCCAGAAGAGGACACCCAATCTCATAGATGCTTGTGAGCTACCATGTGCTTGTTAGGAATTGAACTCAGGACCTCTAGAAGAGCAGGTGGTACTCTTAACCTCTGAGCCATTTCTCCAGCCCTCCTCTGACTTAACAAACAAACAAACAAACAAACAAATGTATTTACTGTATGTGTGTTGGGGAAGGGGTCCAAAGGACAACTCTCAGGAGTTATTTTGCTCCTTCCATGTCTCTGGGGTCCAGAGATTGAACTCAGGCTTGGAGGCAAGTGCCTTTTTCCTTGAGCCATCTTCCTGGCCTGGCCTGGTGTTCGGCTAGTTTTTGCAGATGTGTCTGGCAGTCTGTAACTGCTGTTAGCGCATTGGAATTTCTTTTGTCTGATATTGTGTGGGCTCTGCTGCTCTGGTTTTCTGAGTGGCTGGGAGCCTAGGTAGCCCTTAGTTGCCTTTATAGTTACTCAGTGCTTTTCTGCTCTTCAAGTGCTTATTCTTGAAGTTTGTTATTCACATGAAACTTAAAACTTATGTTAAATATTCCCACCTTCCTTTCCACAGGGTAAGAAGCGGGAATGCCTCTGCACCCCATCCTGTACCTTATTGGGCAGGTTTAAAATTTTACTTTTATCAACTTCAGAACCAAAGTTACTGTTCTCTTCATGATCATCTGTATCTAGATGTTTTCTGAGTTGTTGCCATTGTTTTTCTTAGCTGTAACTTGAGACCTTCCTTCTGGGGTCCTGGTGGCTCTTTTTTTGGGTGTCTTAGAAGCTACCCTGAAGGTCTTTGGGGGGGGGGTTCTTATGCTTTGGATAATCTGAGAAAAGCCTGTGATTCTCTTCTGTGTGGGGAGAGTTGAGACAGGGTCTCCCTTGGTAGCCCAGGCTGGTGGGAACGTGCCTGCCTTTGTCTCCCATGTGCCCGGATTGTGCACACAGTTAAAGCCAGTGTTTTTTGAGTGTCTGATTGCTTTGCTGACTGGTTGCCCCTCCGTGCAGCCAGCGTTGAGCTGCTCTGGACTGCCTGGCTCCTCTGGAGAAATCAGCCTCAGGCTGCTCACAGGTCTGCGGCCTTCAGATGCTGTCTTCTCTTTGAGGTTCTTCACTTTTCTCTAGCTAGCCCAGGAGTGGGTTTGCTTTTGAGTATGCTGATTGGAAGTTGTCCTGCTCCCTGGCCCAGAGAATTTGGATCTCTCTCTCTCTCTCTCTCTTAAGATTCTGATTTCAGGCCTCAGCACCATGTGCTCCCTGCTTTACCCCAACTAATTGTGTGGTAGCTGTCATAGCACCCTGTTTCCTCAGAGCCCACCTCCTCAGTTTTCTGTGCTCTATCCAGTGCTTTCTTGACATCTTTATTCCAATCAGTTTCAGTCTCCAGGATTTTCTGGTCTGCTGTTAAATTGCCAAGTGAGATTTTTAAATAGCTGTAACTTTTATTTCTAGATATTTCATTTAATTCTAAAACCCAAAACCAACCAACCAAAAAACCCCAAAAAGACCTCTGTTAAAATTTGGCAGTGTTGTTATTTGTTTGCATTTGCATTCCAGCACTCACTTAAGCATGTTTAAGATTATGGTGTCTGATGTCACTGGAGCTGCGGTTCTGTTCTGTGGGTCTTTGGCTAACTGTCACGCAAGGTCACAGTCTTGTTGTGAGTTGTGTCACGTTTCGCCTAAGCTCCCATCAGGCTGCTCTGCCTCTGAGGGATTGAGGGTGGCTTGTGGGTGTGTTCCTTCCTCCAGCCACAGTGAGTGCTGGGTTCTGGAAAATGCCTTGGGCTGTCCACAGCCTAGGGTTGCTCTCTCTCCCAGCCTCCCTCCTTTTCTTCCTCTCACCCTCTTTTACATGAAGGAGTTATTACTTCTACTTAAGCAGCGAGGGGCAACAGCAGCTCAGGATCTGTTGTGCCTCTGTCTCCTCAGATTCTGGGAGCTGCGAGGGCCTGGGGCTGCAGCTCAGTGGGAGATACTTCAGAAGGCCCTGGCTTCAGTTCTCTGCAGAGAGAGTGACAGAGGGAGAAGGGAGAAGGGAGGGAGAGGAGGAGGAAGGTAGGGGATTGAGAGGTTGAGAGAGAATTGAATGATTGTGGAGCTTGGTTCAGTGTGCCTCTTGTGCACAGCTGAAAGTAGCCTGCCCTTCCAGGCTTGCGTTCTCATAGTCTGGATCCACACTGGGTAGACTTTAAAGGCTATCCTGTTTCCCAGGGAGAAAGGAAGAACAGGCCCTGCCATTAGCAGGTCCTCCCAACATAAGACACTGCATTTCCAGCACATTCTTTTTTGTTTTTTTTTTCTTTTTTAAAAATTAAAAATAGTTAAAGGGGGTGGGGGCTGAAGAGACGGCTCAGAGGTTAAGAGTGCTTCTGCTGGTTACTCTTTCAGAGGTCCTGAGTTCAATTCCCCACAACCACATGGTGGCTCATAATCATCTATAATGAGATCTGATGCTCTCTTTTGGCATGCAGGCTGAACATTGTATATGTAATAAATAAACAAATCTTAAAAATAGTTAAAATGTCAGTAGATCTCATCAAGCACTAACTATGAAGATGACTAAGAGGTTGTTGTTAGAAGCAGTGGCAGAGCTCAGGTGAGAGCACAGTCCAGGGAGGACTAGGTGAGCAGGGGAGGCAGGAGCTCAGTCTTGAGTTTTCTCATTTGTACCTTGAGGTCCTTCCTAGTTTTTTTGTTTTGTTTTGTTTTTTGTTTTTTCTCCTCTGCTCCATTATTATTATTTTACAGAAACAATGAAAATGTGTAAGATGGTGGATTTGTAACTTCAGGCTGGTGAGATGCCTAGCTGGTCAGAGCAGGCCTTTCCAGAGGATCTGGTGTTGATTCCCAGCGCCCATGTTGGATAGTTCACAACTACAGATAACTTCAGGGACATCTGACCTGTGGTCCCTGTGCATGTCTATACTCATATGCAGCTCCCCCAATATACATAATTTAAAAAAGAAAATTTAAACTTTAACCTAGATTTTGGGAAACTTCTGCTCTAATTTAATTGAATATATCTTATGTGCCTTTTGTTTTTAATCTCACCTACTTCTTGGTATTGTTTTTGGCATCCTGACTGTGTCCCAGAGTTTTTAGATGCTGTGGTCATGACCCTCTTCCCCAGAATGCTTGTTATTCATTAATATAACATCCAGTAGTTTTGTGAAATTCAGATGTAACTGGGCATTCATCCTTGTTTTCTGAACTTGTTTCCTTGTCCTTGTTTTCCACCCCTGACGTTTTTTCGTGGTGTGTTCTGTTGCTGCTGTTTGTCCCAGTGCCCTTCTTTCCACTGAGCTCTTCATTCCTGTGTCAGTTATTGTTCCTGTTGCTTTGACAAAGTATTCACCTTCCTGGCAGGAAATCCCCTGTACCACAGTGGAGAAAACAAACTGCTGCAATAACAGTAACTCTCAAACAAAAGCTGCTCAAGAAAGGATAGATAGATATATAGGCTCACAGTTTGAGGGTGTGTAGCCCTCTATGGTGGGGCAGGCATGGCGGCAGGAGTGTGAGGCAGCTGGTCTCAGTCCATCAGCAGACAGAAAGCAGAGTGGTGAATGCTGGTGCTCAGCTCATGTGGTGCTTTGACTGAGAATGGCTCCCATAGGCTCATATGTTTAAAGGCTTGGTTCTCAGTTGGTAGAACTGTTTGGGAAGGATGAGGAGGTATGTCACTGAGGGCACACACTCTGCCACTCTTTCACAGGACTTTCAGTTTCTGCGGTGGAATTCTGCACCAAGCCAGAAAACAAACTGAAAAAAAAAAAAAAAATAGGTACTTATTTCTATTGTGCAGGTGGGGTGCGTGGGTTGTGCATACATGCCATGGTATGCTGCTACTGCATGCGTGCCTCAGAATGTGTGTGGAGAGGACAGCTTGCACAAGCAGTCAGTTCTCTTCCACCATGTGGGGTTCAGGGACTGAATTCAGGCCGCCAAGTTTGGTAGCAACCACTTTTATCCACTTAGCCATCTCTCTGCCCACCCCACCCCCAAATCAAAGTTTTAAAGGACCCATATGAGTTACAGACTCCTCAGAATAGAAAAGTCTCTGTAGGTGATAAATGTGTTCTTGATAGTTCCAGTAGCAGCCGAGAGTGGTCTTTCCTAGCTCAGGCTTTCACCTAGGAACCTTAGTCTCACACAGAGGTCTCAGTTCGGACCACCTCTGTTTGTCTCCTGCTAATTTCCTGTTCTGTGTGTAGTCCTGGGGTCTCAGGAAGGACCAGGACTGACAGAGAAGCTGTATTTAGCACTTGGCTCTTCTGATTAGCTCTTGGTTATGTTCTTTCTGTCTTCTGAAAGTAAGCTGTGTGTTTAACATGTTGTCTAGTAACTTTATGGACAGCAGGGCTTTGTGTTGCTAACACCAGAAGTCCTTGACTCTACTGCCAGCTGATAACCAAAATAAATGGTTGAGCACACTGTAAGGTAAAATTAATTTCAATGCTTTGCATCCGTCACTGGCTTGCGGCTGTAGATGTCAAGCTGTCTCGTAGTCATTTTCACCCGGATATGTCTTGGCATCTTAAACACAACGTGGACTAACCATGCTCTGAATCACTCATGTCATGAAGGCCTACCTTCTGCTTAAGATATCCAACTTGACCACTGGCATTTAGAAACCATACTGGCCATTTCGGAAAGAAGGGCTTCATCCAGGACTGTGGAGAATCCTTCATCCTGGCAGGAACTGGAGCAACACAGATTTTAGTCACCAAGGGTCTTTATGGAGCATAGTCAGTGCACACCAGCCTTTAGGAACACCTGGCAGCAGCAGAACAGGGCTTCCTGGGACCTGTTGTGTGTCACAAATGCTCCTCATGGGGCCAGGTCTGTACTGTTCATGTCTTGGCCAAATAGCCTGAATGGGCGCCCTGCCTATCAGTGGGTGAAGGGCATTGTTCCTGACTGTCTCCTTGTCTGGAGAGTATGGGTGGCCAGGCTGTGTCTCTGGGTTTTGTTTCCTGGGATTTCCCTTCAGTCCCTTTCACTCCTATGTAGTGGCTGCTAGAACCATGCTTGATGCAGGAAGAGGGTCTTTTCTTACTTCTGGCTTCAGGACTCTCCAGTAAGCAGAGACATGGAACACTGTGTAGCAGAGTCCCAGGTGTGCATCCTCCCTGAGCCTCACCTCCTTCTTGAGGTGCTAGTGTTTACAAAGCATGAGAATTCCTCTGGGAACAGGTGGCTGCATTTGCCTGTGCTGTGGCCAACAGAGTTGCCCACGCTCAGCATGTGACACAGTCCTCTATGCCGTGGAGTTCCCACTCTCAGTTGGACCAGCGTGAGATGTGCCCATAGCCTCCCATGTACATGAGTTGCAAGTGTGCACTGCCATGTCTGGCCTTGGCTGCTTCTTGACTGGAGAAGGTGTGTGCAAAGGGCACTCACTACTTGGCTTCCAGACCCCAGCCTCTAGCTGTATTTATCCCACTGGGGGTATCCAGGTTTGTCCACCCCCCCCAACTCTGTGGGTGTCAGTGTGATGTTGTGTGCTAGGATTCAAGCATAACTATCAGCTTTGAAGGCCACTGGGTGGAGCCACACTGTCAGCAAGTCAAATGATGCCTCCCAGATCCAAAAAGGCCATAAGTGGTTGGCTTCTTATTGGCAAAATGCTGCATGCTGCTCCAGGCCACTGGCCCTGGAAGTTGCACTCTAATAGTACTGGGGACTCCATGGGGCTTCCTCACCACCCCTTTGTACCTGTTCCCCTTAGGCATTTAAGACTCCTCCTCTGCCAGTGGCTGCTGTTTACCAGGCAATGTGCGAGGTCCTGGGCATCCTGCTGGTCTGTACAATCTGCTTTAACAGGTTAAACAGCAAAGTAATATAGAATTACTACGAGAGGAAAGTAGCTGACCTCATGTGGAAGGCTACACAAGGAAGAGAGACCTTAAAACCGTGCTGACCCTGTGGAATAATGTAGGCCTAGGAGGGTAGAGAAACTGGGCCAGGACGGTCCAGAGCTTGTCTGTAGTTTCTGGGCAGCCAGAGATCACTCTCCAAAATCTACAGTGTATACAGAGAGATCAGGAGCCTCCTGTCAGCCTTCACTGGGAGTGGGAGCAATGGCACAGCTACAAGGCTTCCTGGAGCTGGTGTAGGCTAGAAGCTCTGTGTAGAGAGGCTTGGCGAATGGTTGACCAGACCAAAGCAGAGGGGACAGAGAGGTCTAGGATGCAGACCCATCTAAAGGCCCGCATTATGAGAGCTGATTCCCTGCATGCTCTTTCCAGCGTCTCTCCTGAAAGCAGGGTGCCCTCTGCAGTTTGCAAAGAACAGAGGGTGCTGGCGAGGTTGGTACCTAAAGCTGGAAGTTGGTAATAGGATGTGGATACGGCCACTGGAAAGGGCTGAATAGGCAGTACTTGAGGCTCTGAAGGTCACATGATCCTACATTCTGCCTCCTGACCTTTTATGCCAGTCTTAGCTCATGGATCACACAAAACAGGCCAGAGTTTCCCTGTACCCACTCCTTCAGCCCCTGGCCCAGGCCCCTGGCAGGATAGTGGGTGTGTACCTGGCCCTGCTAGATAATAAGAGGTGACTCTGAGGACCCTTTCATACTGGTCTGGTGAGAACTAAGGGCTACATCCATCTCAGTATTAGATCTGGCACATCTAGACAGCACCCCCTGCTGGAGATTTGTGGTTTTCTCTACTAGCATTCTGCTCAAGTCAACAGATTGCGCATTGGGGCTGGGAAAAAGGCAGCAGCCAGCATCAAGAGGCCTTGCTCTGTGCCAGCCAGTATTGCCTTTGACTGGCTGTTTTTCTAAGCTAAACTTGGGACTTTCCTGTTCCACTTAACATGACTGACTCTTCTGCTCACCGTAGGTGGAATGCTGCCAGGGAGAGAGGATTGGCCCTGCGAGTGTCAGGGGCATCTTTTCTGATACACACGCAGGAATTAGGGAAGTAAGTGTAGGTTGGATGGATGGCTCCTGTGAGTTGGATTTGAGACAGAGCCCTGCAGTCCCACTTGAGCACAGACTTGTGTGTCAAGGTCTAGCTGCCTCCTTTCTTTGAGAGGACTGAGGGCTTGGTCTGTGACTGTCTTAGGTACAGAATGGAGCAAAAAGCCAGGACTCTCCCCTGGTCACTTAGGGAAGTTCTCTGCTGGGACCTGCAGCGAGTCTTGTGGTGCTCCAGCGTGCCAGAGCTGCTTGTTAAAACTCTTACATTGCTGACAACACCCTTTCTCTGTTACACCCACTTCTCAGCCAGTCTTTCTACCTGCACAGAAACTTTTAGAGTTGCCTGTGTCCCATTACATCTGTCTGGAGAGGAACAACAAGAACCAAGCAAGGGGACAAACCCCATGCCATGTTGGGATGCCTACAACCCTGTCCCCTCACTACAGTCAGTCTACACATCTCAGATACTTACTGTGCATTCTGCACGTGGCCATGTCTCTGAAGCACCATGGAGCCCCCTGGAGAAGGTATTTTTAGTCTCAGGTGCCAAGGCACTCATTGTACACCGGGAGCACCAGGAGCTGTGCCTGTGTCGGGCGATTGCCTCTGCTGGCTTCCGTCTCACTCACCTGCCTGGCCTGCACCATATGCTGAGATGGCTGTAGTCTCTAAAAATAGCCCTTAGACTCTGAATATGCTCATTATGCAGCAGCCCATGGAAGCCTCCTCCTCCTCCAGCTGGGGATCACACCACGTCCCCCAGCCAGGGCATTGTTAGCCCTTTAGCAAGCTGGCTGCAGCTGCTATTCAGCCCACAAAGGCTCTAATCTCCTTTGAATTCCTCTAAGCCTTTTGACTCTAATCCCTTACAGCACGCAGCACACTCCACGGATACAGTTGGTGCCTCAAGTATGCCTCTTCCATTCATTTTGCCCTGATTATCTTTTTATCTCATTAAGTGCTTTTAGCTCTTGTGTTTCATATAAAAAAATAGTTAGAAGCATCAAATTGGCCTTAAAGGCATAACTTAGTATTTTCTCGTTTAAAGCAGTGGACTCTTCTGAGGCAAGAGGCTCTATTTTATTCCTGATGCTGTACTATCATGAACCTCGTGAACTGGGAAGAGGCAGTTACCTTCATCCAGCCTCAGTTTCCTCATTGCTAAAATGGAAGGTCAGGTTATTGAGTGACAGTTGAATTCTATTCTAGCTTAGCTGTCCCGTGGCTTTCTGGCTCTGTATGACAGCATGAACAGGATTGCTGTGTGCAGCACGGCCATGATTTGCTTGTGTACCCTGGCTGTGCCTGGTGCCCTGGTTTGGTTGTATACAGATCCTGTCTTTTTGCTGTGGCCTGCTTTTGTTTGGAGGCTGTGCCTGGTATGTCTTGGTTGCACATGGTCCTTGTCTCTTGTGCCATGCCTTTGTTTTATCTAGGGTCCGTGCCCTTTGTAGGCTCCTAGTCATGGTAATATTAATCTTGCCCCAGTGGTTACATCATAGGACCTATTTCAGGGAAGTGTTACAATAGAGATGAAAGCCGAATGCCTCCCTGGTTATTAGAGCTCATTGCTTCTGAAGGTGGCTTGCCTCCTTGAAAGTACCTCCGCTTCTTTGATATCCACTGGCTGTGCACTGAAGGCTCTGCTGAGATGCATGCAGCCATGGAAATCCTCAGAGTTTTAGAACCAATTTGTGGGTCGCCGTGGCATACCTCCCGTGTTTCCTGCTTAGCTCTGTTTACCTCAAATTTCACCTGCTTCTGAGTTTCTGGTACTGGCTACTGTTTGCTTGGGCCGACACCACAGCTCTTCCTAAGCTGGTTTTATCTACAGGACCATGGGGCTGGCAGTTGCTGCCTGAGTGAGACACCTGCAGCTTTCTGGTCTCCCTAGTGCATTTTTGTGTTAACATTTTCTGTGAGTGATTTTGAACATTCTTGAACCCAGTAAAATTTCAGTATAAGCTTTGGAACAGAAATTGTAAATTTTCAAAACTAGAAATAAATTTACATGTACTTGACAGCGCTTTTTGCTTTTCATTTACTAATTTTTAGAAAAATGTATTGATTCACAACATTTTTTCTTTTATTTTTGAGATAATATAATTACATCATTTCTTCCTTCCCTTTTCCCCCTCCAAACCATTCATGTACCCCTCCTTTCTCTCTTTCAGATTTATGTCCTCTCTTTCATTACTCATTGTTGCATGTATCTATGTGTATACACATATACTAACTACTCCCTGATCAGTCTGTGCTGCACTGCCCCTGTGCCTGTGTTCAGGGCTGACAGTTTCCAGCTGGAACTGATAAGTGCTGATTTGCAACATTTTGCACAGTGTCTATTAAGGTTTGCTTGCGTCCACTGCACAAACAAACTGGTCAGACCTTGTGATGGACACTACTGTTGCCCTGTTCCCCTAGTTATTTCCCAGCAGTCTCTCTGCTAACTGGTTTGCTGTTTACATTCATCTTGTGCAGGGTTGCTGTACCTTTCCACTTGAGGCCCCTTTTTAGCCTGAGAAATATTTATGCTACCCTAGGTATATAAAATAGTTATGCATAGCAAACATCTCATATTCATAAAGAAGTTTATTTTAAAGCAATTCTTTGGTGTACATATAATTTTACTATTTATTAAAGATGAAAGAATTCATATATGAGATGGATATCCTTGTTTATTTTCACACAGAGAATTGAATTGAATATTGGCTGAATACTTGATACTGCAGGGCATAGGTCATCTTCAACATTTTTCAAAGTTGATCAATATTTTGGTTTCGTGATCAATGCTGAGAAGACAGCTTTGAAAAAAAATACATAGTATAAAACAGATGTATATTCATGGTTTTTCAAAAACTGTTGTAAATCCTATCATAATCCCAAGTGAAAATGCAATAATGAATTTTTTCTTTTCTTTTTAAGATTTGTGTGTGTGTGTGTGTGTTTATCTGTCTGTCTGTCTGTCTGTGTATGTCTATGTATGTCATGTGTGTGCCTTTGGAGGCCAGAGCTGCGTGGTTGTGAGCTGCCTGATGTGGTGCTGGAAACCAAACTCAGGTCCTCTGCCAGAGTGGCAAGTACTCTTAACTGCTGAGCTGTCTTGTCAGCCCTACTTTGATTAGTTGGGACTTGGTCAGCAACTCAAGCAACAGTTTTCAAAGTCAAGTAATGCAAGATGCTGAAGGATGATGGTGAAAAATATTAAAAGTCTTTGCTTTGCTATGAAAGTTTGAGGAAAATGGATGGAAATGGAAACTACATTAAATGAGGTAACCTGGGCTTAGAAAGAAAATACCACATCCTATATCTCATGTGTATCCTAGTTTGTACTTTTTAAATTTATTTTTCTTTTATTTTTTTTAAAGATTTATTTATTTATTATTATGTATACAGGGTTCTGCCTGCATGCACACCTGCAGGTCAGAAGGGGGCATCAGATCACAGATGGTTGTGAACTACCGTGTGGGTGCTGGGAATTGAACTCAGGACCTCTGGAAGAGCAGGTGACACTCTTAACCACTGAGCCATCTCTCCAGCCCCATTTGTAATTTTTTAAAATCCAATTTTATTTATTGTGTGTATGAGAATGTGAGTATGGGTACACTACATCATGCCTGTGGGAGTCAAAGGAAACTTTCTAGAATTTGTTTTGTTTTTTTTCACTATTGGTTTTGGGGGTGTGTCAAACTTACTCTCCTCTCCTCTCTTCTTCTCTCCTCACTTCTCCTTTCCTTTCCTTTCTCTTTCTTCTTTCAGTGTAGCTCTGGCTATCCTGGAGCTAGCTCTGTAGATCAGGCTGGCCTCAAACTCAAAGATCAGTCTGCCTCTGCCTCCTGAGCACTGGGATTAAAGGCGTGCACCACCATACCCAGCTCCCTCAATTGTCATATATGTGTATTTCTGTGAGAGTGTGTAGAGAGGCCAGGGAACTAGAAAAATGCCCACGAGAAATAAGAAATAAGGCTGTAAGGGGCAGTGAGGGCTGGCAGGAGGGCTTGCACTGTGAAAGTGGCTGCAGGGGTAGGATGCACAGTGGAATGCTGCTTAGCCTGGGAAGCAGGCAGATCATAACTAGTGAGATCGTGGATGAGCATGGCCAACATTGTGCTGAGTGTAACAAGCCAAGCACAGAAGACCAGTTGCACATTACCACACTTCATCCAGGGGCTGGGGCGGGGCAAAAAGACACAAATTTCACTGAGACAAGATAGGTTCATGGTGACCAGAGGTGTACTGTTTACCTGAAAGTCAACAAGGGAGTAGATTTTGGATGTTGTAAGGCAGTGCTTATATTAATTTGGTTCCATTTTTTTCATCCCAGTGCTTATACAATTCAGAACATATTATTGTCTATCATAAATACATGCAGTTTCTGATAATTGAAAGTAAAGACCCTGCACTGTCCTTGTCACTTGCTGGGGCACAGTGGTGTTTGGTGAGGTTCTCTTCTTCAGAGCCTGACTGTCTATGGAGAGGTGGTATGTTGAGGATGGTGGCTCCTGTGATTTTGGGTCAGTCTGCCTACTCAGTAGTTCAATGGCTTCCCTGATCAGGTACCTGGGGCATCAGTGCACTGACTGGCTCAGAGCCCAGGGGCAAACTCAAGCCTGTAGTAGGTGTCAGTCACAGTGAGCATGAACAGTGCTCCTTGAGGGTTGATGGTTCTGGAACATCCGCCTGTCACCAGGTGCATAGCTAGTCCTTGTTTCTGATGCATCTTTTTTTATTTTTCTAGTCTACTGACCAGCCAGCCAGGCTGTCGGCCATGCTTCGAGTGTGTGCCGTCTCTGCTCACATGACTTGAGGACAGAGCAGTGTTGAAAGTCTTGCCTTGAGTAGTTCCTTCCTTGTGTGTCTGGTCAACACTTTCTAAGAACGGATGTTATATGTCTGTGCATTTTTAGTTTTCACCTCTAAGCTGAGCCCTCCCTGTCTATTCACAAGCTCTGTCTTTTCCTTTTCCCCAACTAAGTGTGTAGGTTCCTAAGATCCTGTGTGCACAGGGGCAGTGGGTCCTGTCAGGCCTGGGCTCTACTCTATGTGTTTGCATGCTCTCCGGTCCTGTCTGGCTCTGGGTGCACTGTTTCAGCTGGCCTGCCTTACTTCAGAACTGGTACATATGACTGCACTGGTCTCCTGAGTGACATGTGGCATATGTTGCCTCATGACCTGGGACCACCTTTTGACCTAGCAGTATGGTTAGAGCTGTGCTCCAAAGGGTATCTGACTGTGCTGGAGGCAGAGGGCCTTACTTTAGGATCTGAAGGCAGTGCTGGGGCTGTTCTTGTTCTTGTGCTTGTTATGAGGTCCATGCTGCTCGCTTCATCCACAGATTCCACACTGCAAGGCCTCCAGATAGAATATGACAGGGTCATCTCCTCCCTTTCTGAACTTGCTACAAGGCTTTTCTGGTCCTCAACTGGCAGCTTTTGTGCCCATACTAGGCTGCTGTTGAGTGAGGCCACCTAGCTCTGTGCCTCCTTTTCTATGGAGCTGGCACAGAACTCTTGCTTCTCTCTGGATGTCTTGGCCTTCTGACCTTTGACAGGTGCCAGGCCCCTGACTCTGTGGCTGCATCTCTTGCCACTGGCTGAGGCCTTCTGTACTCTACTGCCTAGTCAGCATGATGCCACCAACCACTGGCCAGTGTGATGTCCTGTGAGGTTATCCTCAGACCTTGGACTATATTCCAGTGGGAATGGGAAGCAGACACAGCTCTATGAAAGACTGCACTCTACTGTATATGTGTGCATCCAGTTTTCAGCCTCCCTTTGTTTTTCTGGGCAGGAGTAGGCTAAAATCTCTCCTACCCTCTGGCAGTATGAGAGGAACGGGAAGTTTTAGAAGCTTCTGTGACTGCACAGGCCACAGTCATGAACATCCCCCAAACTGCCTTTCCTGCCAGTCTCATTTTATATACATGGACCGTAGAGAGGGCACAGAGAGGGCCACTCCCAGAGGACCTTCTGTATGTAAAGTTCAGGGCTTTACTTGATATTTGGTCCCTAAATGTCTCCATGGTGACTCCTTGGATCTCTAGGTAGTAGTACGAGCATACACCTGGATGGGGTGGCCTTGACATACATAGGTGTTTGTTACTTTTTGCCCAGTGAGCGACACCACTCAAGCAAATGGCAGCAGATGCTCCTGAGTGTGGACTGGAGGGACTGTACGGGGTATACTCCTTGTAGGGCTGCAGGCTCTCCACCCCTGGTCTACAGTCAGTGGGGTCAAGGTGTGAAACTGGCTTAGCTGGGCCCGAGTCAAGACTGCCTTCTCTCAGCTTCCTGCTCACTCACGCCTGTCCTTTCCAACGTATTTGTGCACACATATGTGCATGCATGTTAGGCACAGAGCACTCATGTTGGATGCCTGCCTGTGTGCCCCTGTGGGTGCCACGTTGCTTCTGTCCCCTCAGCTCTGCTCCAGTCCATCACTGTTCATCATGCCTTTCCTGACTTGGCTGCGGCAGTCTACCCATGGCCACTAGGGGAGGGGCCAGGCTTAACTGCCAGATGGTTGGAAGTTGCCACAAAGCTTGAGCAGGCTCTCCTAAAATGAGGATTGTAGGGTCATCTGGTGTTTTTGGAAGTGTGTGTACTGTTTTCATGCTCGTCAACCCGTGAGAGATCTGGTTCTTCAACTCTTCGCACACTCAACGTTGTCTTTTTTGGATTAGGCATTTGGCCTCCTGCCGGGTATGGTGTGCCTCACTTTAATTTTACTTTGCATTTCTTTAATTACTGAAGGTGCTGAGCATGGTTCATGGAACATGCTGGCCGTTTATACATCTTCATTGCTAAAATGTCTCATTCAGTCTGGCACCCATTTAAAAAATGTACTCTTTGTTTTATTGTCATGTTGAAAGGTTCTTTATAACTTCTGGACACAGCCCTTAGTGAGTTATTGGTATTATAATGTTTCTCCTAGTTTTGCTTTGCTTTTTAAATACATCTGTATTTTATTTAGATGAAGCCCAATAGTAGTGTGTTTCGGTGAGTAGATGTTCTTAATTTTAATGCTGTTTATTGTCCATCTTTGCCTTAGTGACCAGTGTGCCTCTTCTGTTGAAGAACTCCGTTGGCCTCGGGTTGTGAGGGTGTTAAATGTGTCCTGTTCTGGCTCCTTCTGTGCTTTCATCTTCAGTCATCTTCAGCATGTGGTGTGTGAGACTGTTATGGATAGGGGGAAAGTTGGCTTTTTCATATGGATACAAAGCTGACTCGGCAAAGGCCTTTGTCCACTCTCAAGCAGTGGAATTTTTTGTTGTTGGTTTGTTTTTGTTTTTGTTTTTGATTTTTTTTTGAGACAGGGTTTCTCTGTGTAGCCTTGGCTGTCCTGGTCTCACTTTGTAGATGAGGTGGCCTCGAACTCACAGAAATCCACCTATCTCTACTCCCAGAGTTCTAGGATTACAGGCGTGCACCATTGTTCCCAGCTGCACTGGAATTTTTGTTGAACATCAAGTCTTAGCAACGGCCCCTTTCTTGACTCTTGTCCTCCTTTGGACCACTCGCCTATCTGTGTCCACAGAAAACTGACACCTGGCTGGTAAATCGCCATTTTTTGTTTTCCTTTCTCAGTACTGTTGGGTATCTGGGGTGTGCACATTCTCCTGCAAGTTGTCGATTTCCACTCCCCATAAGTTCCTCACAGTGGTAAGTGAGGTTCCTGCCCATGGACATGGCCTGTCTTTCCATTTGTTTACTTCTTTGGTTTTTCTTGCTAGTGTTATTTGTTGAAGTGTGTGTGTGTGTGTGTGTGTGTGTGCGTGCGCGCGTGTGTGTGCACGCACGCACGCACACACACACTTGCACATTTTTAGTTGAAATATTATTTGACAGTAAACTTTTTGGTGCCTTTAAAAAGATTTTTATTATTTTTAATTATATATTTTATTGTTTTAATTATGTGGCTTGTGTGGATATATGCACGGGTAGTGATGTAGGCTAGAGGGACCGGTGGTTGTGAGCTGCTTGACATGGGTGCTGGGAACTGAACTTGTGTTCTTTGGAAGAATGGCCGTGCTGCTTTTGACTGAGCCATCTCTGCAGTGCAAAGCGGTGCTCTTTGACATCACTGTAAACCTTTAGTCTTGTTGCTGATAACCAGTCGACAGCGAGCTGAGTTTCCTATCAGCTGTTTTGCTCCTGACAGTGTGATGCAGATTCATGTGTGTGGTTTCTTATTTTCCTGTTCTCCACACAGATGAAGTAGCTCTCCTTCTAGCACAGTGTTGAGTGGCCTTGGCAGCACGAAGCTTCCTCTTCCCGTTCTCAGAGGCGGCTTCACACTCCATCCACAGGCTTGCATGTGCTGTAGGACTTTTCTTTTGCTTCCAACTCTCTCCTCCCCGATGTTTCCATCCCCTTCTCTCCTCCTTCCCCTCTGAGTAAATTTTCTTCTATTTCTAGTCTTCAAAGGGTATTACTGAAGCAACACTGAATTGTATTGGGTGTTTCTGTATTTTTGGTGATCATACTTTTTCCTTTAGCTTATTAGTGTCATGAATTAGGTTACTTAATTTGGAATCAACCTTATTTCTTTGTTTATTCTTTATTTCATTCATGTGTGTATTCATTCATTTACGTGTGGTGGTGACACACTTACAACACAGTGTGCACGTGGAGGTCAGAGGATAGCTTGCAGGAGCTGATTGGTTTTTTTTTTTTTTTTTTTCACTCTGTGGTTTCTGAGACTTGAACTCAGGTTATCAGGTTTGGAGGCACGTGCTTTTACCCATTAAGCCATCTTCTGGCCCAACTTCATTTCCTCGTGATGGCTATATATTTATTATCATTTTTGCATCTGTATGACTGAAAGGGGCTGCAAGATCTCTTGTAATTCCTTCTGGATTCTTGCTACCAAGTAGGTAGCCCTCCTCCAACCTCCCTCCGCTGTCCTCACCCTCCCCACTCCTCATTCTCTCTCTCCCTCCTTCTTTTCCCCCTCTATCTTTTCTCCCTCCCTCTCTCCTTTCTCCCCATTTTGAGACAGGCTCTCACTATGTAGCACAGCAAATTTTGGACTTTTTAGTCTTCCTCTTTGTGCTCTGTAAGAGCTGTGGTTAAGGCTGGAACTCTCATTCCTGGTATTGGTTTTTGTTTGAATGCTTAGAAGGATTTGTGGTGTAATCAGCTGAGCTAGAGGTTTCTGAGTAAGGATTATTATTTTATTCACTCATTCACTTATGTATTTACTGCATGTGAGTGTGTGCATACATGTGTGCGTGTGTGCGTGTATGTGTGTGTGTGTGTGTGTGTGTGTGTGTGTGTGTGTGTATGCATAGCTGTGGAGGTAAGAAGACATCTTGCAGGAATGGAATCTCCTTCTGCTGTGTGTGTCCCGGGGATTGAATTCAGGCCTGAGGCTTTCTGGCCAGTGCCTTTACCCACTGAGCTGTCTCTCCAGGCCTTATATAGACCCTTGTCTAGTCAGCAGGTTTACTTCTTTTGTCATTACTGTTAAATGTCAGTATTCCTACGAACTTACTATTTCATCTGAATCCTAAGCATCTTTAATATGAGTCTGTATCATGTCTGTGTGATGCTTTACAGTGTTGATTTCTTTCCCCCGAGAAGCAGTCAGCCCCTGCCACCTTTATTGTTGCTCTAGGAACAGATAGCTGGCCTCTCTCTCCTCGTTTATGCCAAGACAGGACCTTTCTATATAGCCCATAGTGTTTCTGCCTCTGCCTCCCCGATGCTGGGATTGCAGGCCTGGGCCACGTGCCTGACAGTTTTTCCTAACTTGGTCTCTTGTTTATCCAGTTTCTATATGTAGCCAGGTTCAGTCTGAATGATGTGAACAAGCTTGCTCTAAGCTTTCCACTGCTGCCTGGATTCAGCTTTCTTCTATGTGAAGTCATTTGGCATCGAACCAGCTGCTTTCCATCTTCTTTCACATGTCTTTAAAAAAAAAACAGAAAAATGCGAGCGTGCGCATAAGCACACGCACACACATGTGCACACACACACAGCACATGTACACACTCACATACATGCACACAACTGTGCACACATGTACACACGTGCACACACAAACATGCAAGAGTAAATGAAACAAAAGAAAACAGAAACAAAAGATCCTTTTTGTTTTATGCGAAGTGACACAGGATGGTTGGCAATTGAAGCAAGTGTATATTCTAAGAGTGGTATTGTCTTGAATGCTTTTCAGCTGATCTCTGTTGTGGCAAGGTAGGCTCAGGTGTGGCTTGGCTAATACAGGGTTATCAATGAGGAAGGACACCCAATAAGCGGAGTATTCCTGCTGGCTGGTATGGCTTTTGAAGGGAGAGAGCTTGTTAGAAGGTAGAATTGCTATGTCATAAGCGTCTTTTCAATACTTAGTGAGAGGCATGACCAAGGACTCTGGTGAGCAGCCAGGGTAGGACAGATGATCACTCCACAGAACATCTGCTTTCACTCCAGGGACTTGACCTTGATGACCCCACAGAGCAGCTGCTTGGACATCTCAAGGCTCTGTCTCTGGTCACTCCACAGAGCAGCTGCTTTCACACTAGGGCACTGCTCATTGAGGTGATCTTTAAGGCCAAAAGATGCTGTTTAGCACATTTCCAAGTTAAAATTAAATGGCAGATGTGAGTGGTGGTTTTGTAATCCCAGTACCTGAGAAGTAGAGCCTGGATGATGAGGAATTCAAAACCATCCTGGGCTATGTTCAGAGCCTGCCTGGGCTTCATGAGATTCCACCTCAGAAAACAGAAACAACACTGACACCCAAACCAAACTAAAACTAAATGGAAAGCAAATTTTAAAATATATTTCAGAGCTGGGCATGGTGGCACATGCCTTTAATGCCAGCACTTGGGAGGAAGAGGCAGGTGGCTCTCTGTGAGTTTGAGGCCAGCCTGCTCTACAAAGAGAGTCTAGGACAGCCAGGGCTGTTACACAGAGAAACCCTGTCTCAAAAAACCAGAGAGAGAGAGAGAGAGACAGAGAGAGAGAGAGAGAGAGAGAGAGAGAGAGAGAGAGAGAGAGAGAGAGAAAGAGAGAGAGAATCTCAGAACTTAATTAAAATCTTATTTTTAACACCCTCCCCACTGGAGTGCTTGAGACCTGTCCTGGCATGTGCCTGGAGAGTTGTGAATCCACATTTTCCATATTAGTTTATTTTCTCTGTACACACATGACTTTTCAGGGTGCTCTAAGAATTCCCAGATCCCTGAGTGTCTGTAGAATACCAGGTGTCCAGGATCTGAGAATGGCAGGAAGCCACCTGAAATGGCAGCTAGGAGGACGGTCATGTTCACAGGTGCTGCGCAGGTGACCTTGGATCCTGGTTGCTCTCCTCCCACGTGCTAGCTTGTTATGAGGAGCACAGTGGATTTCAGCTTGTACCACTTCTAAGTGTCCCTGCCCTCTCAACCCAGACATGGGCCATTTCAGGCAAACTGAGGCAGAGCATTTGGCAAGTGATGAATATTTCTGTGTTTGACATCTGTTGTTTGTGGTCCCATGAAGCTGTGAGTAGAGACCCCAAGCATAGGCCTGACAGTTATGGCAGTGTGTCCCCATCTTGTTCCCTTTCTTAAAAACGACTGTTAAAGAACAGAATGAAACCAAATTTGAGGAGGTTAAATTCTGTAAAGCGGAATGATGGTTTACAAGCCAAGGATGATGGGCTCCCTGCTGCTGGTCCAGGCTGTGCCTTGCTCTCTCTGCTGCCTGTTAGTATTTCAGGGAGCAGTGTGCCCTGCTTGTAGGCTTGTGTAACGGTTGAGTGTATGTGGGGCTGAGCTCTGCTGACATTTTCCTTTTGCTTAGCTTCAGACAGTCGAGTCCAGGCGTGTGCAGCTGTGTGGAGGATGCCCAAGGAATTAGAATCCGGTAGCCACGAGTCCCCCGACGACCCCGCAAGCACTGCGCAGACCCTGGAGCTGCTCTGTCACCTTGACAACGCGGCCCACGGCAACGTGGCCTGGTAGGATGCTACATATTTCATACATGGGGAAGAAGCCTAGAGGCTGCTGAGGTGCTGTGTGTGCACAGCTCCCTTCACTTCATCCAGTTCCTCCCCCTTTGCTCCCCACTTCTGCTACTCTTTCTCTAAGAAGATGTTTATACTCGAGTGCCACTTTTAGTCCCAGGTGTTTTCTAGGTTACTCGCAGAGAATGCCTCCCCCAAAGCATGGTGAAGAGCACATGTCTTTCTCTCTTTCACATCACATTGCCTGCAGTCACCTGCCAGAATAATAGACTAGCCTGGCCCCGTGCAACATTTATAACAGTCACCGATCACCTCAGCTTGAAAGATGCAACTTTCTCTTCCCGTGGCCTCCTTAGGAAGGAAGCATTCGCCTGGCAGCATCCCCAGGTCCCTCTGTGTCTCTGTCCTTTCCTTTGGTTTCCTGTCAGTCCTGTGGCAAGTGTGGGGATGAAGAAATGTGACTACCATTTGTGGGGCTTCTGGCCAGTCCCTGCTGTGTTGTTAAAGGTTGGCTTTATCTACCCTGGGCCTCCTCCACACAGTGGCCATGGCTGATCTGGCAATGTTGAGAAGCCGTGGCTTTAAGCTTTAAACATCACCACGTGATGCTGTTTTGGCTGTCTCAGCAAGAATCATTGCTTTACTTGATACTATATATTTCAGTGTGATTGCCCATGCCTGTGTGAGCATGTCACACAGACCTGGATGTTCTGAAGGTGGTCAGCTCAGCCAGTTAAATAAATCCAATCCAGCTAACTATTAAGCAGATGTTGCACACACTCTCAGGCTTCAGGAATGATGGTTGGACGTCAAGGGACCTGGCCTTAAGGACTCATGGTCCCTAGGGGAGACCCAGAGCACAACAGCCTGCTGTGACAGGATGGGCTGTAACATACCCTGAGCTGTCATGAGTGTGTACTGTACCCCAGCAGGAAGCACTGAGTCATGTTTGCCAGAGGACTAAAAAGGGACTCACTTGGAGGTAGCACTTAGAACTGGCCACTGTGGGACCAGTCTGTCACTGTCTGCCACAATAAAGCTATGTGGGGCTCTGGTGGCTTCAATGCTAGCCCTAGGGGATTTGTTTGCATGGTGGCCATGTTTCTAGTTGGTCAGTAGTCATTTGCTTCTCCAGAGGAACTCTAAGTACTGATGTCACCCCAGTCTCACAGGCAAAGAGAAGCCAATGAGTCCTTAAACTGCAGGAGGAAATGCTTCCGTGCTGTCACCCCTCTGCCTGTGTCTGTTCTTTACATAGCTCTCTTGTAGAGATCTATCACACATTGAGTGTGTTCTCTGATTAGGGGTGTCATGGGTATGCACATTTCTAGAGGCACAGCAGCACTAGAAGGCAGATGATGGAGCCATGGCAGGCGAGCTGTCTCGTAGAGAGGGCCAGGCCTATCCAGAAGGCTCCAAGGTTGCCTGGGGATGAGGGGCCTGAAGGTTGCTTGCTTCCTTGACTTTCCAGCATGACAGTACTGTTGTTACACGCCACTCAGAAGGGCACGCTGCACTGTGTGCACTGTAGGAAACTGGGCAGTAGAGTGCCTGCTCTGTTGCCTTCTGCCCATGTACACTCACAAAGGCTGACCCCAGTGTGTGTGGTGTTTACTTACCTCAGAGTCATCTGGAGTGCTCTTGATTCTTTTTGGTTTCCCAATGCATCCTTGTACATTCCTTTTTTCTTTACACTTTCTTGTCTTAAGTATTTTTTTACTTTAAAGTAATTAAAGCCCTACTAGCAGTTATAGGAATGACCTGGGGATCCTGGGAACCCTGTGCGCCCTTCACTTGGGTTCCTATGGTAACTGCATTATGGCAAAACACCAGTGACTCCACTATCCTTGAGATTTCACAAACAACCTGTACTTATGTGTGGGATTTCAGTTCCCACTACCCCAGTATTGTCTCTGCTGTTGTAGGACTTGTTTCCTGCAGGTCAGAAGTGTCTGAGGGAACACGTCAGGGACCTCTCTCATTGTGACTGTCTGAGCAGAGTAGTTTATTCTTGAGCAGTCCCATCAAACTGCTGTGGCCCCCCTAGCAAACAGGATTTGGATGCAGAGCAGAGATGAGTCTTTTTTTTTCTGAGAGGAAAGGCTTGCAGTCCAGCATATGACCCATCAGCTGTTCTTCCAAAAGAGACAGATGGGCGCAGGCTCTTGTCCTCGCTCTCCCTAGGCATGATAGCATCATTGGAAGCAAACAATCTGAGTGGAAATGCTCTCTTAAAGTTACTGCAGGACTTCTGTGGCATGACCTGGACGTGGAAATGTGGTATTTACTTGAAAAATGACAACTTTACAGTAAGGCAGTGAGGGCTTTCAAATGTCCTTCAGCCGTCATCTTCTCTGTTCTCTTGGGACAGAGGCTACATGCTGCGCTTAGTGGGGTTGTCAGGTGACCAGTAGCAGTCACTAGCAACTTTCTGGCTCTGCTCAGCTCCTGAGAAGTCAAGTAACTGTGCTCCACCCTCCCCCTGATGTGGCATCATCACATCAATTCCATCTTGCCAGCAGCCACTTCCAGCTAGTGCTCCATGTACTGTGCTCTATTAATTCTGAGCTTGGTTAGGGGCAAGGCGGAGTCTTCAGCACCATGGACAGCACTGGGCACAGAGGCTAGAAATGAATCACCACCTTGGTGATATAGAGCTGCTCTCTGAATGAGACAGAGACATCCTGTCAACGAGCCAGGCCCCTTTCTCCACTGATCTCATGGGAGGCTCTGCCAGTGTCCTGCAGCCTGGGGAGTGAAGCAGAGTGCATGGCTTGCTGACTCCTTTGAGGATTGCTGGACTTGAGGCCTCCTCCCCACAGGAGCAGAAGCAGCTGTCATCACTTGGAACTGGCTGTCGTCTCAGGTGTTGGGAATGGTTCACTTCATCAGAGTAGGCTTCCCATGCTTTGCTTTCATATATGTCTTTGTACCACATGTGTGCATGGTGAGTAGAAAAGGATCCATTGAAATGAGTTGCAGATGGTGTGAGCCACCACATGGGTGCTCAGAATAGAAGCAGGTGTGGCAGGGGCAGCTGGTGCCCTTAACCACTGAGCCATCTCTCCAGCCTGAGGATGATCTATTTAAAAATCCCCCATTTATCTTTTGTGTAGTTCTCCTTGAGTTTATGGCTAGACTGAGACATGTTTTAGTATGAAGGAGGGATATTAACACTGGGACACCTTGCTTGAATGCTTCCTAGCACTTTCTCCATGCCCAGCTGGTGTATCGCAGCATCTTTAGGAGACCTGGTAAAGGGGAGGTGTTTTGGAGCCCAGCTTGTGAGGAGAGAAGGAGACGATTTCTCTCTGAGAGTCATACAACACAGCAGTATCACCATGGGTTTAATGGCTGATTAGCCACAACAGGGAGATTCTGCTGTGCTCCTCCTTCTGATGATCAAGAGAAGTCCAACTGCTTGTTAGTGAGCACCTTGGCTAACAGATGAAAAGCCCAAACAATAGAAACCTCAGCACTGTGGTGTTATGTGCACCCCTCCCAGTAGTATGTGGGGCAGTTCTGCAAACCACTCTCACAGGTGATGAAGATTTCCTTCGTAGGAGAAGTTGCCTTATCAGTAGTCAGAAGCTTTGAAGATGTGTGTAAAGTTAATTGCAGCCCCCCCCCCCCCTTTGGCTTGTTCCCAGCAACTACATCCAAGATCTGGCTTGTGTAGTAGGTGACATAGTGTTCTTGAGCATGCAGCTCCATGTAGGTATTTATTTCTCTGGCAGCATTCTGAGTGACTGTAGCACTGCACAGCCAACTGACCCCTACTTCCTGAGCCAGCTGCTGGAGAAGAGAACCCCTCCCATACGGATAGAGCAAATATCACACTGAAATGCCAGCCAGGCTGAGCGTGTAGGACACCTGGGAGGAGGGCTGGTATGCATAGCAAGATGGTGATTAGGAAGTAAAGGGCAGGAGTGGTGTTGGGAGAGGAGAGGGAGGGGACCCAGAGCGTTTGTCAGGAGTAGAAGCCCAGGCCCTGTGTCTCTTTCCTTTCTTCTTTGGTTTATGTCAGGGACCAGTGGATGCTGCCATAGGGTGACTATTGTGAGGAATAAATTGATGGTTGTCCTAAATCTTGATGTTTAGAAAACTAAGCTCATATTCCCTGCAGACCTGAAGTCTGGTGAAGTCCCTCTGTCCAGCTCACTGATGACTCCTGTCACTGTGTTTTCGTGTCTGCACAGGAAGATGAGCTCCCAGCGCCTTGTTTTTGATGAGGCCACCAGTGGTTTGAAGTTCTCTTATTGAAACTTGAGGCCCAATAACAATATTAAATCTAAAGGTGTAATGATCCTCTGTGTGAGGATGTTTCTCTCTAGCTATCACTCCGAATGCTGAGGAGGTAGAGATGAGAGGACAAAGAAGGAGTCACCTGGATGATCAGAAGTGCATTTCCATATTACTTTGTTCTTTATTTCAAAATTTCCTATAATTTAAAAGCTACCATTGAACTTTCTGAGATCTAGGCACAAGAATCTTTGGAGTTATGTAACGTGTCCTTGGAAGTCAAGGGAACATCACCCAGGCTTGCTTTGTTCTTGAATCGTAGGTGGACTCGTGCGAGGAGAGTGCTGTAAAGGAGACTGGGGCTCTGAGCATGGGCCAGGGTAGCCTGGTGTGGGTGGTGAATTTCCTGTATTAATTAAGATGACTTGAGGCAGCTCTGCTTGTTCAGCTCAAAGACAAGGAACAGGCTCTACATAGAGTCCTTCATGCTCTGTCCGTCCCTCAACCCTGCTCCACCCCACGCAGCAGTGCACACAGGGGAGTTGTAGAGTTTGTATGTCTCTTGCATGGTTAGTGGGGAAGGCTTCCCTGTTATACTCAGTCTCTGGCCCTCTTTGCTCTTGCTGGTGGAAGGCTTCTCTCTGCTGACTTGGGCATGCATACCATGGAGTTGTACCTGAGTTGCTAACTATGTTACACTCCAAAGAGGCAGCAAACACACGACACAACCACTTTTCCCTTGCCTCCAGGCTGTGTTTTTTCTTGGCTTTCTGTTTGCCTGAAAACGGAAATTTTTGGGTGATGGAGCCATACATTTGTCCCAGTGAGATGTCAGAGTAAACAGACTTTTAATAACCAAGTCACCCGGTGTCAAAAGTTACATGCTTGCCTGTCAGAAAGGTCCCAAGCAACATATCAGCACACCTCTGTCACTGGAAGTGCTCCTCATGTTCCAGCACAGAGGCCATGCACCTCTGCAGATAGATCAAAAGGGCTTGTTGCCTTCCTGATGTGCCTCTCAAAGCTGTGTTTTCAATCCTTATAGCTCTTGTGTGAAGTTTACTAACCAGATCTGTGTGCCACGGGAGTATTGTTCTGTGATCTGAGGAAAAATTTATTACATTGAATCGATTATGTAATATTATTTTTAAAAAAGTTGACTTGCATAGAAGCATTTCTTTCCCTAAGCGCTGCCTTTGTGGAGAACCTGGCAGCTGGGGCTACTGCTTCTCGTGCAGCAGGACCATGTGCACTGTTGTCGCCTCTTGTTGGATGGCCTGCACTGCTGCTCGCTTCCTTGATGGTCAGGGAAAGTGAGGAGGAGCATGCATGGAGAATGCAGGTTGCAGTTGTGTCCTGGTGGCCATGGGACTATCCTTCCCTAGGTGCTAATGGAGAATCATTTGTTTTGGGCTTACGTACTTAAAGAAAAGTGAGTTTTTTGTTTGAACATGAAACCCACTGAATTAGAGGCATCATTCTGCTCCTCAGAGGACCTCAGCTGTAACTTTATTGGGTTTACTCACATTCAGCCTTGCTTGCATTTTTGCATCATGGTTACATAGGGGCAGAGAGCATATTCCTACTGGCTGTGAGCGACTGTATTCTTGACTTGTTAATATTGTTTATGTCCTCATTCTTTGGTAGAGTGATAAAGAGCGGGTGGTTTTTATGAACAACAAATAAATAAAACTTAGTTTGGAGTGGAAAGGTTGGCAGGCACTGTAGGCTGTTTCCCCATTTATAGCACTGGTTTCATGGTGATGATATACAAGGAGATGGAATTTCCCTTTTTATTGGATTTTGTGTACTGCAGCTATTGCAAACAGTGATGACCAGAGTAGGGTTACCTATAAAACAATGACAGAGGTAAGGGTCATTGGTGGTGCAGCTCTGTAGAAGCTCTGCCAGCCCTGCCCAGTGTTGCCCACAAGCAACTAAAGTCCTTTCTACCTGTGTCTTGTGTGAGTACTTGTTGTAGGGTAAAAGACAAACTGGAAAGTAAGAGTTGTCATCACTTACAGTGTCCTCCCAGCAATGACCCATGCAGTGGCCACAGCAGAAGGAAAGTCCATGGGGGCAGAATGTGTTCTCTGTGGGGCATCCGCCTTCTGCACGTGACTTGTAGGAATCACAGTTAGCTGAAGGAAGGGACCCTGGGCTTCTGTTTGTGCTCAGAACGTGTCTTGTCTGATGACAGCTTTCCTTTGTCTGCCTTCTGTGTGTTGCCTGCATGATGCTGTGTTTGCTTCACCTACGGATTTTAATTGGTGAGCTGTCAAAATTTCTTACAGTGTTTTCTGGGAGTCTACTGTCAGAGATTCCAGGAAGCCCAACTCTGATGTGTCTCAGCTTTTCACGTCTTTCCTTGTGTTGCCTTCTTGGGGCTGGGGCTATGGTGGTGGCAGCAGGAAGCTGCACTGGGTAGGACTTTGATGGGTTGGATCTTGTGTGTGGTCGCTGTTGGCTTTCATGTGTTTTCCTCTTAGATCATCCCTGATCTCTCCTCCTTACCCTGCTTTGGACTTGTCCTACAAGGAAAAGTCCAGGAGCTTCTTCAGTCCTGCTGGGATGACTGGTTGTTTCCTCCGACTCATCTTTAAAAAGACTGGCTAGGGAGCTGTTAGTGGCATAGTCACTGTGCCCCTGGAGCACCTGGGACCATGGGTTGGCACCTGCCTGGCTTCCATGGATGACTGCCAGAGACCCTAAGCCAAGTACTGTGAAGATGACTCAGTGATGCAGGACTCCAGGTGCATAGGAAAGCAAAACACAGCTAAGTGTCTGCACTTTACAGAGCCACGTGTTGAGTGTCTGACCTCTGCTGCTGACTTTCCCCCTTACAACCAGTCTCTATGGAAATTTTTTTGTTCTATTTATATAAACTGGTTACTTGACAACAGGAATCTGGGGAAAGAAGGGCTTGACAGCTCATAGTTTAAGGGTGTAGTCCATCATGGCAGTGAAGGCACGGTGATGAGAGCAACTGTAGCTGTGTGTCAGCAAGGGATGCTGCTGACATCACATCTGCAGTCAGGATGCAGAGATGAACCCTGGTGCCCAGCTCACTTTCTTTCAAGTTAGTCCGGGACCCCAGCCCCTGAGAAGGTGGTCCCCTTGGTCATGCTAAGTCCTCCTCAGCTAATGCTTTTGTGGAAATATTTGACACACTTAAGTGTCCATGAGCATGAATGTGACTTGGCCCTGATTACAAGGCACATCGTCTTCTGCTGAGCTCTAACCTAAGGGTCATGGTAAGGAGTTGGGACTCCAGCCTCCAGACAGCACATAGGAGGCAGTTGTGGGTCATGCTTGGGAAATGTGTTCTTCATCCCAATCCCTTTACATCTGGACCAAATCCTAGTGCTGGTCAACATTTAGTTAGCCTGAAGGAAGACTTTCTGTTACTTTTTGGTCACTTTCTTTACATAGCTATAATCCACACCTTAAAATTATATAATCTTTAGGAAACACATGAAGTCTTTACTTATAACTTGGCACTTTGCCATGCTTTGGAGTTGACATCACTGGTCCACTTTGAGCCCTCCCCGAGAGCTCTTAACTGCAGGGCCCCAAGGATTTTCTGTGCTTCTGAAGAGCAAAGTCAGGGTGTAGGGTAAGACCCCACTGCAGCTACCTTTAAAATAACAGGAAGTCACACTGAGCCTTGGTTGTTGGAGCATGCATCTTATGTGCATGTGGGTGTGCATGGGCTGTGTTTTCAAAGGGTGCTTCTGGTGACCGAGAGTTGCCATTGCCACACCACCATCTGAACTGATATGGGGATGCCCATGATTTGTCGCCAGACTGTCTGGGGAAGTGAACACATGTAGGGTAAGTGCTATACCACTGAACCAGATCCCAGCCTTCATCAAGTTGCTCAAGCAGGCCTTGAACTCATGACCCTCCTGTCTTAGCTTCCTGAGTAGCTGCAATTAAAGGCTTCTGGTATCAGTAGCAGGTAAATGGTCAACAGATATATATACATATACTTATACATATACATATATATATATACATACATATATGTGTATATATATCCTTGATATATATATGTGTGTGTATACACATATGTATAAATATATGTATATATTCACACACATATACATATACTTATATATATACACATGATATATATGTATACACATATGTATAAATATATGCATATATTCACACACACACACACACACACACACACACACACACACACACACACGCACACAGTGTGTCAGCTTAGCTCTGACTGACCTGGAACTAACCATGTAGCACAAACTGACCAAGAACTTAAACTATGTAGACTAGGCTGGCCTCAAACTGAAAACAACTGTCCTGTCTTTGCTCCCTGAGTACTGGGGTTAAAGGTACGCACTACCATGCCAGCTTCTTTTTCTATTCTCAATTTACTGTTTCTGGGGGGAATCTTTGCTTTCAGGCTTGTACCCCAGCCTCTAAGTTGCAAATGAAAATCATTTGTGACTTTCGGTTTCATAAAAATGGCTTCAGAAATTCCTCACTCAGTTTTTTGGGGAAAGAAAGCTTTCTCCATAAGTATTTTCTACAGGTGCCCTTCTAAACCCTGAGACTCACACTCTCTCCTCAAAGACGAGGCTTTTGGCTACAGAGGTGTCTGTCTTTTCTCTGCTGAGTCCCACACCCCGGAAAGGTACCGTTTTGTTGGATGTGAGAGTGCTGTGAGCCAAGGGTAGGAAGAGGCTGCAGTGGTGTCAAGGAGCTGCCGGATGTGAACGCAGATACAGGGTTGGAGCACCGCGCTTTCAGAGGGAGACTGGGAACAGTTGGAGTCACAGGACACAGAATGAACAGGGACGAACATTATATTTCTTCTTCTGTTAGGATGCTAGCAGTCTCTTCCCTGGGCTATTCTGGCCAAAGCCTGGGCCATTTTGATTTCCTTTGAACTCCTGGGTCAGTATTCTGTGGTGTAATCTGGAGAGTCTGGCCATGTGGCCTGACAGCCAAGACTGGCACGTTCTTTCCTCATAGGCGGGTGTCCTGGGTGCACTTGTGAGACTGGCCACCTCTCTGAGGGCCCCATGCCTGTTCTTAAAGATGGCAGGGATAACAATGAGAAGGATGCCTACATTGTTTGGAGCAGAACAATAGCATGAATTGACATTAAATGAACGACTTTTGGGTATTTTAAGGGAGGAAAGACTCAGCATAGTGAGTCACTCTAACAAATGAAGAGCTCTGAATCTCTGCTAAGCTTTGTGCTGTGTAATAACATAGGCAGCATTCGACTCTCCCTCCCTGAGCCCTCATGTAAATAAAGTTTTATTCCATTGTAGCTGCCAAGGTTTGGTCCTGTATCTGGACCTGTGTTGCCTACAGTTGAGACAGAAGCCGCACTGCTCACCTAGTCCATACTGTTTTCTGTCCAGCCCTTGTGGAGGAGGCTTGATGACACCTATGAAGCTGCTTGACACAGTGACACCTAACTTTGAGAGTTTCAAACTTTTGTTGAAAATTATGGATTTTGCTTAATGTTGAGAGTAGTGCTGTGGCTTTTATTTTACAGTTGAATAGATTTAAGTTCTAAAAGAAAGACTAATGGCATCTCTGGTCCTGCAGTTCTTCACCCCTCAGGCCTCTGCTCACTGAGAATCTGCCCCAGTGAAACACTGATGAAGAAAGAGCCCTCACACGTCAGCAAGTGCCTGTGAAGGCTGCCTTTTAGAGACCATGTCATAAAGCAAACAAGGTTCATAAGAGAACTAGAAGCTGCTGTTCACATTTTACAGGACTACAAACTACCTGTTGTCAAGGAAATGAAAATCAGGGCAAGAGATATGCTGTTCTGGTGGTGGTGGTGGTGGCGGGGGACGGGACTGAGGAGTTTTTAACAGAATGGCCAAGATCACATTCATGACCAAAACTGGGAAAGCTCCTCTGTGGGAAGAGTCTGCAGGCACATCTGTCTGCCGAACCTGAAATTGCAGCTCTGAGAACCGATCTGATCTTCACATGTGCCAAGAAGTGTATCTCCAAGATGCCTACGGCTTTATTGTATGAATAAGTTGTGTGAAAAATTGGAAACAAGCCCAGAACTAGATTTTAAATGCACGGAAATCCTGGGGCTGCAGAGATGGGGTAGTGGTTAAGAACGTTTTCTGTTCTTGCAAAGGACCTGAGTTTTCCAGAGGATCCAGTGTCAATTTCTGGCCTCCATGGTTACCAGGCACTCATGTGGTACACTGACATACATGCAGGCAAACGCCCATATACATAAGATAAAAATTTACAAATATTAAAAATCAGAGATATCTATATAATTGACTTATGTGAACCCTGTGGATAGAAGTGTGTGAGTGAGTGTGTGTGGCCTAGAATGTTGACCAGGATAATTTTAAGAACAGAGCTTGCACAGTGATACCAGTAGCTGGTGACAATTCTCCAGGGACCTCTGTAATGTGCTATTTGCACCCTGCATGTAAGAGATGGCCTAGAGAGCATGTAATCGAAGCAGTGAGTTGTCTCAGAAAGGGAGACTGTGAGGGATGGCAACCTTTCTAACTTTACCTTTTAACTTGTCAGGTGTCACAAAGGCAAGAGCCACCTTGAACTTAATACCCAGAAGAAAACTCCTTTAGTACCTGCTGAAGGCTGGTTATTATTTTGTTAACAAGATTTGTTAGATATGGGTGGTTATGTTTTCCAAGTTCTCTGACAATAGAGAGAGGGCAGTGCTGTTGGGGGGACATAGGATCAGTAAAGATGGTCAGCTGAGCTGCCATTGCAAACCCTGGTGAAGAACTGGAAAGCAGAGCTACAAACACACAGCAAGTCTGTGTGCTAAGGCCCCGATACAGCCACCAGGCTTAAGATAACAGAGCAAGTCAACACTTTTAGGGGAAGTAAATGTCCCTGGACAAATGGTAGTGGAGTGATACACAACCAGATTTACAGGGTGTAGGAATTGCCCTTCTAAGAGAGACTTTCGTAGTGCCAAGTGTCCATGTTAAGTGTGGAGTGCTGAGTGTCTGCATTAGGTGTGGAGTGCTGAGTGT
>OU015742.1:126953920-126981736 GCA_907169655.1 Acomys percivali
AAGAAGCAAGACTGACTGTCAGTAGTGCAGTTGGCCAGGCTTGCGAGCTGGATGTGTGAGCTTTGACTTCAGCACAAAGCTGTTCTGTGATTTACAACTGGGAATAGGAGTGGACACATTTGGAGGATAAGGGCAGAGGGCCTAAGAGTCTGTCCATTAAGGCCTGCAGGGCTTTTCTTATCTGCTTTTAAGCTTTCCCAAGAGTTACTTCCTCAGCAGCCCTCTTCATAGGGGAAAGTGTGTGCTCTTGAGGAACAGCCCTGTATCTAGGGAGGAACATGTACTCTTGGAGAGCAGCCCTGTGAGTGGGCTTCTCTTCCCTGAGCTATACTTGATACGTGGGATCTACTCAGTTCTCCTCTGTGCATCTTAAGTACACGGAACATCCAAGAAGCAAAGAGAAGTCTGCACCTCTCCTCAGTGCTCTCCTGTGCAGTGCTCTCCTAGGCTGTGAGAATTGACACTTGGCCAGGAAGTCAGATGTTCAGCTGTGAAGAGTGTGAGGGGTTGTGTGCCTGCCACTGAGAAAGGCAAGGGATGGTTCCATGCATCCAGTGAGGCCAGTTCACTGCTGTGTGTATGGGAGAGGCGGAAAGAGGGAGGTACAACTTCCTGGGAATAATAATCTGTGCAGACTGTGGTTCCCCGTACTTGACTTGCCCTTCCTGGTGTCAGCTCTGGGCCAGTGAAGAGCAGTGATACTCCCCACCTCAGATCAGAGGTGTGTGTAAGGCGTTTGAGTGCTTATGATTAGGTCCATGGGAATTTACGCCCTTGGCCCTGTCACCTGCAGGATTCTAGATGCACAGAGCAACTGTTTGACAGATCACCCTGTCTACAAGGAGGCAGTCCCATGACTATTTTTAGAAGCTACCTAGCCTTGTCATTGTGCTTTTTAGTGAGCATTTGGTGAATGAAGGGTCAGCTGGTTTCTCCCTAGGCCGGTCTGTGATGCCATCATGTACCTGTCCAGCCATTAGGGTTCCAGAGCAGGGACTAGCTTCTCTGAATTTGGTAAATACTGTGTTTTGTCTGCCTGCTCCTTCCAGGCTTGATGGATGCTGTCTTTAGGTTTTAGATTCGTGACCTTCAGAACACAAGTGACAGAGACTTTGGGTTTGGGACGTGAAGCTTTTGTTAAATGCTCAGCGTAAAAACTCAAAACCCAATTATTTTCTAAAGCAATTGAATGCTTGCCTCTTGTGAGCCTTAAGCATGTGCCACTTCTTTTCAAATTAGAACCTATTTCTCCTTTTTGGATATAAAAGTTATGTCTGCAGCCACTTGAAAGTCATTTCCTCTTTTCCTCTGTTCAGAATACTGAGAAATAGGATCTTTTCCTGAGACACGGACAGATCTGAACATGAGGAGGCTGGGTGGAGCAGTGGTCACCATAGTCAGGGGAAAGGTGCCATTGCAGCCTTGTGTTAGCAGGAGCAGTGTCTTCCTCACAAGTGCTTCCAGGTAGGATGGTATAGGATGCGTTTAGCTGGCTCTCTGTGTTTAGGTGACTTTTCTCATTGCTGTGAGGGAGGGAGGGAGAATTTATTTGGGCTCATGGACAGTCTATTGTGGCAGAAAAGGTGTGGCAGCTGGAATAAGCTCCCTGCTCATGTCACCATGGATAGGAAATAACTCAGATGGAAGAGAAGTCAGCCCAGAAGCCTCACGCCTTACGCGCATTGATGAGACTTCTAGAAGACAAAATCTCACACCGAACTTCCTGTTCCTCTGGCTCTTAGAATCTTTCCACTCCCTCTTGCACTATGATCTCTGAGCATTAGGTGCAGAAATTGTATTGTAGACTTGTCAGCTTGGGCAGGGTACCCCATGGTCACTTGTTCCCTGCATTTTCTTCAGTTGTAGTTTTCTGTAATGCTCTTCATGTGTTGCAAGGAGACTCTTTTTATTTATTTATTTTTATTTATTTATTTATATTTTTTTATGAGAAGGGTAAGAGCTATACTTGGCCATAAGGATAAATATCTAGAATGTACTTTATGATTTAGTGCTGTGGTTCTTAACGTATGAGTCATGCCTTTCTTGAGGGGGTGTCAAATGCCCCTTTCACAGAAATCCCTTAAGACCATCAGAAAACACAGATATTCACATTATGATTCATAACAGTAGCAAAGCTATACTTATGAAGAAGCAATGAAAATAATTTTATGGTTGGGGGTCACCACAAAATGATGAACTATATTGAAGGAAGATAGGAAGATTGAGAACTACTGGTTTAATGAAATGGTGGTTGCGTGTTCTTCTTTGAGATCCATGACCTCACTAGTCCGGAGTAGTTGGGTGGGTTTTCAGTGACAGGCATGATTACCCTCTTGTTGAGTGGACCTTAATGTCCAACTAGAGAGCTGTTGGTTATTCACAAAGTATGCATGCCACTACTGTACCCTTAATGTTATTGTACTGTGCTGGTTGTTGCTCTAGATCATAGGAGTCATATCTGGGTAGGACTATTGGTTACCTCACTTCCTTAGAAGCTTACAGTCCCCAGTAATTTGAAATGGCAGGAATAAGGGGCCTGAATGGTGAGATGTTGATTAGGGGGACTAGTGATGAGAAATGAAGAAGAAAAAAGCAATAGCTGGGAGCAGGGGGTCTTATATAAGCTGATACAAGTTTATTAAGAAGTAGAGCAGCTTATATACTATATGCAGGGGCAAAATGCCTAAGATCAATAGAGAGCTAAGTCAGACAAAGATGTCAAAGAGAACACAGGATACCTCAGACACAGATGACTGAAAACCACAGCTCGAGGGGAAGAGATGGCCTCTCAGAAACCTTGACCTCTTTGAGGCACTGGCTCCAGTGTCAGGCATGCCTTGCCAAGACAAGGACACAGAGCTGATGTTCCTTCTGTTATCTGAGTTATCTGACTCAATATGATCTTTCCTTGCTCCACCCATTTACTTGCAAAGTTCATGGTTTTATTTTTCTTTACATCTGTTTAGTGTTCATCTATATATGAAAACACATTTTCATTATCCATTCCTCAGATGAAAGGCATTAGATTGTTTCTACTTTCTAGTTATGGTGAATAGAGTGGCAATGAATGTGGCTGAGGAATTACGTGTATAGTAGACTGTTGAGTCCTTTGGCCATATGCTGAGGAGTGGTATAACTGGGTCACATGGTAGACTTACTTGTAGCCTTTGATGGCTCTCCACACTGATTTCTAGAGTGGCCAGATTGGTTTGTAATCACCTACATGAAGCTCTCCTTTCCCCTCACATCTTCTCCAGTGTTTGTTGTTGGTTGCTTTGTTGATCATTCCATTTTGGCTGGGTAATATGGAGTCTCTGAGTTGCTTAGATGCCAGTTCTCTAATTGCTAGAGATGGTGAGCATTTTTTTTTCTCTCTTCTCTTTCTTTTTTTTTCTTCTTCTTTCTTTCTTCCTTTGTGCTATTTCTTAGTTTTTTTTCTTCTTGTTTTGAGAACTTATGTTTAGATTCCAATCCTTCTTGCCCATAGTTCATTTGGTTTCTTTGACTTTTGAGTTCTTTGTATATTATAGATATTAATCCTCTGTCAGATGTATAGCTGGCAAAGAATCTCTCCCAATCTGTGGACTTCTTCTTTAACATCTTCGTATCTTCAACATCTTCCCAATTGATTTTTTTAAAGATTATTTATTTTATTTATTGCGTATGAGTGCTTATCTGCAGAAGAGAGTATCAGATTACATTATAGATGGTTGTGAGCCACCATGTGGTTGCTGGGAATTGAACTCAGGACCTCTGGAAGAGCAGGCAGTACTCTTAACCACTGAGCCATCTCTCCAGCTCCCAATTGATTGTTGTGCAGAGCTTTTTAATTTTATGAAGCCACCCGCCATCAATCACTAAGCAAATGGGATCTTACCCAGGAATTTCTCTTCTATACCTCTGTCCAGTAGGGTGCTGCCTATGTTTTCTTCCAGCATTTGCAATGTTTCACGTTTCACATTTAGGTCTTTGATGTATTTGGTGGGTTTTTTTGTTTGTTTGTTTGCTTGTTTTGTATTGTTTTGCAATAAAAATATGCTATACATCTCAACAGAAGGTTTTCAAAAGAAGTAAAAATGTCTAAAAGAAACAGCTCTAAAGTGTTCATTGTTCCTAGTAATTAGGGAACTGCAAATTAAAACAACTTTAGATTTCATCTTACCCCAGTCAGAATGGCAAAGATCAACAAAATAGCCTACAACAAATGCTGAAGAGGCTGTGGGGGAAAGGAACCCTTATTCACTGTGTTCCTTGATCTTATCCATCCCCAGCTCTCTAAGGCATTTGTCTTTTGTTAACCCTTCAGATCCATGGTTAGAGTAGTTGGGCTTCAACAGCTGGAAACTGGTTGTGATTGGCTAAGACAGGGAACCAGCTCCTGTCACAGGTGAGTGGCCCAGCTAGAGCCTGGAGCATGGGTGCAGCTCTCAGCTGTGCCCGACTGACCCCTACAAGGTCTTGCCTTTACCCTACCAAAAACAAGATACCACGTGTGAAATCAACTCCCGTACCTTCTCCAGCTGCCCATCCTCCTGGGCCAGCTGTTTGTTCCTTAGCTGCTGGTGAGCTGTGTAGTAAGAGCATCAAAGTCAGCATGTGGTGCTCTTCTGGCTTGTGAGGCTGGAAGGCCAACACTCTGGGATTGGCTTATATAATTCTTGGTGAGGTTTTGTTGTTGTTGTTTTTAATATGGCTGGCTTCTTGCTGTCCTGACATGGTAGAGAGAGACTGGGGCTGTAAATTCTGCCCTATCTTACAGGAACTCAGGTCCCATCAAGAAAACCTATCCTCATGATCTCCAACCCCAATTGTGTCTGTTGTTCTGGGGTCACAGCTTTGATATAGAACTTTGGAGACACTGAGACAGTGGTAGTGTCTTCAAAGTATACTATTTGATGCCAGTATTAAGATGTTCTTCACGAAAGAACTTGCCGAAGTGGGAAGAGTGTGTATAAAAGCTATGGGCTACAGGCTCAGTGGTCCCCATTGGTCACATTAATATTTGGCATTTGTCTTTCTTTAGTGTTGTGTGGGAGCCGATGGGTGATGGGAAGAAGGTCATTTCCCTGGCCGACAGCCACATCCTCCTGTGGGACCTCCAGGAGAGCTCAAGCAAGGCTGTGGTGAGTAAGAAGGAAGGTCTGAGTCACTGGGTGGTCTTTGGAATTGGACCTTTTGACTGAGTTCAGAGTACACCTCCTGGTCCTCACATTTGGAATTTTGAAGTTAACTATCACAGAGGGAATGATGCAGGGACTGGGATATCAAGCAGACAACTGAGTGCTAGGCCTTGTGGGTACAAGTTGAAATTGACTGTGAGGTGCTATTGAGCCTCACTGAGGATGGCTTCAGGTTCATGTTTGTTGTTTTTACAAGGGCATTTTCAAGGTAGGCTCCCCTAAAAATCATGCTTTGATGAGGGGCACTTATACAAGCTAATTCCACATCAGTGCATAGCTTTTCAATGTATTTACACAAACTTAAAAAATAAATTCTAGCACTTTCTCAGGAGCCGATTTGTTTTCAGATATTCATTTTGAGTGTTTTGTAGAGTTAAATATTGTGTGTATTTTTCACATTTGATTCCTTAAATCTTTCTTTTTAAAAAATACATGTTTATAGCCATTTATAATTTCATTGTACTTGTCAAAATATCAGTTGTAGAAAGAAGAAAACTCAGGAACCCTGCAACAAAACCTTACAGTGTTACATCCCCAGGGGTCATGTGGTTACCTTCACAGCATCCTAGGATGAGTTCCTCAGGTGGCCATGTCTTATGTTTATTTGTTTCCATAAAGCTTGCTTAGCTCTATTCCCTCTTGGTGCCTTACAATATTAATAATGCCCCTAGGTTAAAGAGAAAACATGAGTAATGATGCATTGTTATTAATATGAGGCATAGATGCTAGACCTCTTAAAATATTAAATGACTTTTTGAAGCTTAGAAACTCTGACCACACTGTCAAGTAAAGTTTGAGTTGGCGGGTTTTGCTAGAGCACTGATAGTATTTTAAAGGAGGAAAATCATTATAAAAAGATAGATCACCACACTATATATAATAACCCAAAATCCACAAGAGACAGGAGAGGTAGTGCCTGGGCTAACCCATGGACAGGTCTAGACCTAGGAACACACTTACTTCCCTCACCCTTAGGAGATATGGTGGAGGGCTGGGCTATAGTCAGCCAGCTCTCCAGTTGTTCTTTGGTTGTATCTTAGTTGTCACAGTTTCAAAAGGAAAGGAAATACTTTTCCTATGCATACCAGGCAGGCCTTGCTATGACCCTGGGAAGAATGAGCACAGCCTCCTAAGCACTCTTGGTGTCCCTGAGCAGGGAGTGTGCCCAGCAGAGGCCCAAGGGACAACACTCTGGAGTTGAGAAGGCCCCACTTGCCCTTTGCTGTCCTGCACTGTGGTCAGCTGGTGAACACATCTTAACACCCCAAGTCATCACTAAAGCATTTCATGTCGGGGTGATTAATCTGTAACTTATTTTCTGCAGAGACCAATTTAGTTTTCTCTCCCCCTTTTTTATCTGCTGTCAGCAGTTCTGTCAATATCCCTTTGTGACCCAGTGCTGTGGTATTTAATACAGAAACCTTCCCATCGATTGCAGCCTCCTCATACTAGCTTCTCTTTTTCTATTGTTTGAGGATATTGCCTTCTGTGGTGAATTTAATCTTATGCTCACTGCATCATTACCTTCTGCAATTAAATTGGAGATCCTTTGCCATTTATAATCATTAGCTGAACCCTGGGGAGGCCTGGAGTGGGAGAGTCTATGGGGTATGTGGACACTGATGAAGGCCTGGGCTGCCTCCCTGTTTCCATCTGCTCACTCATCTCCACGTCCTGCTGCCCTCACCTCTGTGGACACCAGTAATTCTGCCAAATGGCAAAGCAGAGACCCTGGTGCTGCCTCTGTTAGTGTCCACAAAGGAGTTCCTTAGTGTGATGGGTCTTACACATGCTGGCGCCTGTCGAGGACCAAAGCATATTTTAGAGACACAGTGCTGCCTGGAGTTCTTTTTTCCCCATTAATTAATTAATTAAATCACTTTAGAGCCTGATGGAAGCTCCCTCCCTCCTCTCCTCCCACCCTCACATGCCTCTCCCCCAAACCTCTTCCCCTTCTCTGAGAAGGGGAGGTACCCCCATGGGTACCAACATACCCTGGCACATCAAGTCACAGCAGAACTAAGTGCATCCTCTCTCACTGAGGCCAAAGTAGCCCAGCTAGGGGAAAGGGATCTAAAGGCAGGGGCCCTTTGTTAGGGGTCCCGCATAATGACCAAGCTACACATCTGCTACATATGTGTAGGGGGTCGAGGTCTAGCCCATGCATGCTCTTTGGTTGGTGGTTCATTCAGTCTCTGTGAGTCCCCATGGGCCCAGGTTTCTTTACTCTGTAGGTTCTCTTGTGGTGTCCTGTACCCCTTTGACTCCATCAGTTTGGCTGTAGGTCTCTGCTTCTGTTTCCATCAGCTGCTGGATAAAGCATTTCAAAGACAGTTATGCTAGGCTCCTGTCTGCAAGCATAGCAGAGTGTCATTAACAGTGTTAGGGGTTGGATCTCTCCCATGGGAAGGGTCTTAAATTGGGCCAGTCATTGGTTTGCCTTTTCCTCATTCACTGCTCCAACTTTATTTCTACACTTCTTGTAGGAGGACAAATTTTGGGTTGAAGGTTTTATGGGTGGGTTAGTGTCCTCCTGCCTCCACTGAAAGTCCCATCTGACTACAGGAGGTGGCAAATACAGGCAGGCACCTTAATCCCTGCTGCTAGGGGTCTCAGCTAAGGTCACCCCATAGATTCCTGGAAGCCTTCCCCACCACAGAGAAGCCCCCCCCCCCAACTGATTTACCTTCTCTCTTCCAGTCATGTACCTCCCTCCTGCATCTGATCCCCACGCCTATCTCTCCCCAGCCCAGCTCCCTCCCTCCATCTACTTCAGGTGCCTATTTTACTTCACCTTCTATGTGAAATTCAAGCATCCTCCCCTTAGGCCCTCCTTGTTACTTAGATTCTTTGGGTCTGTGAATTGTAGTGTGGTGATCCTGCACTTTATGGCTAATATCTACTTATAAGTAAGGACATACCATACGTGTCTTTCTGGGTCTGGGTTGCCTCACTCAGGATATTCTTTTCTAGTTTCATCCATTTGCCTGCAAATTGAATGATGTCTTTGTTTTTAATAGGTAAGTAGTATTCCATTGTGTAAATGTACCATTCTTTGGTTGAGGGACATATAGGTTGTTTCCAGTTTCTGGCTATTATGAGGAATAAAGCTGCTGTGAACAGTTGAACAATTGTCTTTGTGGTATGGTGGGGCATCTTTTGGGTGGTATAGCTGGGTCTTGAGGTAGATCTATTCTCAGATTTCTAAGAAACCTCCAGATTGATTTCCACAGTGGTTGTACAAGTTTGCATCACACCAGTATTGGAAGGGTATTCCCCTTGCTCTACATCCTTGCTAGCATGTGCTATCACTTCAATTTTTTATCTTAGCTATTTTGATGGATGCAAGATGGAATCTCAGAATCATTTTGATTTGCATTTCCCTGATAAGTAAGGATGTTGAAAATTTCTTTAAGTGACTTATGGGCCATTAGAGATTCTTCTGTTGATAATTCTGTTTAGTTCTGTACCACATTCTTGAATTGGATTGTTTGGTTTGTTGGTGTCTAATTTCTGGAGCTCTTTATTTATTTTGGATAATAGCCCTCTGTCAGATGTAGGGTTGGTGAAGATCTTTTCCCAATCTATAGACTCCCATTTTGTCCATTGAAATTGTCCTTTGCCATACAGAAGCTCTTCAGTTTCATTAGGTTCCATTTATTAATCATTGATGTTAGTGCCTGAGCTGTTGGGTTCTGTTGAAGAAGTCTTCTGGGCAAATGAGTTCAAATCTATTACCCACTTTCTCTTCTATCCGGTTTTATGTTGAAGTCTTTGATTCACTTGGACTTGAGTTTTGTGCAGGGTGATAAATATGGTTCTATTTGCATTCTTCTACATGCAGACCTCCAGTTAGACTGGCACCATTTGTTGAAGATGCTTTCATTTTTCCATTGTATGGTTTTGGCTTCTTTGTCAAAAATCAACTGTCCATAGGTATGTGAATTTATTCTAGGTCTTCAGTTCGATTTCATTGACCAACCTGTTTTTATTGCCAATACCATACAGTTAAAAAAAATTATTATTGCTATTGCTCTGTAATGCAGCTTGAAATCAGGGATGGTGATGACCTCCAGAAGGTCTTTTATTATACAGGATTGTTTTAGCTATCTGGGTTTTTTACTTTTCCATATGAAGTTGAGAATTGCATTTTCCATGTCTGTAAAGAATCGTGTTGGAATTTTGATGGGAATTGCATTGACTCTGTAGATTACTTTTGGTAGGATGGCCAGTTTTACTATGTTAATTCTACAGATCCGTGAGCATGAGCGATCATTCCATCTTCTGATACCTTCTTCAGTTTCTTTCTTCAGAGACTCGAAGTTCTTGTTGTATAGGTCAATCACGTGCTTAGTTAGAGTTCCACCAAGTTTTCTTTTTTCAATACTATTTGAGGGGTGAAGGGTGTTGTTTCCCTAATTTCTTTTTCATCCGGGTTGTCTATTGTATATAGGAGGGCTACTGATTTTTTTTTTTTTTTTGAGTTAATTTTGTATCCAGGCACTTTGCTGAAGGTACTTATCATCTGTAGGAATTCTCTGGTAGAATTTTTGGAGTTATTTATGTATACTGTCATATCATCTGTGAATAGTAATACTTCTTCCTTTCTAATTTGTATCCCCTTGATCTCCTTTCATTGTGTTATTGCACTAGCTAGAATTCAAGTACGATATTGAAGAGCCATGGAGAGAATGGGCAGCCTTGTCTTGTCCCTCATTTTTCCGGAATTGCTTTAAGTTTCTTTCCTTTTAATTTGCTGTTGGTTATTGGCTGGCTACACATTGCCTTTATTGTGTTTAAGTATGTGCCTTGTATCCGTGATCTCTTCAAGACATGAAGAGTTGTTGATTTTGTCAAAGGCTTTTTTAGCACCTAATGAGATGATCATGTCATTTTTTTTTTTGTTTTTTTTGTTGGTTTTGTTTTGCTTTGTTTTGTTTAGTTTGTTTATATGGATGAATTTACATTGATGGATTTTTGTATATTGAGCCACTCCTAGGATTAGGCCTACTTGATGGTGGTAGATGATGCTTTTGATGTGTCATTGGATTTGATTTATAAGTATCTTTTTTTCGAAGTTTACTGCCTATATTTTCCTTGGCTGGTGCCATAGTTTGAGGAGGACTCCAGGGCCCAGACCCGCCTGTATTTTTCCAGGACCCTCTGGATCCTTCTATTTCCTCATTGTCCCAGGCTTCTCACCCCTAAAGTCTCAATAGGATTTTCTCCCCTCTGACCCACTTTCTTGGTAGGTAAAGTTTTTCATGGGGGCGTACCCCTTGGCCTAGTGTCTCGATATAAGTGAGTATATACCATTTGACTCTTTTTGCTTCTGGGTGAACTCACTCATTATGATAATTTCTAGTTCAATCCATTTGTCCACAAATTTCGGAAATTCCTTGTTTTTAATAGCTGAGTAGTATTCCATAGTGTAAATATACCAGTCTAGCCGATGGACAGGACATTCTCCACCGTTAAGTGGAGAAGGGGATCTGACTTTCACACAAACTCTGGTGCCCCATATCGGACCATGTCCCTTGGATGGGGAGGCCTGGTGGCACTCAGAGGAAGGATAATAAGTCACCAAGAAGAGACTTGATACCCTAGGAGCATATACAGGGGGAGGAGGTCCCCCTCAGTCACAGACATAGGGGAAGGAAGGGAGTAAAGGGGGAAGCGGGAGGGAGGAAAGAGGGGGAGGATACAAGGGATGGGCTAACAATTGAGATGTAATATGAATAAATTAATAAAAAATAAATTTTAAAAAAGTATCTTTTTTTGCTGGGGTAGGGGATCAGTGTTAGTTTTTGGTTTTTCGAGACAGGGTTTTGCTGTTTGGCCTTGGCTGTCCTAGGCCTCTGCCTCCCTGAGTGCTGTGATTACAGGCATGTGCCACCACTCCTGGCTTGTTTGCCAGTATCTTACTGACTTTTGCATCAATGTTCATAAAGGAGATTGGTCTGAATTATTTTTTTCTTTGTTGAGTCTGTGGTTTAGGTATTAGGGTGACTGGTCATATCGAATGAGTTTGACAGTGTTCCTTAGGTTTCTATTTTGCAAAATAGTTTGAGGAGTATTGGTATTAGCTATGCTTTGAATTCTGTCCTGAAACCATCAGGCTCAGGGCTTTTTGTGGCTGGAAACTTTAATGACTACCTCTATTTGCTTAGGAGTTATAGGAATATCTTGATTTAACTTTGCTAAGTGAAATCTATAAGGAAAGTTTTCTATTTCATTTAGACTTTACTATTTTGTAGAGTATAGGCCTTTGAAGTAAGACCTAATGATTTTTTGGATTTCATCATTGCCCCCCCATGTGGATTTTTTTTTTTTTTTTTTTTTTTTTTTTGCCTTTTAGTTAGTTTGGCTAAGGGTTTGTCTATCTTGTTGATTTTTTCAAATAACCAGCTTTTGATTTCATTGATTCTTTATATTGTTCTTTTTGTTTCTTCTTTATTGATTTCAATCCTGAGTTTCATTATTTCCTACCAGCTACTCCTGTTAGGTGTGTTTGTTTCTTCTTGTTCTAAAGCTTTCAGATGTGCTGTTTAGTTGCCAGTATGAGATCTTTTCTATGTCTTTATGAAGGCACTTAGTGTTATGAACTTTCCTCTCAGCACTGCTTTCATTGTGTTCAATAAGTTTGCGTATGTTGTGCCTTCATTTTCATTGAGCTCTAGGAAGTCTTTAATTTACTTCTTTATTTCTTCCCTGACCCATTAGTTATAGAGTAGAGAGTTGTTCAGATCCATGAGGTTGTAGGCTTTCTGTTGTTTCTGTTGTTGTTGATGTTCAGATTTAATTCTTGGTGACCTGATAATATACAAGAGGTTATTTCAATTATTTTGAATTAGTTGAGGCTTGCTTTGTGCCCGACTGTATGGTCCATTTTGGAGAAGGTTCTGTGAGGTTCTGAGAAGAAGGTATACTTTTTTGTGCTTGGGTGAAAAGTTCTGTAGATATCTGTTATGTCCATTTGATTCATGGCATCTATTAGTTTCATTATTTTTTTGTTTAGTTTCTGTCTCCATGACCTATCAATTGGTGGGAGTGGGTTGTTGAAGTCTCTCACTATCAGCGTGTGAGGCTTGATATGTGATTTAAGATTTAGTAATGTTTCTTTTACAAATGTGGGTGCCCTTGTATTGAGGCATAGATATTCACAGCTGCAATACCATCTTGAAATTTTCATTTGTTGAGTATGAAGTGTCTTTCCCCATCACTTTGGACTAATTTTGCTTGTAAGTCTATTTTATTAGTTATTAGAATAGGCACTCTAGCTTGTTTCTTGGGTCCATTTGCTTGGAAAACTTTCTGCCAGCCCATTACTTTGAGGTAATGTCTATGTTTGTTGCTGAGATGTGTTTCTTGTGTGCAGCAGAGCGATGCATCCTATTTTACGCATGCACTCTGTTAGCCTGTCTCTTTTTATTGGAGAATTGAGCCCACTGATGTTTAGAGATATTATTAACCAATGATTGTTAGCTCCTGTTATTTTGATGTTGGTGGTTTGTCTGTGTATTTCTCCCTCCCCCCGCCCTGTGTGTGTGTGTGTGTGTGTGTGTGTGTGTGTGTATGTGTGTGTATGCACGCTTCTCTTTTTGGTTTAACTGCAGTGGATTTATTTATTTCCTGTGCTTTCTTGGGTGTTATTAACCTCCTTGGGTTGGAATTTTCCTTCTAATATCTTTTGTAGAGCTGGATTTGTGCATAGATAATAAGTTTGGTTTTGTCACAGAATATCTTATTTTCCCCATTTATAGTGATTGAAAGTTTTGTTGGGTATAGTAGTCTGGTCTGACATCTGTGGTCTCTCAGGGTCTGCAAGACATCTGCCCAGGCCTTTCTGACTTTTTGAGTCTCTGCTGAGAATTCAGGTGCAATTCTGATAGGTCTCCTTTTATATATTACTTGGCCTTTTTCTCTTGTAGCTTTTAATATGCTTTCTTTGTTCTATACATTTAGTATTTTGATTATTACGTGGCAGGAGGATTTTCTATTCTGTTCCAATCTATTTGCTGTTCTTTAAGCTTCATGTATGTTTATAGACTTTTCTTTCTATAGGTTGGGGAAGTTTTCTTCTACGATTTTATTGATAATATTTTCTGGTCTTTGGAGCTGTGAATCTTCTCTTTCTTCTATTCCTATTACTCATAGTTTTGATCTTTTTATAGTGTCTCAGATTTCCCGAATGTTTTGTGTCTGTAACTTTTTAGATTTAACATTTTCTTTGACCAGTTTGTTAATTTGTATCATCTACACATGAGATTCTCTCCTTTATCTCATTTATCAAGTTGATGATGCTTATTTCTGAAGTTCCAGTTCTCTCCCCTAAGTTTTCCATCTCCAGGATTCCTTCAGATCGTGTTTTCTTTATTGCTTCTACTTTCATTATCATGTCTTGAATCATTTTATTCACTTCCTTCACATACTTGATTGTATTTTCCTATATTTCTGTAAAGGATTTATTTGTTTTCTCTTTGAAGGTCTCTATCTGTTTGATTGTATTTTTGTTTTTCTTTAAGAAATTTATTCATTTCCTTTTTAAAGGCCTCTATCATCTTTATAAGGTTGAATTTAAGGTCATTTTCTTGTTCTTTGGCTGTGTTTGGCTATCCAGGACTTTCTGTTGTAGTATAGGTGGGCTCTGGCAGTGCCATATTGCTCTGGCTCTTGTTGATTGTGTTCTTACATTGGCCTTTAGCCATCTGGTTGTCCCTGGTGTTGGCTGGATTTGCCTGACGCCAACAGGACTTCTTAGGGAGGCAGATAGAGCCTTGGGCCTGACAATGGGGCTCAGAGAACAGCTCACCTTTCCTGACTGTGCTGCTGGTGGACCTGAATGTTCTTGGGGTCCCGCTGGTCTCAGGATTGTAGTCAGAGCTATGAGCCTGACAGTGGAGCTCAGGGGGCAGAATGTTGCTTACCTATTCTGGCTGTGCCTCAGGAGGTCCAGCTAGGCAGGAAATAGAAGGGGGGGGTCTGAGCTGGATGTTCCTGGGACCCTGCATGCCTCCTCAGGAAGGAGATGGAGCTTGGGGGAACTTCTGGCACTGCCTGAAGTTCTTAATTAGTATTCACAGGAATGTTTCCTTTTACTTTTAGCTCCCCTTTTCCAGAACTAGATGTAGATTGGAAATATTTTTCCTACCATGTCACTTTTCTTTTCATCTATTTGGTATGGTCTTGCACAAAGCACAGGTTTGGTTTTGTCTTGCTTTCTTTTTGAAATTTTTAAAAATTCATCGAGAATTTTATACATGCTTTAATCGTATTAGTCCTCCTCCTTTAATTTATAGATCCTCCCGTCTCCGTACTCACCCAACTCATTTTCAGTTGGTATACAAATTCCTTTCATTATGGTATTTTTTGAAACAAAATTTGCTTTTGTTATTTCTCTTCCTACCACCCTACTATCCCACCAAGCTTTATCTTCCCACACAAAAGGCTTTCATTAAGAAGAAGAAGAGGAAGACTTTAAGATGCACAGGCTTATAATTCCAGCTAATCAAGATGCGGAGGCAGGAAGCCTGCAATTTTAAGGCCTATTTATTTATTTATTTATTTATTTATTTATTTTGACTATAGAGTGTGTTCAAAGTCAGAATGGACAACTTAGGAGACCCTGTTTTGAAATCAAAGTTAAAAGGGCAGAGCTCTAACTAAGTCAGTGATAGAGTATCTCTAGCAGTCCCTGAATGTGATCTCCATAACAGCAGAATCCTGAAATAAGTGATATCCCAGCTTCCTCAGTAGCATCCCAGACAGCACTTTGTGTTGTTAGCCATGCACATTGCATTGCCTCCCAATGTCCACAGTGCATAGGCTTGTCCTTGAGTTGGACCTCTGGTCCAGACAGATGCACAGTGATGGGGTTTCTTCAGGGGCCCCTACTGCCCTTAAGGCCCACTGTTTAGCTTGTTTCCTCTCTATTCTCTTCTTGTTCTTCTAGTAACCACCTTGTTATTATTTGCATAGCTATGTCTTTTCCAAAATGTCACAGAATTGAGACCTGACATATATGGTGTTCGACTCAGCATCCCTCACTTTGCCAATGCATACAAGGTTCCCATGTCTTCTCATAGCCCAAATGCTACTTCTTAACCAAGTACTGACCATCTTGGGGATTGCCCTGTTACTTAAGCCTGAAAATCTCGAGGAGCCTTGGATTCCAAAGGCTTGCTCATCCTGGTCTTCCTTGGTGCCTCTTTTTTCTATGTACATTGAGGTCCATGAACCAACTGAGGCACTATTTATCTAAGGCCTTGCATCTTGGACTCTACCCAGAGAGATCATGTGGCCTTCCACCATCCAGGTGAGTAGGAAAATGGCTGCTCCTGTTTAAAGTTTATCTTCTGAGGTGTTTGGAGAGGTTACTATCTGAAGGTTTCCTGACTGGCTTGTATGTGTATTTTGTAGGGTACATGTAGGCTTCCTTAGGCATTTCTGGGTCTATTCTGCTGGTGTTTACTGCTGTGGCCTCTCTTTCTGTACATCTAAGATGAGTAAGGCCAAAAGAAAGCCTGGAAATAACTCAAGGCCCCCTGTGGTCAACATGCTGTAAAGGAGATTGTTAATGAAGCTTGTTAAACTGTTTGGTGGAAATGTGAAAAATAAATGAAAAACTGATTTTCTTGTGAGACTTGCATTCCAATGTGTTGTGAGTCTTGTGTGAATTATGAAAGTAAACGTCGTCTTTAGAGCCTGGACTTGAGGTAGAGATCAGTGGACTGAGATTTAGGACAGCTATACTGGGTTTAGTGACACACCTGCAACTTGAGTGCCAGGGAGCTGGGGCAGAGGAACATCAAAAGTTCATGGTCTACTTGGTGTTCCAGATTCAGGGCTGAACTTGTGCTTTATACATGAAGCTATCTCCTTCAAAAGTGACTATCTTTCAGGTGCAGAGTTTACTAGGTACTTACATATCTTGAGTAGCTATCTGTGTCTTTGGGTTTATAAACATTACAGATAACTCACTGATCTCCAGCCCTGGAGTCATGTGTCCAATAGGTGAGGGCTGGTGTCCCCGACTATAGGGAAATCTTCCTAGCAACGAGTAGATCTACATCTTTAGCACTATGTTTACAGAAAGAAGCTGCTAATACTGGAGTTGTGGTGCAGTCCTAGTTCTGAATGCCCACCTCTCCACATCCAGGTTCCTCTGACAGTTATCCCACTATAGAACCTATGGTGCAATACCTAGATGTTCCCTTGGTCAAGGCTGAAGTGATGGAGGACAAGCAAGGGAACATAGGCTTTAGGATGAAGGCCTGTTTAATGCTGCTCTGTAACAGAATGAGCCTAGGCAGGTTGCCATGCTTGCCTGTCCAAGCATCTTTATTATCTGCTAGAGATCATGGAATATAATAGCAGAGTTGTTTAAGGACAGAATTCCTCACTGTGGCATGGCTAGCACTTGCCACATACCTGACAGACAGAAGGGTAGGTGAGTGGGAGTTGGATGGTAGGCCCCTGAGAGGGAGGCTAGATAGACAAGTACACATAGGTACATAGATGTATGGGTGCGCAGATGGATGGGTGGATGCATGTAGGGGATGCTGTAGTACTTAATGTCCAGACTGGATTATTTATAATGGCCACCAAAGAACCTAGGGCAGAGGCAGGAGCTAAGGAAGAAAGAAACTGAGGTACCAAAAAGGAGGTTTTATTTACTTCCTGGTTAAATGATGTTCCCAAAGTAAACAAATGATAATCAACATTCAAGCATGGATGACATGGATATGTCCAAGCCCAGCTCTTGAGAGACCCACGCAGGAAGAGCTCAAGTTCAGGGTCATCTTGGGCTACCTAGAGAGTTTCAAAAAACAAAGTGAACTGAAGCCACACTGTAGACACAGTATAACTTAGTTGTTGTTGGCCTTACTTTTCTTTAAGTCTTAATTCCTCCTCACAAAAGGTCCTTGTTCCTGGCTAAAGAATTGTCTGTAACTAGAATGATCTCTTCAGAGGTCACTGGGGTCTAATTGGTATCACAAAAACTATCTTTGTATTCTGGTCAATCTTGGTAATGACTCATGAGGTTGTATATGTGCCTTTCCAGGACCAAGGTGTTCTGTGTAACCAAGACTTATAGAACCATGTTTGGTATAAACTGAGTACATGGACAAAATACAGAATTCTGCTACCTTGTGTTATGCGTATACCCTATGTATATTTTCTATTTCTCCTTCCTAGGAGGCCCCTCCAGATCCTCAAACCAGCCAACGTAGTAAGTATAATTCAGAGAACAGGTGATATATAGGTGATACACTGGCCTCTGTGTTTACTGATGTGCAGTGTCACAAGTTGTGGTTCCCACACAAATATGGCAGGACCCCTTCTGTACCTCTCCTCCAGGTCCTTGGTTGCCTTAGCTTTCCCATTGCTGTCACAGTCTGTTACAAACGATGAAGAAGGAAGGAAGACTTATTTTAATAGCTCAGTTTCATTCCACCATGGTGATGACAGGGCAGAGCACTTCACATCCTGGTAAAAGCATAGCGTTCACATCATAGAAGCCAGGAAGCACAGCAAAGCAAAGAATTCAGACAAGATGCAACCTTAAGAGGCATATCCCAATGACCTACTCCCTTTAACTAGGCCCTACTTCCTAAGCTTTCTAGATCCTCCCAAAATATAACACCACCAGTTGGGAACCAAACATTCAAAACATCAAGTCAAAAGGACACTTCTTATTTAAGCCATAGCATTCTTCTCCTGGCCCCCAAAGGTCATGGCCGTCTTATAATACAAAATGACTTTAGCCCATTACTAAGAGTGCACAGTCTTAACAATGCAAACATTGTTCAAAAGCCCATGTTGATTCAAGGCCACTCTTAGCTGTGTGCCCTATAAAATTCAAAAACAAATTAAATTACTTACTCCAATATACAGTGGCACCAAGTAACCACCCCTGTTCCAAAAGGGAGGAATAGGAAGATAACAGTGAAAGATTGGACCAAAGCAAAACTGGAACTCAGCAGGACAAATATTAAAATCTGCAGTTTCATGTCTGGCAAGCAGTACACAGCAGTGTGATATGAGGGCTGGAGGCCTTGGGCCACCCTGTGTTTATGGTCTGGCCAATTGCAGAGCACACAGCTTCTCTCCTGGGTTGGCTCTGTTCAGTGCCCGCTGCTTTCCTTTGAAGATGTTCTGTGGGCTTCTCATCCCAACATATTGGTATCTCTAATGAAGCTTTGGTTTCATCCTCATGGCTCCACACTACTCTCTCATGGGCCTTGCCCTTGGGGACACTGCTCTCCCACACACTACCTAGCCTCCCAGTCTTTTCTTTCAGATCTTGGTGGAAGCTTCCATGATCCTGCAGCTCTTGTATTCTGCATCCCTGTAAAATTAGCATCATGTGGATGATGCCAGGGTCTGTTGCCAGCTTGAGTGGCAGCCAGGTCTTCTTGGAGTGGTAGCAGCCTCTGAGTGCCTGGGCGGTCTAACACAGCAAAAAGGAATCCTACAGGAACAATTCTTGGGCAGCCTCTGTAAGAAGGGCATCCTGGGGTGCTTTGTCTCAAGGGAAAGTGGTTTGTTCTTCCATTCTTGTGGGCCCATGGGATCTGGCCACTTTCTATGATGCCCTCAAGGAGGCTTCCTTTTGTCCTATTGAAAAGCAAGACCTTTCTAGTAACTTGGTCTCCTTAGTATTTGTGTCAGTTTGTCCACAGTTTTCAGTATGTTTGTTTTCTAGCCAAAGTGCATGTTTTTCAGGCCTTTCTGCTGTGTTTTTACTTCTAATTCTCACTGTAAGTCTGGTTACAAGCAGCCAACAGTGGCCCTGCCACAGCCTTGAGGTTTCTTCCTGTGGGTTAGTCTACCCTCTTTAAACCTAGGCCCTCACATGAGCTCCACTCCCACTCTCTCCAGTCTGCACTGCCTTTGCTCTGACCTCATCCCCAGGGCAGCTCAGAGCTCTTGAAACATCCACATGCTGTGTACTGAGTCATGATAAAATTGAAGAAAAACATTCAGTGCAGCCACCATGCACCAGACAATTGCAACGTTTCATTTTATTTGATTCTTGTACCCAGGCCTACAAGGACTGTCTCCACTGTGCACCTGAATTACATTAGAGGATGCCACTCCTCCTGAGACTCAGTGACCTGCCTAGGGTAACCCTTAGAAGCTGGCAGAGCCACACCACCCCTGGGGTGGAGTTCCTAGCCGGAGATGGGGACTGGGGGTGCTGTAGTTAATACTTTCAGATGGTATTGCAAGATGGCAGGCTACATTAGGCTGCAAGTGCAAGACTGGGCTCAAGGAAAAAGGGAGTTGGACAGTCCAGTGCAAGAATCAAGAAGATGAAGCAGTTCCAAGGTTGATTGGTTCAGTTTTTCAACAGCATGAAGGTCTCTTGTCCCATATCCTTCTGCTCAGCCATAGCTACATATCACTGCTGTGTGTCATCATGCTGGCAAGACAGCTGCAGCTGTTCCAGCCGTCACATCAAGATCCCCCAGCACCACCAAAGAGACACCTCTGTCCAGGTGTCAGACACAATGTCATGTCATACCTAAACTAGTCACTGGCTTCAAGCAGTCTCAGGCCCAAGGCTGGGAAGGGGCTCTGGGTAGGGTAGTCAGACCTATCACATAAGCTGCTTCTGCCTTGCCCTTCACACAGCCTCCATGGGTCACTTCCTGCCACTGTAGGCACTCCAGCCCTGTCTCCTCTTCTTCAAGGATGTGGGATGGGCCGCTTATGTCTCTGCAGGGCAGCCATGAGCAAGTGCTTTTTTTGGCTGCTTTCTGGCTCGGTGGTCATAGTGGTAAAAGTGCAGGTCTTTGTCTTTGCAACGCTGACATTGAGGCTCTTCTGAAATATACCCGTGCAAGGCTCAAGAAGGATGCAGGTCACCATGCTTTGTTCACTGGGAGTTGTTTCCTTTTGTTTGTGTCCTGGTGTTAGTGACATTTCATCTGAAAGCATTTATTAGATGCCTTTAAGCATCCTTTTTGGACTAAGAAGCCCTGAATATTTCCGAGTGTTGAAAACACGACAATGTTTGTGATACCCTGTGGGGTTCTTGGTGAGCTGTCTCCATGCCTCAGGAAAACAGGTGTGACAGCCATCCTTGTAGCATGTGCTGCTGCCCCGAGTGGGTCATTTCTAAGGTTTATCTTCTCTTTTCCGTGCCTTAGGAGTTAGTACCCTAGCCTGATCAGGGGTCAGGTCCTGGTTCTGCCATGTGTGAGTTCCCATCCCATCTGAGTCTTCCTATCTTTGGAAAAAAGGGAGGCCATATGGAGTCTCTAAGCTTGAAGTTCTTTTTCATTCTGTCTCCCCTTGACCTCTGAACTTCTTGATAGCTCAGCTTAGGACCTCTACTGCTGTCTTACACCTGGCCACAACCTTGTTGTCTCACACAGCCCACACTGATACATGTGAGTGTTATGTACCACTTGAGACCTGGATGTGGTCAAATGGATTCACATGAACTATCTCTGGCCTTGTGGGCCAGTGACTGATAGGAGGTTTGCCTGGGGATACTGCTTCCAAGCTCAGCAACATGGCTTTTGGAGGATGCAGCTCCTGCTAGCTGAGCCTCATCAGAATGTCTCTGATAGTGTGGGTCCCTGAGGTAGGGCTGGTTAGGGGCCTGTTGCCCAGGAAAGTGAGTTGCTTCTCACTGTCTCAGCTGTGACTGGCCATGGGCATTTTGTCTTCAGCCCCCAAGGAGACAGTTCATCTTCTTATAGCTTGGTTTCCTGTCCACGTTGAGCAGATCCTGGTTGCTGCCCTTTCTACCTGCCGTGGTCTTCACACCTCCACCCCTGCTCACGTCTCCTGCCCCTCTGCCTGCCTTGGTTTCCTTTCCTTCTACTTTGTCCTTGTTCTCACCTCATTCCTGTGTTACTCAGATTCAGTTATGGCTGTCCCTCAGGAAACTGCACTCCTTCCCACAGCTGGAGAGATCTTGGAAACTTATACTGCCATTGCTTACTGGGCCACACCACACATTTGCTAGGTTTCTTTATTACCCTATGGTTTGAATTGTCAAGACAGCCATGGCATCCTCATCTGTGTCATGTGACTATTGGTCATATAATCAGGAAATAAACTGGTAGTCAGCTCTGCGTGCCTTGCCTGCCTCTGTAGTTTGGTTCTGTGCTTCTGTCCTGAGCCTTTGCCTTCTGGCAAACACTGAGTGTGAGGAGACAGCTCTTGCATAGCAGGAGGCGCTTGCTGTTTGGCCATGTGGTTAATTGGTGGTTGGTTGATGACTTACTAACTAATAGACTGTTGATTCAGAAGTGTAGAACTGCCCACAGGTGTGGAGTTAGCAGGGCAAGCAGGCTGTGCTTGCTGGACTTTGCCACAGGGTCCTTGTGGACTGGGGTGGGCATCGTGAGGTTTCTGGGGTAGTGGTGGTGTCATCCCTCCTGGCATGGTGCCAGGCATACTCCCATTCAGCTTCACCCGTGAGCTTGCTCTTTCCCCTCTTGAACCTGTAACCTTTGAAAGACGTGACCTGGAGCCGCAGAGATGACTCTGCGGTGTAGAGGACTAGCTTCCAGAGGACCCAGGTTGGAGTCTCAGAGCCCTAATGATGGTTTACAATCATTTGTAACTCCAGTCCCAGAAGATTCAATGCTCTCTTCAGGACTCTGGGGCACCAGGCACACTTGTGGCACACAGGCATCAATGTGGGCAAACACTCTTACACATAAAATAAAAATTAATCTTAAAACATCTGATATGACCTTATGCTCTCATTTCTCTTAAGACTTGGACAGCAAATGAATGTACTTAATGGAAAATTGATGAGAACCCAGTGTTGAATAATAAAAATGTTCCTGCTTATTGAGCTTTTGTGTTTTAGTGTAGTCTCTGTTACCAGCGAGTTGTCATTAACCAGAACACTATGTTTTCAAGAGACTAGACTTAGCCTTGAGAAGATACTGTGGGAAGATGTTTTCATCACACTGCATGTTTGAATATTGAGATATTAACCCTAAGTTGTCAGCATTAACACCCCGACTAGCCATTCTGCATCCTTATTGTGGTAATACACAAGTGGATGTCAGCGCAGTAAGTGCATTGTGCGCGTAGACCTTCTTTTGGATCTGGATGAGCATTGCTGTTGGCTCTCCCCTTTAGTAACTGCTTCCACCATGGCTGCCAGCCTTCCTGTGTCTCAGAGGCCAGGTGCCATGTGTGCTCCCTGCTGCCATTCTCTCCCTCCTATGCAGCATCATAGCAGCTTCCTCAGACCTCGGTGCGCTCTTCACTTGCTCTACAATGTCCCCTTGTAACTCAGTCAGGGCCTCAGCCTTCCTTCTTTGTGCTTTGTTGTTGTTGTTGATTGCAATCCTGGGGCTAGAACTGGGCCTCGTGTCTGCCAGGCAAGCAGTGCTCTGCCACTGAGCCACACGTCCAGCCTTCCTCAAGCCCCTGTCCTGAATGTTTGAAAGCAGCACACCCACCCCTGTGCTATCTGAAAGGAACTGTACCCTGGGAGCAGAACTGAGCACCCCATTCTGTGAGAATAAGGAAAAACAAGGGAATGTAAACTAGAGAGAGCAGAGGGCACCAGTCTCATAGTGGAATACCCCTCTTTTGCCTACCACCCCCCTCAGCCCCCTTTTGACCATCCCTAATGGGTTATGCTTTCCATTACCTTTCTGTGGGAGTTCTAAGGTGAATCCTGAAAGTTGGCTTTTACCTGGCCAGCGTTGGCCTGCTCTGTGCTCTGGGCATCATTCCTTCTGCCTTGGGCTTTGAGAAAACTGGGCTGGGTAAGATAAAGGACTTCATTCCCTTTTTTGAGTAATGCTATTTCTCTATCCCAGAAAAATCACACCCCCTCTGCAAGACCTGTGCTCCTATCTGACTCATCAGTGAGCTGTTTGGATGAGGAGCCCAACTCTGAAAATCCACAGACCTCACTGTCACAGGCTTGACCTTTCACACTTCTGCTCTAAGCAGAAGGCATTCATCCTGTTCCATGGGGGGTAGGGGGTGGGGGCACTGCGGCAGTTATGCAGCAGGCAGCAGGGCAGAGAGATTTACATTGTGAGCTATCGCTGAAGAAGTGCTGCTTGTGCTTTCCTTGGCTCATAGTCTCCCTGAAGGGGGTGATGGATGCTTTCCTCTAAATGCCTGGGGAAGAGGAATAGGAAGTGTATCCTCTTAGCCACTTTGGACACATTGTCTAGGCACCCACGACCATTCCCATGAATTCCGTGGGACAGTTTGGCCCACCATCTTCTTCCCTGCCAGGACCTCCTGTGTCCCATCTGCTTATGACCTTTTCTCACACATGCTCTGCTGGGTGATGTCTTCTGGAATATCTGGTCTCAAGAAGTGAGAGCTGCAGCTGTTATAATGCCCCCACCAGACAGGCCCTTACCTCTGTGCACCTGTGTCCGTGTGCACAGCCAGGACTGCTGCAGGGTCTCTACTGTCCAGTCAGCTTTTTCAAAGCAGTGTGGGGATCTTATAACTCCAGGCTCAAAGCACTTCCGTGCTGATGGCCTCCAATGGTGAGAGGAAGGTCTCAGCTTCAGGTGAAGGTGGCTTCTCAATCTCTCCCCAGAAGCCCTGATGACTCTTCCATCATATGCTATCATGGCTTTGCTTCCTAGTGCTGTGATTCAGACCAATGTTTCTCTCGTGGTTGGAGGGCACATTAATACCAAGTCCTGCCACAGGATGCTGTGCCTCACCTGCAATCCCAGAAGGCCTTCCTAAGCTGACTGTTCCTGACTGCTGAGGATTGGCCAGGCTCTCTCAGCGTGCCTGGTCACACAGCCTTTCAGGGGGCTCTGAGGAGCATGGTTTGAAGGTTTAAATGAAGTAACCGATAGTGGGTTTGGGATGTGGGAGAAGGATGAGAGGTGGTACTTAAGCCAATCAGATGAATGGAGCTTCAAATAGAAGAGGGAAAGACTTGTGGGACTTTGCCAGAAGATCCCCAGCAGGGGCAAAATGGGATAGATTTCTTTACCAACCTTGGAGCCAAGGCCTGCCTTTTCTCAGCACACCAAAAGACAGCTTTGTGGCCTCACCAGCCTATGGAGATTGTGAGGATCCTGCGATCCTCATGATAAAGGGGAAAGAGGTTGTGTATTGGGAGCAGTGTTTGATTAAAGAACATGTGTCATTCCGGAAGGAGCTGGCCATGGGGACTTGGTTTTTCTCCGTCTCTGGGAAAGCCAGATGTTTGCGTTATTCCATATTGTTCTTTACAAGTCTGAGCTGATTGTCTCTAATCACACACTCGAAGCAAGCCCTCCATAATAGGGGCTATTAATGTGCCTTCTATTTTTTGCTGTGCTCGCTTTTATTTTATTTTATTTTTCCAATAAGGTTCAGGCGGCCTTGCCTTTTAAGGGAGAGAAACAAAGACTGAACCTCCTAATTGTTCTAATTATTCCCATAAAATCCTGAGAATCTTATAAAGGGCTTACATTTTTCTTCTCTCCCTTGAACAATACCCATCATACCCAGCTGGCCAGCTCAGCAGCCCTGGAAGGAAGGGGGCAGCTGAAGTTCACTGCGGGGCGGTGGAGCCCACACCACAACTGTACTCAGGTGGCCACAGCAAGTGACACCACCCTTCGAGGATGGGACACACGGAGCATGAGGTCAGTGAAGTGCCCACACCTTGGATCCTTGCTCTTCTCCCTTCCCTTCCGCATCCTCTGAAGGAGCTGATTGAAAGCCAGAGGCCCTGGGGACGAGTGGCTTGCTGTCTACGTCTCATTTCTGTGGGAATTATCTTCACCCCAAATTAAGCTGGCAGGTCCGTTCCATTGCAGGGAGCTGCCACGTTACTGGCTTTGTGGTGTCCCTTAGCTTCTCCTGTGTCAAAGGCAGTGTAGAAGGAAACCCAGGCCAGGGCTTTGTGGTGCTTCACAAGCCCCATGGCGACCCAGATGCTCCATCTCTGTGATTAGCGCTGCAGGCTGGCACTTTTAGTCCCCAGCCTATACCCCCCTTGTGGAGTTGTCTGGCCAATTCTGTGCTTTCAAGAGCCATACCTATTGGGCAATCATATTTTGTCATTTAAGTAATTATACGCAACAACCAGCAGTTCTAATGGAACAAACAAGAGCGATTTTTCTGTTCCAGTTGTGATTTTGATAGGCAGAGGAGTGATGGTGGGATGTCTGTTGCCATGGCAACAGGAGCCTGCACAGGCTTCTTTAAGATGCAGTTTATCCCCTTAGCACACCATCATTTATCACTGAGCTGAAGAGACGGATGTCATGTAATAACGTGAGTTTCTTCCACGGTGGGGGAACACCTTTAATTTTAGTTCCGAGGCCCCCTTTAAAATCCAGGCCTGATAAATAACCGGTCGGCACTCCTCCCCTGTGCATATCTGCACAAAGGAGTGATTTGGCTTCCTGATCAAGCTGGAGGCCGTAGACTCAAACCGTGATGGATATCCCACACAACCCACTTCTCCTTGTCCTCTGGGCCTCTCTCCTTGCGGCTCTTTGAAGAATGTGAAGGCGAGAAGCTCAAAGACCGGCTCACACACCAAAACACAAGACGCACACAGTGTCGGCTGGCAACTCCCACAGTGACCTTGTTGTGCCCTGCTTGTGTCTGTGACAAGGCACCAACTTGCAAAGGAAGTGTCGCCACAATGGAGAGCCTTTGCTCCTCCCATTGATGAGTGACTCCTTTGGCAACAGCTTTTTTCTTTTCTTTTCTTTTTTTCTTTTTTTTTTTTTGTCTAGCCAGGATGCCTGTACTGTTTCTTCTGGTGTGTATTAAAGTTATGCTGCCAGAAACTGAATCAAGCATCAGTGGGAGCACAGTGCACCTGTGACTGCCCATGACCCCCCAGAATATTCCACATATTTTATTTTACAGCTTTCCTTGTTTCACATAAGAGTTCTTAAGGATTGGCTGGCTCTGATTTTGGGGGGTTGGGATACTAGAATATTTAAAAAAACAACTGCAGTATATCTGAGCCAGCTGAAGATGTAAAATGCCAGGCTGGGGAGACACTTCCATGGGTAAAAACCCTTGCTCCATGATCCTGACAACCCAAGTACACATCCCCAGGACTCATATAAAAGCCAGACAGGAGGTTCTGTACTCACAGCACACCCTCCTATTAGCGAGTGATGGAAGGCAGAGGCTAAGGCTTTCCAGAAACTTAAGAACAGATTCCAGTTTATATAGGAGCAAAAAGGCCCTGTTTCAGAATTTAAAGTGGAAAGACAGGACAGATGCCTGAAGGTTGTCCTCTGACGTCACTCCACGCATAGACACCTGTGCTCATGTACACGAGTACACATGTGCACACATCTCACACCTGCACACATTAATTCAAATGCCACAGACTGGCGAATGCAACCAGAGGAGAGGGAAAGGCATTGAGGTGATGTTTGTTGCCGGGCAGAAGAGTATGATAGGGTTCTGCTGTGTGAAAGATAATTAAGACTTCCACCTTGTTTCCCAAACCTCACGGAAGCCATAGCAAGTGAGGAAGCCAACGATGGCACTGGAGGCGGGAGTTCCGAGGGGGGCAGTGAAGTGTGGATAGGAGTGTCACAACAGGGCTATACCTGACACAGCACCAACTGTAGCTATTGTCCACCCGCACTGGGTAACCGGACCCTGTTTTGGGTACATAGCATTAGAAAGACAATAATCACCAGAATTTGTGGGTTTCAGACCTTGTGAGGAACAGCCAGAGAAGCAAAGATAGGGTGGGGCAGTGGGGAGAGGAAACGAAGGGAGAGAAGAGAGAGAGACAATATGAATATATACAAGTGCACGTGTGTGCAAGTGTGTGCACGTGTGTGAGCAGTACATATGTATGTGAAGAATGTGCACAGGTGTTTGTGTGTAATGAGCATGTGCACTGTAACCCTTCATATGGCTAATTTCAAACACCCCTTTTCCATACCCTGAGAACTAGTTGAGGGCGGGAACAGACACGCAATAAGTCCAACAAAGCAAACCCCATCTCCTTCATCTTATAGGTTTCCCACATTTTCTATTTGTTCTTCTTTCTTTCTTTCTTTCTACACATATCTCCTAATAACAGCAGCAAAATAAGCAAGATGAGACTTGATAGCCTATGACCAATATAGTCGGGGAGGAGGTTCCCCTGGGTCATAGACCTAGGGGAGGGGAACAGGGTGAAAGCGGGAGGGAGGGAGGAACGGGAGGATATAAATGATGGGATAACAATTGATATGTAATCTGAATAAATTAATAAAAATTTAAAAACAAAACAAAATAAAACAAACAAACCCAGCAATACACCACCCATCGGTGTCCAGTCTTTTCCTCTGTCTTTCTTGTTCTGTGCTACAGAGCTGCCAGGGTCCTACCACATCTGGTCCAGCTTCCATATGGCTGTCACTATCCTTCTGTCCTCTTCCGCTCTCAAGATACCAGTTATATTTTTTAAAGCTTTAAAAACCTATTACATTCATTACGTAATAGTATACATTATTTAGAGGGGGGTGGGGCAGGCGGTGTGCGGAAAACACAGGACAATTAGAAGGAATTGGATCTCCCCTTCCACAGCCTGGGGCCCTGGGATCAAACTCAGCTGATCAAACTCGGTGGCGAGCACTTTTACCCACTGTGGCATCCCACTGGCCCACCAACCCACTGGCCCACCAACCCACTGGCCCACCAA
>OU015742.1:126981746-126999246 GCA_907169655.1 Acomys percivali
CCACTGGCCCACCAACCCACTGGCCCACCAACCCACTGGCCCACCAAATTATATTTTTGAGACCTACAAGCCATTGTCCATTTGTCCAATTGGCCCAGAGAACCACACATATAACCCTGGGATGCCAGCACTGTTTCTGCCCTGAGCGGTTTCTGCAGGGGGAGGAACGTGATGAGCCCAGAAACCTGGGCTGGGATTCCCTCTGCTCGGCTGCCAACAGGGGCATGGGCCAGCTCTTCCTTCCGTCGGGGGCTTAGGCAGAGCCCTGGAAAAGTAAAGTGGCTTCCAAGGCCCAGTCACTCCACACATGTGCTGCCCTTCTCCCTCCAGCCAGATATACTGCATAGAGAACGCTCATGGGCAGCTGGTGCGCGACCTCGACTTCAACCCCAACAAGCAGTATTACCTCGCCAGCTGCGGAGACGACTGCAAGGTGAAGTTCTGGGACACTCGGAATGTCACCGAGCCTGTGAAGACCCTGGAGGAGCACTCCCACTGGTACAGAAGCTCATTTGCATGCTGCTTTAGGGAAGAGGGGATTATGTAATTTATTTTGCTAATTACTTTACCATTTGGAAAAGCACAAACCAGCTTAGTTTGTGCTGCTGTGAATCATTCAATCAGCCCAGTTTTATTCTTCCTAAAGAAACACTAATTCCAAATGTGAATGTTTGTGATTTATAAGTATAGGAAAAAAAGAAAAACACCAGATTCAGTTCCTCTTTAAACCGCGCCGGTTCAAGTGTGGAAAAGTAAATGTGCGCAGATGTTCACACAGCATTGTTTGCCACGCATGGAACCTGGAACCGACCCAAATGTCCATCAGTAGGGGATTGGTTAGGTAAATTTGGTGACATCCGTGCAAGGGAGATTATGCAGCTGCCAGAAGGAATGAGGCGTATCTGTGTGTGTGGCTATGGAAGGACGCCCGACCCCATCCATCCTCTCCAAATATTGTCTGGATGTGCACCATATGCTGAGAGAGAAAAAGTGAGGTGCAGACTAGTATATACAACATGCAACCGTGTTTTTATTCCAACAAAGCTTATATGTGCTCACATGTTTGTGTGTATGAGTGTGTAATGTGTGTATGTGTATAGGAAATGTGTGAGTGGATTGTGTATATGAGTGTATGTGTAAGAAATGTGTGAATGGATATGCATGTATAATATGTATATAGGAAATGTGTGTGCATGTGTTGGAAGTGTGTGTGTGTGTGTAGGAAACATGAGTGTATGTACATGTGCTATGTAGTGTGTACGTGTGTGTGCAGGATATGTATTTGTGTCTGTGTGTAGGAAAGTCTGGCTGAGAGAGCTACTTTCCTGAGAACTCCTCACCAGGTAAGGAAGTCCCTCCAGGGCTTTTCTTTCCTAAGCTCATGTCTGGCTTTGTGAATTCCTTACCAGAAGTGTTGCTATGTGTGCAAAGCCCCAGGGTCCTCCTGTGCTGTTCTGATGAACTGGATGAATGGCTGTAATTTGCTGCAGCCCGAGCAGAAAGCTTAGCTGTGCCCACTGTGCTGAGCACAGCTTTGCGTGTGAGGCCCACTGCACTCTCCAACTAGGCACTAGAGCCTTCTGTGGTTTTAGCAGGATCAGGAGGTCAAAACAGCAGGGCCCCTGGCCACTGTGAAGTGGAATGGCCCCAGTATCAGACCTGCCACCTGGGGGATGCTCAGGCCATTGGGTTATCCTGTGGCAATACCTGGCTGCAAAGACATGTAGGGCTTCGTTGGATGTTCCAGGTTGTAGCTAATCCATGTGTTGCTTCAAGGGGGGTGATATGCTGAGTGACAAGCCTCCCTCTGCAGGTGCAAGCTGACATTTAGTCTTCTGGTCTTGTTTGATAGGTCCTAAAAGAATATTTTGGAGCAGCACATGGTAGGCTTTAACTCCTCAAAAGCACATGTGGTGTTGATTACATTGCCATACCTAGTGCATCCCTGTCCAGTAAGGTCAGGGACATCCATATGTGTTCACTCAAAATTGTGCATCTACCATGACCATTTCAGGGTGTGGAGCGTCCGCTACAACCACTCTCACGACCAGCTGGTCCTCACTGGCAGCAGCGACAGCAGAGTCATCCTGTCCAACATGGTGTCCATCTCCTCAGAACCCTTTGGCCACCTAGTGGACGATGATGACGTCAGTGACCCAGAGGAGCACCATGCTGAGAAGTAAGGGATACAGCTTTGAGTGACTCTGGGCAGGAGCGCTCTGTGATCACAGATGGCATCTAGTGCCAGGCAGTTTCTGTGTGTGATAAGGATGACGTCCCCTTCCTCCCTGCAGTTAGTTACAGACTGCAGATCTGAAGGTCATTAGTTGTGAGGTAAGAAGCAGTGCAGATATAAGGTGTCTTTCTACATGGCTTGTGCCTGCATCTGGATTCTCTACTGTCTTCCTGAATGCCATATGACAATTCTGAAAGACTGTTGTCTCCAAATTTGAACCCTGGTAACAATATGAGTGATACTCCCTGGGCCTTGTCACTCCCTGTGCAGCTAGCTAAGTGGGTAGTTCATCAGCATTGACCATTTCTTTGTTTCCCTCAGCTTGTTAATATGGTTCTTAGTTCTGTTCAGTGAGTCGGTGAGGCCTTCTCAGACTGGAAATGCTGCACAGAATGTCCTGGTATACATATCCCAGTCACACCATTGTGGTTTAGTGTCTTCTAAAAGTCCTTTGTCATGTATCTCTTCCCCATGCTATTGTATTTATGACTGGGAGATGACTTTGATTGCACCCTCTACTTGTCAGGGCTTCTGTCTCTGGGACACATAGGACTCTGAGGTTACCCTTTTAGCTGATGATCATAGAGTTCTTGCCTGGGCTCTCAGTGCAGGTCAGCATGGGTGCTCTCATTATGTTGTGAGAGAAGGCTGCAGGGTCCATGGCTTGCTATGTGGGACCCACACTGGAGGGGGATGCTCTTGTCCTCTACAGTGCTTTTACTATGCTCCTGAGTGTCAGTGGCTTCCTGCAAGGCACACCCTAGAAATTCATGCCCAGATTACAGAGAAAGGAGGTTCCAGAGTGAAAGCCAACAAATTGGACAGCTAGAGAGCCAGAGCACACTGCAGGCCTCCGCACTGGCCTGTGTCTGCATACATTCCTTTGTTCACTTGAGTCTGGCTAGTCACGTTAGGAGGGGACACCTCTGTGGCTCTACTGCAGGCTTGTCCCTCCACTGTCACTTTCCTGTTGGTGCACTGCTGAGCACAGGTGCAGAGCCTCCAGCTGTTCTTCCCCGGTGCCATGTAGACTTGGCTTCTGCTGAGGAGGAGGAGGCTGCCTCTCACCCGCTCCCTGCCAGGGGAAAAACCGACTTATTCCCTTAGTCTGCTGAGTGATTAATGTGTGTGCTGCCCCCCATGTGGGAAGCATTAAGGAAGCAGGGGAGGGATTGTGGCTGGCAGACTGTCCTGATGACTTCCTGCCATGCTGTTGCCACTGAATTCAGGAAAATGGGATTCCCTGTGGAGACTCTTCCTGGTATTTGTCACAAACCATTCTTTGACCACTGGCAAGTCCACTTGCTGGGAAAGTGGGGGCTTCGTGATACCCTAGAACCCAGGTAAAATTCAAGGGTGGGTGGAGGACTTTAAGACCTCCAGCTGTCTCATGGGGAAAGGAAACATTTTGTGCAGGCACGCAGGACACCCAGACTGCATTCAATGCTTGGAGGTCATTCTGTGAAATGGGGAGAAAGCGCCATAGTGGCTTGCCTTCTGAGAATTTGCCTGTGTGTGTGGAACAGTCTTGGGCTGCACTTTGCAGACAGAGAGCCCTGGGGTTTCAGGCCTCCTGATGCAGGGCAGGCTAGGAGGCCTGCTCCTTAGGAATGCATACCTCCCTGGATTCTTTATGAGGACCATTTGGGCTAATGTTTGAGGATGTAGGGAGAGGTTATTGCCTCACCCAATATCAGGCCCAGGTAGGCTACATACCTGAACAAAACCTTCCTCTTGGTGCCTTGGGCAGGCTCAGCTGAGATCCTGGACAGGGCCTTTTGTAGGCAGACTGGCTACTCTGTGCCATCAGAGAGCTAGTTGGCTACTTCCAGAATCCTTTGGGCTCACATGCTAGCAGCTTTGCTGTTATACTCTACTAAGCAGAGTGTACCAGTCTCTAAACAGGGCTCTCATAATACACCAGACAGATGATCACCTCAGAAACCCAAGGATGGGAGAAAAGGCATCACCAGGCATTCATGATATCTATAATCCATAGGTTCACCCTGTCCTCACAGCTGTCGTGAGGGCTGCTGAGCTTCAGTATGCTGGCCCCACACAGGCTGCATGTGGTTCTTGCCACGCCCCATGTCAGTCCTCACCCCACCTCCCGCCCCCCCGTCCCCACTCTCACATCCTCTGTGCCTCACTTGAGTCTCTGTCTCTTGGGCTGTAGGAGTAAGGAACCCCTGCAGGACAACGTTATCGCCACCTATGAGGAACATGAGGACAGCGTGTATGCTGTGGATTGGGCCTCAGCTGACCCATGGCTGTTTGCTTCTCTGAGTTACGACGGGAGATTAGTTATCAACAGAGTCCCCAGGGCACTGAAGTACCACATACTGCTCTAGTGGCCCGTGGCACTGCTGGTTGGTACTTGGCAGATTCTCAGAAATCTGCAGCTACGAGGTAATTCCCTTTGCAGACAGATCCCTCCATGGGAGAACCAACGTTGCTTCTGCAGGAGCTCTAAAGGACGTGGAGCTTCAGGCAGCAGCTCATCTGAAGCTGTCAGCCCACTGCCCAGCATGGGAGGGAGCCATTCTGGACACAGCTGGGGTTCCTGTGTGAATTGATGGCTGCCCCGTCTCTGCTCTGCTCCGCTCCGTTTCTGGTTTTTGTTCTAAGGGTATTGGGAGATTCACTTTTCACCAATGTATTTTCACCTTGCTGTCCTCATGAGATTACAAACTGAAATAAAGCAAGTGGAGTGCACACAGCCTCCTCCTTTCAGACTCTCTGCCTCCCTGAGGAAAGCACTTGGCTCTTTGTTTGTTTCTCTATCACAACCTGGAAAGAATGAGTGCTGTGAACAGGTGTGTCCTCTCCACAGTGCCATCCCTCAGGCGGGGCCCCTTCTGGACTATTGTCCCCCAGTGTGATCAGTGCCCAGCCTTGGGAGCCCGGCCTATGGGTAGTTCACTATAGTGTCCTAGTTAGGGTTACTATTGCTGGGATGAAATACCAAGACCAAAAAGCAAGGTGGGGAGAAAAGCAATTATTTGGCTTACACTTCCACATTGTACTTTTATCATTGGAAGAAGTCAGCACAGGAGCTCAAAACAAGGCAGGAACCTGGAGGCCAGAGTTGATGCAGAGGCTTTGGAGGAGTGTTGCTTACTGCCTTGCTCAGACTGCATTCTAATAGTACTAAGGACCACCAGCCCAGGAGTGACACCACTCACAATGGGCTGGGCCCTTCCCATCAATCACTAATTAAGAAAATGCCCTACAGCCCAATGTCACGGAGATATTTCTTAATTGATGTTCCCTCCCCTCAGATGACTCTAGCTTGTGTCAAGTTGATATAAAACTATCCAGCACATATAGTGAAGTTCTCATTCGGCCAGAGGAACATCCTTCCTTGTATTTGTAGAACCAAACTGTGAACAGCTAGCTTTTTCCTTGTATCTGACATGTCAAAAGTAAGGCATGGGTAGAGTCACCATGGGCGACCAGCAACACATTCCACGGGGAGGCCTGGACACTGATGACCTACCTTCTTGTGTGGGTCCTGCAGCCTTTTCTGGTATATCTGACACATAATTACACCAGAGAAGCTACCTGTGTATGTCAATAGTTCACTTGTTCCTGCAGACACCACTTTGCTACCCTGATGCCCCGCCCCCCTTTCCCACCTGTCAGGAGAGAGGATGGAGGAGAGGGGAAGGCCCAGTCAATGCCATGGCCTGCTCATCAGACCTCAGCATCAATCTAAAGCCCTGACCTAACATCTCTGTATACTTGGAAAGTGGAGCACTTGCTTTCTCTGGACAGCCTGTATTGCAAGCCCAGGGGTCACATCCTGGACCAGGCTCTGGGTGCCTGAGCACAAACAGGGATAGAAGTTTGTGCATAGACATGCTCACTGCCTTGCTGGGTGATGTCACTTTCGTTGTACATTCTATGGATTTTTACAGTGCCGAAGAGTTTGTCAAACCATAGACTCTTCCCTGCTGTCTTGGCCTCCCAGCTCTTGGCGTGACTGTCTGGATCCTCCTCCCTGTGTGAATTTTTTCTTTGGAGACTTTCACAGAGTATCGTGCCTGGGTGGCTGTGCCTGGGCGTCTTGCTTCTTCCTACAGGCCACTCTCTGCTATGGGGACCCATAGCCATCTGTGGCTTGTGAATTCAAAATGTATGCCCTGGCACTTTTATTTCTGGGCAGGGGCTGACGAGCTATGGCCCTGTCGCCAAATCCATGCCACAGCTGGTAGCACATAGCAGTCACCCCTGAGCTGAAGGACTACCAATGACCCGGTGGCCTTTAGTTCTGGTGTTTCTTCTAGCTCCTCCAGGCTCACTGGTGCTGCTCCAAGTAGAACTAGATTGCAGCTCCAAATGTGATATACATATCTGTAGTCCAGCACTCAGCCTGAAGCAGGAGGATTGCTGTGAGTTCAAGGCCAGCCTGGAGGACACAGTGAGACCCTGTCTCAAAGAAACAAAGAATGGATCTCAGGGTATGTGGTCCTTGTGTGTATAACTTTGCACACTGTCTAGTTCTTTCCAGGTTCCATGGCTTCCCCTCCATGTAGAGCCTGCCCCTTCCCCTCAGCCCACGCTTCAATCTCATCCCCTGCAGACCTCGTCTCTGCCACACAGCGTCATGCACTCATTAGGCATCTGATACTCTCCTTGCCAAAGCCTGTAAATTCAGCTGGTTGGTAATTAGTAGTGTGTTTAATTAGTATTGCTTTTGACAGTTCCTTATTTTGGGTGTAAGTTCCTTATCAGCTATGCAATTTCAAATAACCTCTGTTTTCCTCACCTTGATGCTTGCTGAGGAGTATATCCTATAAGGGGATAAGAAAAAGAAAGAAGGAAAGAAAGATGCAGTCCGGCTTGCCTAGCCTTTCCCTTTATAGTTTGGACCTGCCTGATGAACCTACCAAGATGTTCTCTAGCATTTTTCCTGGTTCTACATTTAGTTCCTGGATCCATCTGGGATGGTTTCACTTCTTTTCATATAGACATCTAGGTACCCCAGCATCCCTTGCTGCTGTTCTTCCTTTGCTATGCTCCTGCATCCTCACCCGGTCCTCCTGCTTGTTATCTGCTCCTCCACATTCCCCTCCACTGCTCTCTGCCTCATTAGGAATTCCTTTGGACCTTTATGAGGTATTTTCCAGAATTTAACTTTTTAAAATTATTAATTGATCTATTTATTCACTTTACATCCTGGTCATAGCCCCATCCCTCCTCACCTCTCAGTCCTGCCCTCCCTCCTTCTCTGTGACCCCTTCCCTGAGGACTAAGTCTCCTAGTTACTACCCCTCTCACAGCCATGCCTGTGTCTGGGGCCGGTGGCAAAGGACAGGAAGACCTCATGTCCCCTGATAGGTCAGAGAAGAAAGCTCCACATCCTTCAGTCTGAAGCTTCCATGGCCCCCATGACTGCAGCCACACAGTCATACCGGGGGAGTGGGAGACTCTTCTCTCTACTTGCTGCAGGAGAGCCCTGCCTTCTCTTAATGCTCAAGAACCTTCTGGTCTTCATAGCATCAGGGTCCTGCTGGACCTCCCCTAGTCCTGCCCACACTCCCTATGTATAGAAAGCAACTGAAAGAGAAAACGACTTCACACTCTGAATTCTAGTGCAGGCTGGACTAAGGCTGGGAGAAACGGGCAAGTAGGACCAGGGGCAGAGATGAAGTGTGACTGTTGGGTATCTTTTATTTGGTCAGCTGCTAGACCTGTGCAGGCGTGACCTTGGCCATCTTTCTTCTTCTAGTTTTATAAGGTGTGAAATACTTCCTCCCTCAGTGATTGACATTTCAAGGGCGCTTGGTTCTGTGGTTCCCTTCTGGAGCAGAGGGTCCCCTTGGGCGAGGGCCTGAAGCTTAATAGGTACTAAGGGCCCCTGAGGCCTACTCAGGGCACACTGACTCCCTTCATCCACATCTGAGGTCCTCCACCATACTGACATCCCTGGCATAACCAGGTTAGTAGCCACACCCGTGGGGACCCTGGACACCTTCCTGGTTTCTCCCTGCCCCCGCCCCCATCACAGACAGCACTGCAGGAGTACCTCTGAATTCTGCCCTCAGCCAACTTCCCCAAGGCAGTGTCTCCTTGTGTAGGAAACCTTTCCAAGACACAGCCCTGCCCAAAGTATTGGATGCCCCATGATGTGAAACAACGACAAGCCATGTAATGTATTTGTTATCTCTAGGGCCAGAGTTTCTGCTGGCCAGGGCAGCCACCATCACAGAAGAGGGAGTGGTCAGGAAGTACCTACAAGAGTCAGCTCTGAGTCTTCTGGGCCAGGGTGCAAGAGAAGAACGCAGAGCCAGCATGGATGATGGGTGAGCAAGACTTGGTATGTAAGGATTTTAGGTGAGCTAGTCAGGACTCTGCTGCGAGAGGAGTAGGCAGCACACTTCTCAAGGCAGCATTATGGGGGGTCCATGACCCTTAATGGGTTTGCATTTCTTTCCCCATGTCGGGTTCATTTGTCAACGATGATGGCATTACACTTATCAGGGTTTCAAATAAAAGCTGCCATGAGGGGCTATACTGAGGCTGCTGTGCACATCTTGTTCATGGATGCCCTCAGCAACCTGCACCTACCAGCTTGAGGGACACTGGGCCCTGCTGGACACTAAGAACAGTGTAGGTGCCTCTAGCAAAGTCAGCCTCAGTGCCACCTGATGGACTGTTGCTGAAGTTACTGAGGCTGGAAGGCGAACAGCAGGTTGTGGCAATAGAGCTCCACACGTATGAGACATCTTTATGGTGGATTGGCACTCCCCATGTACATGAGGACATTGGGAGTGCAAAGGCATATGGCCAGCAGTGGGCAGAGGTGTTCCAGTGTGACAGTGCTGCACCTGAGATCCAGATAGTCCTGAGATGTGTGAGTTGATAGTGAGGAGGTCATGCAGGTGTGGCAGGGATGGTTTGGGAGACTTGGGGCATGGGAAATTCCCATGTTCCCTTTTAAGAATTTAGAGTGGAGGAAAGGGGCAGTAGTGCAGTTTGAAAGGTCAGCTGGGCTCACCTGATGCATGCAGGCAACAAGGAGGACAGCATCTGGGATCTGGGATACACACACTGGCAGGGCCCTGTACTGGTGTGGACCTGAGATGGCCCACAGGAGCATCTGAGAAGCTGGTTCCCCTCCAAGTCGGGTGGATAAAAAGCATGTCAAAAACACATCCCTGTCTCAGGTGGTGCCTGGCCAACAAAGGGCTATTGTCAGTGTGGTGCCCAGCTCAAACATGAGGAGGTACATAGGCTGGGTAGGAGAGCGGAGGAGGAATAGGGAGTCAGTATCTGTGATGTGCTTGCCTGTGGTGCTGGTGAGGAGGGGGCAAGTCATCTTCTTCAAGTAATTTTCAGATGTCGGTAAGATGCTCAGGTGGGCTGGTAAGCCTTCCCAAGAGGGATGGGCATCTTCATCAAAGAGCAGATGCCAGCCCTGTTTCTTGAAGAGTCTTCTCACTCAGTCCCCAAGGAAGCGCAGAGTTTCTAAGTGGGTGGCACATTGCTGGTCTGGAGCCTGCCTCTCAGATAAGCTCGGAGTTGCGTGGGAGGCGTCTCCTCGCCTGTGAAATGAAATCACAGTCCCCGTTCTGTTCACTTGGGTGTTTGCCTCCACTGAAGGAGACACACATGACAGCAGCCTGTGACAGGCACACACATGGCCAGGATGCACGCTGGTGCTTGGGTGAAGATGGTGGGTGTGCCAAGCTTAGTGAAACCATCTGAGTGAGCACCTTGACCATATAGCACCACATTGCCCGCCCATTATTAGCTGTCTACGTGACAAGCCTCAGTGTCCTCATAGGCTGTCAGGACAGTCTAGTGCTGCTCTCCTAGGCCTTAGCATCTTCTTCTGGCTTGGGGGTTGTGTTACAAAGAAAATATGAGGTTACCACGGAGGGCACAGTGTGTCTTAGTTTTCTCCAGAGCAGACTCAGTTCTTCAGCTCCAGCGGCAGCTCAGTGGAGGAGGGGGCACTGTGGCCCCTTCCAGGTCACCAGCTCACACAGATTAACCACAGGCCCTGCCATTCAGACCTGTGCTGCTGCTCATGGATCACTGTTGGAATGCCTGTCACCAAGTTATGATTTAAGACCTGGTACAGCCATAATTCTTAGTTCCTCCCGCTCATACCTGGCAGTTCCTTGGTGCAGTGCCTCACAGCCTACTGAGGAATGGCTTTGGTGGCGGTATGCCCTTTGACAAATACCACGTAGGCCCTGCATTGGCCAGGTCTCCCCCAAGGTCAGTGCAGACCACCCTATGGTCCTGTGCAATGCTGTGTAAATAGCTGCATGTGACCAAGTACACATTTGTCAGGACACTGACCAGCCCCCCCTCTCCCACCCCCCACCGTCTCAGAAGGAAGGAGCTGCACTTACTGGGCTGGCTTGGGCACTGCTTTCAATGCAGAAAATAACCGAGCTGATCTTGAGGTCTGTAGGTCTACAGCTCTTGGTAATTGTTAAAGAGCCTTCTAGACCAATTACACAGAGAACTAGAGCTAGGAGCACTTAGGCAAACAGCCCCACCTGCAGCGGGGCTGTGGCTTCAGCAGGGAAACGGCCAGCTAAGGGACACTTGGGAGTGGTTGGCTGGAGGTGGCACCCAGCACAGCAATGGCTGCAGAGTTCTCAGTTAAGACTGTTGGGCTTCAACTGCGAGTGGGTGTAACTGTCTGTGGTATCTTGAATAAAGGCCCTTTATCTGAGTCTCAGTTTCTTTCCACATAAGTGTTAGGCCATTAAGACTTATTTTGTGCATGGTAGAGAGGCTGCACCACTCTGTATTTAATGGTAGATAGTCTTTAGGTTTGCCACAGAACTGAGCAGAATATACCAAGTTCCACACGCCTCTTGGATCTCTTCTTGATATGTGACAGTGGCACCTGGCGACCCATGCCAACCTGTCATGGTAAGTGACGCTGTGGTACATGATGAGCTCACTTTTGGTGCCGGCACTCGTGAGGTATCGACAAACAAACAAAGCCAGTCACCCAGCACTCTTCCAGTGCTGTTCAGGACAAGTGCATGGCCTTGAGGTACACAGGTGCCATCAGCCATCAGCCATCAGCACCTCTGATTATGGTGTCCCCACTGTACTCATCTGAGTGGACATTTCCTGATTCCTGTCGGTCTCAGGATATTCTTGGCAGCAGTTTTCCAGCCTTTGCAGATGAAGATCTAGAGGTTTGGGGGTCAACTAAATCCAGTGCTGGAGGGAGGCAGAGCAGAGGCAGGCAGCCTGCTTGACCCTAAAGCTTAGTGCCTTCCCATGTCCCTGCTACTGGCCTTGTGGGGGACTCAAGGGATGCTGGGACAGGTTCTGAGTGAGGTGGATACTGCAGCATACATATCAGGTGTACTAGGGCAGGAATTGGAGTATAAGTATCAGGGTAGGTGCTGGGGAGGGCACTGAGGCTCATTAGGGTGGGCTTTGGGGTAAATATTCAGGCAGTTACTGTGTGCAGATAATAAAGTGGGTACTGAGGTGGGTATTGGGGTACACTAGGGTAGATGCTGAGAGTGGATATTAGAGTAGGTGCTGGTGGGTAGTGGGATGGATACTAAGGTAGATGTTGGAGCAGACATTGCTAAGGTAGGTGCAGGAGTGGCTAAGGTTCAGAAAAGACTAACTTCAGATGACAGCCTTTGGGGGCTGAACACCAAAGCAGCCTATGCCAGCTGAGGATCTAACCACCTCACTTGCCCCTACCAGGTAACACTGGCCTTGTCCCTCAGCCATGTGGGAACAATAGAGAAAGAAGGCACGTTTCTCCACAGGATGGATGGGATCTTGAACTCAAATTTCTCCAGCATCGCTGATTTCTCCAATGTAACTAATGAGTCCCGCAGTTGGGCCCTAAGCCAGAGCCTACAGCTGGGTGTCTGTTGTAATGAGCTACCTCAGGCTGCTGGTGGCACCTCCCTCCGGCTGGCCCGAGGCCATCGTTAATGTCCCAGGATTGGGTGGCCACAGAATCCTGAGTTTTCCCTCAAGTCTCTTTAAGGGACTCTGCAGCTCGTCCGTCACTGCTGTCCATTCTTCATTAAGGGTGGCAAGATGCCATGTCCATATTCCTGCGAGGACATGAAATAGCATTGAGCTGTCCCATGCCCATCCATCCGTTATAGCAGCTGCGTGACTGGGGCTGTCTCCATGCTTTCTTGTCCCTAGAAGAATGTCCTCCCTCTTACCACAGTCCCGCCCTGCAGCACCCTGCTTGCCTTTTCTGTGGGCAGCAGCGTGTGGGCAGTGGCATCTTGGAAGCAAACCTGGCTCTCTTAACTGGGAACTTCCTTTTTTTGCTGTATTTTTTTTAAAGCAGGAGTAAGAAATCACATATTTATCATCTACCAGTAACAGAACCCAAACCTAAGTAAAGAACTCTTAAGAGTGTTTCCTGCTTAGCGCCTGGCTTATCTTAAACTGTCGAAGTTGATAGCCCAATCCACTTTTTGATGTAACTATGATGGTTTTAGGAGATTTAGACATGATTTTTTTATAGCGCGAAAAAGAAAAATAGAACCGAATATATGATAATGATGAATCCGCTGACTTCTGCGTCTGAAATTGCTTCCAGGCACGAGTTATTGCATAATAATTCATGCCCTGTTGTGTCTTGCTGCTTAATAAGCGTATGGAGAGGCTTGTGCTGGAATTGTCTTTCTATTGCTGTCTCAGAGCTGGCTACACTACGGGAGCATGGGGGAGGGCTGAGATGTGAAGCCATCAAGGCCGGGGCAGAGGCAAAGGGCCTAGCCCATAGTGCAGGGGCCAGGGGAGAAGGCTCTATTGGCAGAAACCCCCTCGCCCAACGGAAGAATATTCCACACAAGAATAGTCTGGCTTCTCTGGCTGGAGCCTCTCAGAGCCTGTATCAGACTTGGTCCTAGGCACGTGTTTCAGCATTGGTAGCACATACTAGGTGGAAGCTATTCTTAATGGGTCGATGGCAAGATGAGCTTCAGTAGAACAGGGGTTCGCTGAGACCCTCCTGTGTGCACGCAGGCCAGGCTGTGGTCCTCTATGGAAGCACACCACAGAAGTGCATGGTCCAAGGTAAGTCCGTGTCTTTAGCCCCGCCTCCTCCTCTGCTGTGAACTGTTTTTTGATTTCAGCATTGGTAGTGGAACAGGTCAGGTGGTCATGATAGCCTGGGCGTTTGGGTTTGACTGGTGGGGGAGGCTCCCTGATGAACTAGGGCAGGTTTCTTTACTGTTCTGGGCAGGAATCTCCAGCTGTAAAAAGAAGGTTACAGGCCCCCTGTCCTGAAGGTGGAAGTATAATTCTATGGGTATTAGGGTTCCCAAAGACCTGTGTGAAGTTGGTCACCAAGGCCTCCTGGGAGGTGCTCCGCTCTTGATACATTTAGGCAGTGAGCTACCTGCCAGTGCTGACCTCAACATCCTCGTCAAGACAAGGGCACTGTGGAGCGAATCTCCACAAACACTACAAGCTCCAAAACATCTGTGATGTGACTTTAGTAGGGTTCTCTGGGACATCCCTTCACAAACGTTGGGCAGCATACTTTCCCTTTTATTATGGTTTTGGGCCCTGGCTTATCTTCTTAGCCTATGTACACCCTGCAGACAGACAGTCTACATGCCATGGAAGTCAGAGTGGCACCATGCAGCATCTCTGGAAGGCCGGTGTGTCATCACCTCTACGCTTTGTCTTGCCCTTGTCATGCAGATATCAGCTATGTATCTGGTCAGTGTCCTGTCATCAGTACTCAGAGATGCTATGAGAGATGGCACCTGTGGCACAGAGGATGTGGGGACATGGGAGACACTGTGGAGTGGACAAACCTGATGGCACCCTAGCAGGGAAGCAACAGAGCAATGACTGGCACTGCACAGGGCCTTGGCATGGTATGGGGACACTCAGGTGTGTCTGGATAAAGCTGCTGCTCTTGGCCTCTTGAGGCTTGTTATGCCTCTGAACTCTGGGCTAGCTAGACTGTGTACCTCGGAGTTGTATTAAGCACGTCAGCCTGTGGCTCAGGTGTGCTGGGGACGAGCTATGACATGAGAGGCCGGGCCAAGAATGTCCACCACTGAGGCCTGTTTGTCCTGTGACCTCCCTCCTGTTGTGTGTTGCAGACTCATCTATGGTGGGCACTCTCCTCTCAAGTAAAAAGCTGTGGTCAAGGAAGGGCACCCGAGCCAGCTTTTGTAGTCCCAGATACTTGCAAGGCTGAAATGGCCATTACTTGAGGCCAGAATTTCTACATTAGCCTGGACAATGTATGAAGAGCTCATACCCCTCTCCATGTCAAAGGCAGGGGTTGGAGGGTGAAAGGGAGAGAGAGATGAGAGAAGAGGAGGGAAGGGGAGAGGAGATTTGCTCCACTCTGTGTTGTACAAGGCCTGCTCCTAGAAGAGGCAGCCCTCCTAATGATATAGCTGGGCTGCATGCCTGATTTGGGGTACCCTGGAGAATGGGCAACATCTATGCCCATGGTCACACTGGTGTATCACATACGTAAAACAAAGTCATGGAATTTTCAGTTCTTCAGACACTGAGCAGGGACTTTGGAGGTCTCTGCTAGCCTGAACGTGACCTTCAGCTCAGACACACTTTGACCTAGTCTAGTTGAAGTATAGCCAGATGAGTCACGTGTCCACCTTCATAGTCCTGGGCACCTCTCATTCATTGATGCACATTCACTGATACCATAGTGACCAGGTAACTGTTCAACTGTGGCCTGCTAACTGCTGGCCCAGCCGATGGCCCCTCCTCCACACTGTACCCCTGCTCAGTGCCATCCACGATACATGGAACTTGGGCTGCCTCTGCAAGTTGAGTAGAGCAGACTCATATCCAGATACTGGAGTGATTTGGGCTTCGATAGGGAAAGAGAGTTCAGGGTAGAGTGACCTTGGTTGGAGACTTGTGGAAGTGAAACTAGAGTATATTCATTGAAGCTCAAGATATCTGTGAAAACTAATGAATAATCTTAACAGGAGGCAGGTTTGAGCTTGATCAAAAGAACATGGTGGGTCTTAGAAGCATTTTTGGAGATCAGTCCTGCACAGTAGGTGTCTGGACAGTATATGGACAGGGCTGTGGCATCTGGCCATCTATGTGCTATTAATTAGACATAGCTTCCCAGAGGCTGCAGCCCCTGTATCAGCCCTGGCTCCATCTTTCCTCCTTCTCTTGCTTGATCCCCTGAGTGACTTCTTTGTGCTGAGTCCATCTGCTGCCCACAACTCTGTCCCACTCTCCTGGAAGGACACTCTGACCCAGGGCACACATGCTGACTTTGAGGCTCAGGGAGGGGGTAGAAAAGTCTCAGGTTGCGCATCAGGTTAACTATTGTGTCAGGATGGGAACAAAGGCTTTGTGCTCCCAGGAGAGACAGCACAGCACCATATGTGTGCTTGGACCACTGTGTGCATCTGCACCCAAGTTCTTTCAAGTTGTAAGCCTCTGACATGGTAAACGTGAGCTCTGCCTCTGCCATGCACCGCAGCCCTCCAAGTTCTCCAGTGTTTCTACTTCACATTTAATATATTCGTTTTGAAGCAATTGTCTCATTTGGGGGCTTATACTGAAAGGTTAGAAATCAAAAGGACAAAAAACACGGCTCACATTCATCGTTGGATTTTGTGCAATTAACAGTGCCTGGGCTACTGTTCTCCAATAAATGCCATTCCTGGGTGAATAAAGAGACAGAGGAGCTTCCTCCAAAATTGCTCAGATCTTTTAGGAAAGAAAGCACCATTTTAAGGATGGCTATCAAACATGACAACAATAAGCATGTAGACTAATTCTCAAAGCGTTTTCCCCCAGGGGTTCAGGGCAGAGGGTTCTGTTCCATGGTCACCACCAAGTGCTATTTGATACCACTTGCTCACCGAGTATATATGGGTCCTCGGTGCTCTGCCAAGTGCAGGGGACAAAAACCAGAGAGCTCGTGATTTAGTTTAGTCATTCAGACAAGAGAGCAGAAGCATCACCAAAGGGCTGCTCCCCTCCAGGGAGCAGAGTATAGCCCTGGATCTGCATCTTAGTAGTGACACCCACCTGAAAGAAACCAGGAGAAGATCCCAGAGATGGACCTAGAGACTCTGCTTCTTCTGGCTGTCTTGGCTCTCCCTCTGCCACTAAGAGCCCTAACGTTAGGGGAATTTCTGGAGCTGGTGCGGAAGCGTCTGTCTGTGTAATTAAAGGAGCTCCACCAGATGGGAGTGAGGTGCCAAGAGTATCCTGGCCTCTGACACCAGCCTAGACCCCTTCTGTGTTGGAGCCGCGAGGAGGAAGGAGGGGCTGGAAGACTAGCAGGGCCCCTGTGGCAACCTGAGCCCTCTGTCTTCCTGACAGTCTCCCCGGCTCTCCTCCCAGCCTTGACGAATAAATCCAGCGTGACCTTCACGTGTTCACGACCGAATACTGCTAATGTGTGGTCCTTTTGAAATATGCAAGAAGTTGAAGAAAGGTTAAAGTGAGCCACTCCTTTGTTTAAGCTTTAGCGTCTAGGCTAGACTCACACGGAAAGGGATTTAAAGTGTTCAGAGAGCCACCAGGCAAAGGTTACGTTGTGGTATAGATGTCATGTATTACAGGGTAGGGGGAGCTTCTTATCAGGCACCCTAACTCCTAACGCCCTAATACCGCCAAGTCATCCTGCCTTGATTTGGATGGAGCCTGAGCAAAGAAGGACCCAGGGGGTGTGTCCTGAGCATCCACGAGATGCCACATGCAGCCTGGGTTGGCCTGATGAGCCAGCTGCCTCCTTCCTGTTAAGTACTTTCCAAATAGCTTCTTCCTGTCATGTCCATAGCCAGAGCTCACAGAACGGCGCCCCCCCCCCCCCCCCCCCCCCCCCCGCTCACTTGGGTCCCACACTCATTTCATTTCACAAATCCTTCATTTGTAAAGCAAGCCTTCTTCCTTAAGCCCAGTGCACACGTCTCAGTGTGCGGCTGTCCTGGTAAATCCATTCTGAGGGAACAGTTACAGGGAAAACTGGATTAGGACGTAGACAAATCAGGTGGGCCGAGAGTCTCCTGATCCCTGTTGTCTGAGTCTGTGCTATCTGTTGGCTCATGGCATTGTGGGAATCACACCTGCTGGGCAATCCCAGCAGAGTGGGAATTCAGAGGCCATTTCTCCTGGGCTGGGACTTAGATTCTACCTCTGCCTTTTGCCATTAACCTTCTCCGCTCAGTTCTTCATTTGTAAGGTGGAAATAGTGTATATTTGCGAGAGTCTTCCAGACTTACCACTATGCCTTGTGAGGATGATGACGGCTTTCAGTGTGGGAAT
>OU015742.1:127004246-127009125 GCA_907169655.1 Acomys percivali
TGTTTTAACAAAATTGGAAGGCGTCAGATATTATAAGCTTGACCATGCCCGACCGCACCTGGTTAGTGGCAGAAAGCCACCTGGGTCCCCTGTCAGCCTCTCCCATCTCAGCTGCTGAATCCCATAGGTAGGATGTGCAGGTGTCTACTGAAGGCCATAGCTGGATTGTGGATAGCCACCTTGCTCCTTACAGCCTACTGTCCATCTGCCATGCATGGGCACCCACCAGGTTCCCCCTGAGTCAGAGTGGGTGGGGCTTGCAATTCATCTTCCTTATCCATCACCCTTGTGTGTAGGCATGTGTTCCTTGTGTCTACTTGTTTATTACGGTCCTATTTAGACATAAACCTTTCATTAAGAAGAAGGAAGAAAATGCAAATAAGTAGAGCAGAGACATTTGCAAAAAGTGAACTGATTTTTAATTCTGTGCCACCAACCAATACGGTCAGCCAAACCAGCACAGAGGTGGGAAGAAAGAGGTGAGCTGTTCCCTAGAGTACTGTTCCACAGTGACCCTACCTGAGGGCGCAGGACATTGAATCTGGGGCACACACTTGGCTCAGCTCCCTGAGGTCTGTTGTGCACAGCCAGGAGAGAGGATGGCAAACTTCTGAGGCAAGTGTGGTGGTAACGTTCAGGATTTCAGAGGCACCCATGTCAGGGTGGGGAAACTCCTTTCTCCTCCTCTGCACTGAGAACTTTTAAGTGAATGGAAGTTCAATTTTGTTGAATGCGTCCCTGTGTCGGTTTGGTGAGATTGTGTAGTTTCCTTCAGTTTGTTCACATGGTGGATGACTGACTGATTTTCAGAGGCCCTGGAAAGGCCCTCTTGGCATCTGCCATCCTTACAGAGCACCACTGTTTTCAGTTGCTAACATTGTGCCAAGGAGTTTGGCATTTACATCCACGAAGGCTAAGTCTCTGGTTTCCTCATCTGCAGGCTGATGACATCAGCAGTGCTGGCGATATAAACTATCAGTGTGGTCTAATACGCTTCACTTCCCCTTTAGGCACTGGCAGAATTGCAATAAAATCACCTGGGCTGGGGATTTTCTTGGTCAGGAGCTTGAAATTACCCAGTAGCTTCCTTCCTTCCTTCCTTCCTTCCTTCCTTCCTTCCTTCCTTCCTTCCTTCCTCCCTCCCTCCCTTTTTATTTTTTAAGGTTTTATTTTTATTGTGTGTATATATTTGTATCTGTGTGTGGGATTGTGAATGTGAGTGCAGGTGTCCACAGAGTCAAGAGAACGATCTTGGATATCCTGGAGCTGGAGTTAGAGATGGTTGTGGGGCTCCAAACTCTGCCAGAACAGTTCACCCTCTTCACCTCCAAACCATCTCTCCAGCCCTGCCCTGCGTCGGTGTCAAAGGCTGTGCTTTGCTATGCTTCCTTGTCTTCCTGGTAAGACTGACCATTTGTAACTGTCTTCAACATTTTAAGCAATTTCCTGTAATCTGAAGTCTCCAACTGAAGTTTTCCTGGGACATTGTTTTTAGTTTTTGGTTTTTTTTTTTTTTTCCTTCCTACGATTTGTATTTGCCTACCTGACATTTCCGTGGTCTAAGTGCTGTTTCTCTGTAGGTATTTGAAGGCTTCTCTTTGTTTCCACAGTGTTCACCTTCATCTCTGGAGCACAGCGATGATAGCTGAGTGTAGATAAATAGATAATTCAGGCATTGACTGCATCTCAAGGTTGGCACATGCTGGCTGTCTTTAACCTTGAGAATCTGATTTTCCTGATTCCTAGGGTAAGGAGCAGTCTTGGATTACATCATGTACATTCTATGATGTGAGGTACGAGCTCTCTTTAAGCCTGTGGTTTTCAACCAAGGATGTTCTTGCCTCCCCCAGGACATTTGGGAATCTTTGCAGACAACTTGAATGTCCCAGCTGTAGGGTGTTACTGGCATCTAGTGGATAGAGATCAGGCATGATGTATCACATCCTGGAGCATATCAAATGGTTTCTGCTCGCAGATAATCATTCAGAAACACAAACCATGCACATGCTGAGGAACCCTCAGTTAAAGCTGGAGGAAGTGGGCTCAGACCCCCCAGGACTATCTCACAGAATACAAGGTGATTTTAGTGTGTGCCGCAGATAGAGTTTCATCTCCCAAATTCATATGTAGCTTTAATCCTCAGTGTAAGGGCACTTGGAAATGATTAGGGTCATATGAGGTCATGGGTGGTGTCCCCACCACAGGATTAGTGCCCTGATGAGAAAAGAGGCCAAGACAGTCTGTCTGATTGAAGACATGGGCTGTCTGGAGCCAGAGAGAAAGGCCTTGCCAGCACCTGGTCCTGCTGGCATTCTGGTCATGGACTTATATCTTGCAGGACTATAAAAAAGTCAATTTCTACTGACTAAGCTGCTGGTCTGCTGTATTTTAGAATGGGGCCCGGGCTGACAAATGCCTTGTGCTTCTTTGGTTCTGCTGCAGATATGCACGGCTTCCTAGGAAGCCTTTGAGTGACGTCAGAGTCCCTGTGCACTTTGGCGTTTCCTTACTGGGCATGGTCATGGCCAGGTGGTGAGAGGAAAGAGAGACAGAAACACAAGGGATTCCCAGTTGTGCCATTTGGAAGTGCCCCATTGGCCCTGGTCCTGCGGTCAGGCGAGCTGAGTGCAGAGGGAACAAAGGGCTCCAAGGATGCTGTAGCAGAATCACAGTTGGAGACACTCAGGATCTGTCCCTAGGCCTGTGAGTGCTGCCTGGGCACAAAGTGTCTGAGCCAGACAGGCTGAGTTAGAATGAAGTCCGTGCTTGTTTGTCACCCTAATAAACATGCTGTCCTGGATGCTCTGAGTCTCTCCCTCACTTGACCACTGAGTGCAACCTCAGAATGGTTATGAGGTATTCATATCTCTCATCTCCATTAACCCCCATCAAACAGGTCCGTTGGTCTGACCCACAGATAGCATGTCTATTTTTTTTTTCTCAGTATCACCAAGAGAGAACCCCAAGCAGTCTTTGGAAGGTCTGAGCGGATGAGGTGTCGCCCTTATCATAATTCTTGGCACACTCTGCTGAGCACACACAGAAAAAAATCGTTAGTTACTCTTCGCCTTGACAGAAGTATCATTTTTGCAGTTGAGATCTGCAGATAATTAAAAAGCGCATGGCTCCCGACTCCCCATCCCTGCCTTCCCTCTGATGATGCAGTGCCCTGAATAGAATCATTCTCTAGCACCCTGACTGACAGCTGGAAGGATCTAGCCCAGCCACCTGGGAGTGCTAGCTCTGCAGACAGGATTTTGTGGCACAGTGCTGGGGGAAGCTGCCCTGCCTAGATCACTTGAGCGATGTGGTCTAGTGAAGCAAAGAGAGCCACAGAGGGAAGACAGCTCCGCCCGAGCTTTGATTTGTATTCTGGCTGCTGAAAGTCCCTCAAGAACCCATGTTGTGCAAGTGGAGGGAGTCACTCACCTGAGTGATTCCGTTAGCATTGTGTTAGCATTAGCATTGCACCAAGCTTTGTTAAAGGAGCCTGCGGGGGAACCTGCTCTCGCCAGCCCCCACCTCTCTAGGGAGGAGAGGGGGCTGAAGATTGGTACCCTGCACAGTGGTTCCTAGTCCTAGCTGGCTATGGGTCCCTAGGAGCAAGCTTATTGTTGCCAATGGTTCCCAGGCCCATCCAGAATGCAGGTCAGACTGTGCTTGCAAGGTCAGGGAAATGTATTCCCTGCTTTAGAGAAGCCTTCTTAGTTGGCTATGATTGCAGGCTCACAGACAAGAGACAACAGGGAGGGCCCATAGATTCTTTACCCAGGTTCTCTCCATAAAACATCCTGTAAGCTGCCCTATGAAATCATCACACCAGGCTGTCAGCTCTAACACAAACCACCCTGTACACCTGCTTCTCTGCCTCTGGCTCTGAGCGTCTGTGCCTGGGCGTGTGTGGCTCTACACTATTATTGTGTGCCTTGTCGTCAAGAGGCGGAGTTGCCCATGACCACCCACCCTGTGCCTGGGATGGGAGGGTCACTACATGAGGACCCCACAAGCCACTGCACATGGACCGTCTACCTCCCTGTTAAAGTGGACAGAGGCACTGTCGCGGCAAAGAAAGCGAGAGTGAGCAAACAAAAGAGACCCTGGAGAAGTCCTGTCAGCCACAGCTCTGGGAACAGTGTGTGCCAACCAGGGCACGGATGGTGGTGGCTGCTCTGGACCAACTGAACATTTCTGCCGGGGAAACATGAAAGAAATACAGGTGTGTCGCTACCCATAGTATGTCGAGGTCGTGGTTCCAATGGCCCTAACCAGGCTACTGCTACTTCCTTTGAGCTCGGCTGGTACCTGGTAGCGCCTGACAGAAGTTTTTCCCAGTGCCAGGAGGGTATTTAGACACAGGATTTTGTGTCTGTTGTCACATACTGTGATGAGGAACTTTGTCCTGGGACATGTGTGAGGAGTTCAATTTATCACTCTAGGTGCCACAGTTATTCCTCTGTTCATATTCTGTGTGTGAACAAAACTAAGATTCGGTTCATATGCAGCGTGTAGGCCCCAGCACACCTGTGTCAGTGCTCTCTTGTAAAGCTGGTGCGTGGTTTTCTGCAGGGATTGCTACATATTGTTGGCTTTGGGGTAGTGCTAGTGTGGAGTGAGTGTGCTCAGTGTAGTGCTAGTGTGTGGGTGAGCATGGCTAGTGTGGTGCTAGTGTGGGGTGTGCATAGTTAGTGTGGTGCTAGTGTGGGTGAGTGTGATTGATGTGATGCTAGTGTGTGGGTGTGGTTAGTATGGTGCTAGTGTGACGTGAGCGTGGTTGGTGTGGTGTTAGTGTGTGGGTGAGCATAGTTAGTGTGAGGCTAGTGTGTGTGTGAGCATGGTTGGTGTGGTGCTAGTGTGTGGGTTAGTGTGGTTGGTGTGGTGC
>OU015742.1:127009135-127031038 GCA_907169655.1 Acomys percivali
TGGTTGGTGTGGTGCTAGTGTGTGGGTTAGTGTGGTTGGTGTGGTGCTAGTGTGGAGTGAGCATGGTTGGTGTGGTGATAGTGTGAGGTGAGCATGGTTGGTGTGGTGCTAGTGTGAGGTGAGTATGGTTCGTGTGGTGCTAGTGTGGGATAAGCATGGTTCGTGTGGTGTTAGCATGTGGTTGACATGGTTAGTGTGATGTTAGCATGGCATTGGCATGGCTAGCACAGTGTTGGCATGAGATTAGCATGGTTAGTGTGTTAAGTGTTTGGTGCCAGTGTGGCTCTAGCATTGTTCTAGCCTGCTGTTGGTATGATGTGAGTGTAGCCCCAGGTGGTGTCTGTGTGGTGTTCTATGGTGTTAGGAGACAGCAGTGATGTCCTGGAAGAGCCCTGCCTTTGGGCCACACGGATGCAGGTCCAAATCCAGGTTGCATCCTTCATCCCTACATCAGAGCTCTCCATGCCTCAGTTGCCTCTCTCAACCTCATAGTAATGCCCCTTTCTTTGCAAGTACAGGAAGTGAGAGAATTCAGGGTCATGCTGAACCAAATGCTTGACCAATCAATGGGGTTTCTGACCCTCTCTCAGTAAGTCCAAAGATTTCTCTGCTTTCTGATGCTGGGACCCATGTGTGAGGCTTTGCTATCCTCTGTCTGGCACTCACAGGAAGCATGTTATAGGGGAGAGAATTCAAGGACTCAAGACCACAGAAGGCGCCTGTCTAGATTTGCTCTCACATGCATGCCATTAAACATGCCCGTGTAACATATGACAATGTATGTGCTCAGGTTGCTATGGAGACATCGGGCATTGCATCACGGCAGTAAGGGAAGGTGTTTGAAGATTTGGGACATCTACCCAGATAGATTATCAATCAAAACAGGTTTCTACATTCTCATTCAGAAAACTATAGCAAACCCCAAGTGCTCATGGTAAGTTCTTCTCTATCCTTTTCCTTCCTTCGTTCCCAGAAGGACTCCAGCTGATGAGACCCTGTCCCTCATTCATGGGGCTCTCATCTTTTTAGTCCCAGGCACCTTGAATGCTGCATTCAATCCCTATAGACACTGTCTTCTCCCTTCCTTCTCCCTGGGAGCAGGCTTCTGCACCTGTCAGCTCTCTTTTGTTTGCACAAGAGGGCTAGACTCTGTCTTGAGATGACAGATTGGGAGCAATGTTTATCTCCTTCCTCCCCAAGATCTCTTTAAGATGAGTTGGGAGAGGAGCCATCAGCACATGAGTTTTAGGAGATGTCTGCAGCACCGTCGGGGCTGGAGGAGGAGTTCTCACTCAGCGGGTATGCACGGTGTGTGCATCTGATGGAGCAGACTGGAGAAGCAGAGAGGATGCTGGGTACAGGAGTGTCACAGCAGAGGTCAATCCCAGGTAGACCTGCCTTGCGAGGCACCAGACATGGCAGCCAGTGCTCCACTCTGTGGAGAGGCCAAAAGCCCTTCCTTCTTCTCTGAAGAGCTTGAGAGAACAGTGTGAGTTCACATGGGGCAGGACTTCTGGAATGTTGGCACCTTGGAGTAAAGATGTTTAATTGTGACACTTGGGGGCTCCTGCTTACCTCCAAAGAAAAGCCTGCCACCAACTTACAGAACTTCACTGTCAGATGTGCCTGGAGGGGTCTAGTAGTGCTTCTCAGTGGTAGGCCATGCACCTGTCAGGCACCAGGCCCTGGCTTGACTTCAGTTCTGATACCCACACCACAAATAATCCTTCCAATATGATTGGAAATATTCAAAACTGCTTAAAATAAACAAATGGGATAAAAATAGCCTGTGTAGGCAAACAATAATGAAATCCCCAGTAATTAGACTCCTCAGAGACACTGAAGGATAAAATGCAGGCAGAATACAAGAGTGGTGTGCTGTGAGAAGAGCTGTACCTCAGGGAAGTTCTAGAAAACCTGAGGCTTCCTTTCCCTCCCTCCCTCCCTCTCTTCAGTCCTCCCTCTCCTCAGCCCCTGCCCACATTTTCTTTTTCCAGCACCACCTGTATTATTTTATACATTAAACATGTGCATTTATTAAAGATTCACTAAGCAAACAGATTTTTTAAAGCTATTCAAAGCACATGAAGCTTGTCTGGTTCTAGTACCCAGGGCCATTAATTATTTACTGGCATCAGTTTACTGACCCTCCTTGTCTCTGTATCTGGGGAAATCTCCAGGCCTCTGGTTCAGGATACTCTATTGTCTGCTGCTCTTTGGGAAAGCTCCAGCTGCCACAGGACCACTCTTCTACCAACCGTCATCCTGTGAGGTCTAAGTAGATCTGCTTTTGTAGCATGGAAACAATGCACATGTTGATGGGACACAGAGCAGGAAGTCTTAGGAGTGCTGAGAACTGCTTCTCCAGGACCAAGAAGCCAGGAAAATTCAAAAGGTCATGATCCTACATGCTTCCCACAGAGAGGGGAGACATAGATTCATTTGAACAATGATCATATTTACCTGATACCATTTGGATGGGAATACTCTGGAAGAATGCTGTGAACAGTGCTACCAACCTGCCTATATCCATCTGTGCAGTGGTGGGGTTAACCAACTGCTCTCTGATTGGATTCGAGGCCCACTCTATAGGTGAGAGCTCATAGTATAAACCTAGTCAAAAGCCCATGCTTTGGGAGGTCATGGGCTCTAGGAGGAGGACTTATTACTGTTGCTTAACTAAGTCAATATAGTATCAAACTGCCTTCTAACTATCTATATTTGTACCCCATATGTAGAAATCTGTCTGAGGATGAATGCTGAGACATGTGGGTGCCCACATGCTGAAAATAAGTGACAATTGAGAGGGCAGTCCTAAGCAGGACTTTTATATTACCCCATCTAAGGCTCAGGATACATTACAGAGGCAGTCAGGAAGGAATGTAAGGGCAGGAGGATGGAGAGAAGAGCCATGGAATGCCATCCCTGGGCATGACATTGCAACCTTGGCTTCATAGTAGCTCCTCTTACTGGCACTGGGCCTACCTACATATGACTGGCCTTGTCAACCATGAATGGTGAAGTGCTTGTGGGCTATAACCTTTACTACTGAACTATTGGCTACTGACAAGTTCTAGGGGATGAGAAGTTATTGTTTTCAGTTGTGTATCCACGGATGAGCCTTCCTGGGTTCCAGTGAGTAGTTCCATGGCCATACAGATGATCATGTTTAAATTCAAGTGAGTCACAAAACAAAAGACATGAATGTTGGAAGCAGATGGCTTGAAGAGGTGGGAGAAAGGGAAGAGGTGTGTGGATAGCAATCAGAACACATTTTATACATGTATGAAGTGATCAAATAGGAACTTTTAATAAATAACTAAAATAAAAAAATATACTAGGGCTTCCATGTTACCGAGGTACATGAGAAATGATGCTGCTCATGAACCTCCTCTAGTTTGTCCTTCAGGGAAATCTGAAGATGTTGCATGGAAGCCATCTTGAAGATGCCATGAAGGAGCTAGGATGTAAGGCTCAGAGTGACAGATGGGGGCTCCCCATCTGTCCCAGGGCACACACCACCTAGTGGAGTGAGCTCTCTCCTCTGCCATGTTGTATGGCCCTACAGGGAAGCTCTTTTTCTCAGTGAGGCTACAAGTGTCTGCCGGGCCAGTCTTCTTCTGTACCTGTCTCCAGTCACTGCATATAACAGGTGTCTACTACAAAATGATGCCCCTTCCTGAATACTGAAGCCTGACAGTGGCCACCCTCTCCCTGAGTCTTCACTGTCTCCTCTGTGGCAGGGGTCTTCCATGCTACTCATGTCCCTCTCGTACTTCATGATGGTGCAGGACAAAAATTCAGAGGTCCTCTTGTGGATGGATGACAGGTAACATTGTCACCTTGCCTAATCTGCATGATCTTAGCAGAGTCCTAAGAGGAGACATCGGAGGGTAGTGTGGCTGCAGTGGGGAGGAATGATGATGTAGAGACCATGGTAAGTCAGCATGCTTGAGCCCCAGTGACAGGAGTGAGACCCTACAAGGAGCTAGGGCCAGTAAGGACCATAGCCCAGTGTGCAATGGGTCATGGGTATATAGCATGCAGTAATAGGTGAGACTGGCTTGAGGGTACCAAAGAGACAAGGGGACTTAGGCCCAAATCCTCTAGCTTTTCACTTGTTTAAGAACTTATCGTGGGACTGGAGAGGGATCAATTGATAAACAGCTGGCTATGAAAGTGTGACAACCTGAGTGAGTACCGGAACCCAGAAGTTTGGAGAGAGGTGGAGTCGGGGGACACAAGGAGGGGCTGGAGGAAGGAAGTATCGGATGGATATGATTAAAATACATTGTATGAATGTATGAAGCTTTCAAAGAATATAACATGCTAATTTTATTAATTATTTATTTATTTGATTTTTTCAAGACAGGGTTTCTCTGTGTAGCCTTGGATGTCCTGGACTCACTTTGTAGACCAGGCTGGCCTCAAACTCACATTGATCCACCTGCCTCTGCCTCCCGAGTACTGGGATTAAAGGTGTGCGCCACCACACCCAGCTAATTTTTTTTTTTAAAGCAGAGAATGGTTAACATGGTCTTGTAATCCCAGCTCTGGGGAGATGAAGACAGGCAGATCCTTGAGGCATAACCTTCTTGGTGAGCACTAGGCCATTAAGAGACTGCCGCCGAAATCAAGTTGGATGGCACCCGAGGAGCAACAGCTGTCCTCCACATGCACAGGCACACATAGGCACACACACCCATACATACACATACCTACACACACACACACACACACACACACACACGCACACGCACACGCACACGCACACGCACACGCACACTGATCTGTTCAGAAGCTTCCACTTACTTACTTTAACATATATGAGGACAGGAATATTGGTTACTCCATGGAAAGAGGCCTGGGCTATGGAGGATGGGCTTAGGAAGGCTAAAGGTGTTGGTGTCAGGAAATGCCTTGAGGACCAGGAAGAAGCACTATTTCCTGACTTTAAAGCAGTCCTCTGGAAAGAGGTCCTCAGTGGACAGGTAAGCTGAGGAGGCCACTGCATTGTGTAGGTTCATGGTCCCCCAAGGAGCAAGGATTTCTCAGCTGAGGAGATAATAGTACACATGGGGAGGAGGGCCAGGCCAGGGAGAAGGCTGCAGAGCCCTGGGCTTCCCCAGGCAGAGTCTTACCTGTTCCAGTTTTGGCACATGACCTAGACCAAAAGATAGAGTTCCCCACCCCCATGCAGCATGTGTTCTAAGGAGGTTTACTGTCTTCTAGGATAACAGCAGCAGAGCATGTATGCATCTCATTCCTCTCAATGCTGCCTCTGGAGCAGCCTCCCACCCTAATGTCTACACCTTGCATGGAAGACCCCAGGATTTCAAAACCACCAGTGGCAAGGATGAGCCATGGAACTTGCTGGAAACACAGGCCATGCATGCTAGCCCAGGGTCTCCTCTGTTCCTTATCCTCAGTCGCTCTGGAATTACTGTCCCAGTTACAGGATGTGGGTGATGACTGACTTTCCCAATGTCGTGTACTAGGAAGGTCCCAAGCAGGATCTAAAGGCACAAAAAGTGTGTTCCTCACACTTAGGTCACCAAAGTCCTCTGGTATTCTGTGGGGATGGTAAGGATCTAGATTCCTCTGGGTGGTGGGACCACCAAGGACATGCCAATTATGACCAATTAGAAAGGACAAAAGGAATTAGCAGGGTCGTTGTGGTGGATTGAATGAGACTGGTCTCCATGCACTCATGTTTTAAAGCTGGGTCTGCAGATGGTGGGTATGTTTACAAAACATGAGAAGGTATAGCCTTGTGGGAGGAGGTGTCTCACTAGTGTGGGCCCTGAGGTTCCAAAAAGCCCATGCCATTTCCAGTTCATTCTCCCTTCCCTCCCTCCATGGCTCACTCTTGCTCCCCCAACCCCCATTTCTCTGCTTTGTGCTTATGGATAAAGGTGTGAGCTCTCAGCTACTGCTCCAGCACATTCCCTGCCTGCCTGCTGCCATGCTGCCCACCATGACCATGTACTCTAGTGTTGTCGCTTGTCTGCTTTGTGAGGGTGGTGTAGTTTGCCTTCCAGTCCTCAGCTGGAAGGGTGTTGACAACTCTGAGATCTGGAAAGGTATCCCAGCCCTGAGGTGGGACAGTGTCACAAGAGTATCCTGAGACATGGGAGCCCAGGAACCCCACAGCTCTGAAAAGAGATGCAGCTCCCAGGGAAGGGTTTCCCCTAAAGCCTGCGAAACTGAGGAGCCTTGGAGCCTGAGCTTTGTTCCTTTTCCTTCACCTCCTCTCCTCCTTTTTCTAATGAAAGAGTCACAGCATGTAGTAACTCTCTTAAAAGAGATTTATTGGAGGGAAGAATCCAAGAGAGGAGAGATGAATCCAGGAGTGGCTGCCTCTGCTTCTGTGAGGAAACAGCAGAGAACTGTGCAGACACAGCCTTTATATAGGGTTTCTTAGGAGGCAGAGCTTTCTGGAACAGGGATCTCCAGAGTGGGGATTGGTGGGATTTCAAGCCTGGGATGGGGGATCTCAGGGATTGGTGTTTTTTTGTCCTGACTTCTCATCCCAAATTAGCATAATCTGGGATGTGTCCTACTGAGGGCCTGGAGATGGCAGTTACAGAGGTGGTGGGTGTGTGGGGCTGGGCTGCTGGAGCTTTCTCAGGCAGAGGTTGAAGCGATTTTCTGCCTTGAGGGGTAATAACGTTTACAATGTGTCCAGAATTTACAAAGAGTCCATTGTGAAGGCAGTGGGCTGAAGCAGGAAAGGCCATAGTCACAGACAGCTTCCATGGCAGTGGCAGCAGCAGGCGTTCTGAGGCAGGAAAGGTGTCTGGTTTTCATAGAGCAGTTGGCTGAAGCAGGAATAGTCACCATGGACAACTCCAATGGAGGCGGCAGGAAAGAGTTGGCTAAGGCAGATTTAGTCACCATGGACAGCTCCCACTGAGGCACTGACTAGAGCTGCTGCCATTTTCTCTTCCCACATCCACAGCCCCAGGATGGGAAGGAGGGGCTGACAGCCCTGTGGTGGGAGGACTAGCAGCAAGCCACCTTAAATTCAGTGGCCCACTGTCACATGGTTGGGAGTGGTGACTGGTAGTGTTAGGCACAGAGAAATCCTTAAATGAGTGTGTGTATATGTGTGTGAGTGTATGTCTCGGCTTCCCCGGCAGCAGTGGCGACGGCTGAGGAGGCCTGGATCTGGGCAGCAGTGAAGGTGGCCTTGATCTGGGCAGAGGATGCAGTGAGTCAGTGGCAGGATACTTATATCTAGCTCTCTGGAACTGTGACCCCTAATAAATATATTTTTTTATAAGTTGCCTTGGCCATGTGTCTCTTCACAGCAATAGAAAAATAGCTAAGAAAGGTGCCATGGGCAACTGTCCAGTGGTTTTATTATTTCTCAAAGAAAATGAAAAATGTCATATATATTTCATCTACCATACACACACCCCTCATCTGTCTGTCCATCTGTTCAACAACTCTCAGAGGTACTTTGTTTCAAGCCTTGGGGGCGGTGAGGTACAGGTGAGGCACGCAGATCAACTGTCTAGATCTGGAAGGGTCTATGTGGTGGGTAAACTGAGGCCAGCCTTCTGTCTTAGTTGGGTTTCTATTGTTGCAATAAAAACACTATCACCAAAAAGCAAGATGGTGAGGAAAGGATTTATTTGGCTTATACTTGCACATTGTAGTCCATTGGAGGAAGCCAGGACAGGAACTCAAACAGGGCAGGAACTGATGCAGAGGCCATGGGTGCTGCTTACTGCCTTGTTTCTCCTGGCTTGCTCAGCCTGATTTCTTATAGAACCCAGGACCACAAGCCCAGGGATGGCACCACCCATGATGGGTTAAGCCCTCTCATCAACTAATCACTAATTAAGAAAATGCCTTGCAGGCCTGCCTACAACCTAATCTTATGGAGTCATTTTCTTATTTGAGATCCTTCCTCTCAGATGACTTTAGCTTGTGTCAAGTTGACTTAAAACTAGCCAGCACACCTTTCCACCCAGCCCCAGGGAGCAAGACACCTGGCTCACCAGCTGACAGTGCTAGCAAGCTGCGATGTGCCAGTTGTTCCCATTGACATCTCTGATGTTGTATGGCTTCCGAGGATGAGGTCACATCAGCTCAGAGCCATCTGGGCAGAATGAAGTCCATTTCCAGAGCATCTTATTGACTCCTGGAGAGGACTGAGCAAATTCTGCTGGTCTTGGATGCCACACACTTGTGCTTCTATAGTATGGGTCTCTCAGCTGGAAATGGAGCAAGGTCATGGCAAGGTCATAGCCTTTCTGAGCTTGGTCCTGCTGTTCTTGGTTTTGGGGGCTCCCCTGGTAGCTGATGTGTGTGACCCTGCTGCCATGTGCCCTGTGGCTCTCACTGTCTGTTAGTTCCCACCCGTGGTGTCAGGGTCACTGTGGCTCATGGAGCTCTCTGGGGCTGGTGCCGGGGAGGCAGCTGAGAGGCCCACGGGGAGGGGCTCTGTGGACTTTGATCTTCCTGCAAAGGCCGACAAGGCAATTCCTATTCTGGGGACGTTCTTCACAATAAATCTGAGTCCGGTTTTGAGAGATTGAAGTCCCTGGGAACGAGGTTATGGGGCAACTTGACAGACTGGAAGGAAGTAGATCACCCAGACAGATGACAAACGGAGCGGAAGGTCTAATCAGAAAGAAGGATAAGGGTCTAACTCAGCAAGGTTTATGGATGGCGGCAGGAAAGTTGCTGATGTGTCTTTCCTCTGGGAGGATAGAGGTCAGGGGCCAGGGGTCAGGGAGGGCAGGGTGATCAATGTGAACCCCTCTGGAAGACATGAGCACTTGGCAGGGCGGGGGACATGGGAAGCTGCCTGGTGTGTTCATTTGTGTTTTGCTAGCTTCATTTTACTGAGGGTTTAACTTGGCTTATGGGAAGTACCTTGCATAAAACGGATGTAAATGCACAGTGACACGCCAAGCCTAGGATAATGGCTAAGTCAGAAGGAGAGGTGGGGGCCAGAATGGAAATTCGGGGAAAGTCCATGTTATCTCTTTATTACACAGTGGAAATGGCCAGTGTACTCTCTCTGCATTTATGATGCTCCAGGCTCCACACTGTAGTCTTTACAGAGGCTAGTGTCATGCTCACTAGATAGGGACAGAAGGGAGGACTCTACTGCTGCTCAGGGACCCCTGGAGCAGTGTAGGCCAGTCTCCCTTCTCTCCCTAGTCTAAACACCCCAGTGGGAAGTCATGGTTACATTGTCCTGCCCTACTTAACCAAGTGATGCACAGAAGTTTCTAGAACATGGTTGATTGAGTGCGATGGGGTAGGAAGTCTGAAGTGATGTTTCCAAGAAGGTTGGGGGTGACTCCAAGGGTGCTGAAAACTTCTGGGACAGAGAGCCCACAGTTCACACTGATGAATCTGCTTGCTCAACCGCCCTGGGCAGCAAATGGCATAATGGTCCTTTTACGGTTGAGGAAACTGAGGCTCCCGGAGGTTAATTAACTCACAGGGTCACACAGTTGGGAAGCGGCAGGGCTGGAGATGGCTCTGGCAGCACAGATTCCCTCCTGGCTGCCCTTCCAGGCATGACTGTGCTGCAGAGGATATGGCTTACCGGTTACAGGCCACGTGTCATCAGGAGAGCGACCTGGATAGCTCACATGATGGCAGGCATGCTCCCTCCCACCTAGGTCCCTTCCCTTCTAACCTGGGATGACCCGTAGGCATTGATTGGGAGATGGGGTGGAGGGGACTGTCCTGGGTTTGAGCTCTGGCCCAAGAATCATGGGAGAGCCTCTGCCTTACGTTTGTCCTCATGGCCACATAGTCTGTTCTGTCCTGAGCAGGGCTCTCCAGTGAGGCCACACGGAGGGACAGATTTTGCCCAGAGACAGCCTCACCCACACCCCAGTACGATGGTGCCATTCTGATTTCCACATGATACAGTTTCCCAGGAAACACCCTGAGTTGGGAGAGCTCCGGGGTGACTATCCACAGGAGGCCAGCCATTGCACTATGCTTCTAGGTTTTGTTTTAGTGACCAAGTGGAAAGGACTGCAAAGTCAGACTTCATCTGCTGTTCTGGGGGCAGGCTGGAGCCAGGTGACAAAAGTCAGACTTGGCTACTCTGAGCCATGCTATCCACCTGCCTGGCCTCTGGGTTTAAGAACAGGGCAGGTTATGGGAGTCCAGAAGGCCTAGGAGAACACTTGTCACTTCAGAAGAAAGGAAAACACACCAAGGGCTGCTTTTCTGAATGCCAGGGTCAGTGGGTTTCATCAATATGTATTTATTATGGAAAATTCTCCAACACTGGCCAACACTAAGCAGGTGGCCCTGCCTGCCAATCAGGGCCTCAGGAGTGGTGGGCTGTGAGAGCCAGGAGAACACAAGATTGTTAAGATGTTTCTGGGATGCTGGGGAGGCAGAATTCAGAGATCTTACTTCCATCCAGCTTTGCAATACACCCCAGCAAGTGACTGCTGGCCTTGACTTGGTCCCTACAGTGTGATCTGGACCCTAAGGCCTCAGGACCCCCAGTCAGGGCTTGAGGCGGCTGTGTGTTTGTGTTTCTGCTCATTTTCTGTCCTGCCCATCTCTCTGATGTGTAAAACTCCTTACAGAGGCCACAGCACCAGCTCAGCACTCAGTCACAGCGAGGGATCACCATGGCCTACCCCTCTTTACCTTTGTCTTCTGGCTTGGTCTTCTTTCATGACAGATCAGTTGTTTCTGTTGTTGTCATAAAATGCCCATCCAAAAACAAAGGTGGGGTGTGTCTGTGGTTCATGACTCAAGAGTACCAGTCTTCCATGGCTGGGGCATAATGGCTGTGGGAGGCTGTGTGAGCCTGCAGCAGCTGATCACTTTGTGTCTGCAACCAGGAAGCAGAGAGTGATGGATACTGGTGCTCTTTGGCCCTGCACTCCATCCTGTGGCATGGTGCTGCCCAGGTAAGCTAACTAGATCTTTTCACCTCAGTTAACCTAATGTAGACACTTCCTCACAGGCACATCTAGAAGCTTGTGTCCTAGATAATGGTGTAAAGATGACATTAACCATCCTAAGTGCTTTGGCAGAGGCGGGAAGGGGAGGGGAGTGCGTGTGCATGCTGGGGAGCAGGGATTTCCAGACAGCAGAGATTCACTTTCTACTTCTTTGAAGGCTGGAAGTCTAAGTATGATCAAGGCTCTGGCAGATTTTGGGGTTTGGTGAGGGCTGTGTACCCATTCATAGATGGTGCCTCCTAACTGTGTCCCTGTGTGATGCAAGGCAGCTCTGGGACCTCTTTTCTTCCTCTCTCTCTCTCTCTCTCTCTCTCTCTCTCTGTCTGTCTGTCTGTCTCTGTCTCTCTCTCTGTCTCTCTGTCTCTGTCTCTCTCTCCTCCTACCCCCCCCCCATCCTTTCCTGCCTCCCTTGGCTTCTGAGGGAACAGAAGCTTAGGGAATTGGAGACTTGCTCAGAGCCCAAGGGCACAGGATGATGCTACCCTCTAACATATGTATGCCTGACAAGTAGTGTCAGAATTTTAGAGTCCAAGAATGGAGTTGTATGGGAGGAATTCTGAGTGCTTGTGAGAAAACTTCAAGGAAATGGCAAAACAGTCCTGTGACCTCAGTTTCTTCAAAAAAACATAGAATTGTTCTTGGAATGCACTTCTGTGCCTCTCCCAGCTGACTGAGTTTACTTCAGATTACTCATGGCAACTGGCTATTGTTATTTGTTTCTGTGCCTCTATGGAAAAACATGTTTTTGCCACATGCAGCTTGTCCTTGTGATTGTTCACAGCTTGAACTCAGGGGAACTTTACCCATGTGACCTTTCTTAACCTCCCAGAGTATAAATTGTCTGGTGCTCTGACTAAAGTTAGCTGTCACACGAGACTTTAGTCGGCTTCATTTTTAGGCTCCATTCTCCCAGGTTCTGTTGCCTTTAGAGTGATAAACATTCTAGGTGCACTTTTCCCACTAAAGTGAGCTTCACATAGAAACCAAATGCTCTTCAGGCAACTTTCCGGGGGGCCTGACCCTACTGTAGACTGTTCTCAAGCCTTCACTCCTGCCTGCCGTACACAGCCCCTGTTCACAATCAGTGTTTAGGGGAAGCTGCCCTCCTCTGTTTCTTTTGTCCAGCACGGCTGATTTGTGGCCATGCCGATGAGTCACAGTTCAGATGGAGCAGGTCTGTGCAGTTACCTCGCATCAGAAAAAAGGGGTGATGAACCTGGCCCATTAGCTCTGAGTTAATGGTGTGATAATGGCTCCATATTTCTTTTTCCTGATGTGCGGCAGGAAGCTGGTTCACAGCAGCAGGTCATCGACAGGGCAGACCCAGGGTAAAAACCCAGTTGTGAATCTCTCCAGCCACGAGATAGTCCTCACTGTGTGTATATGTATAGTATACACACATTTCTGGCAGGCATCGTTGTGTGCACACGTGCATGTATATGAATGCACTGTTAGCTGATATGTGCGAATGTGTTTACATCTGTCTGCCTTTGTACGTCTCTCTCTCTCTCTCTCTCTCTCTCTCTCTCTCTCTCTCTCTCTCTCTCTCTCTCTCTCTCCCTCTGTGTGTGTGTGTGTGTGCGTGAAACATATCGGTGTGCCTATGTGCTCATGTGTGCATTTGTGTTACATATACATGCCTATATGTATGCTTGTTCACAAATGTATGTGTACCTTGGAAATTTAAAGTAAAAAGAAGGTCTCAGAGTTGGAGGGAAATGAAAACTAGCAAAGACAGTTATTATTAGCATGTCAGCATTGCCTTGTGGCCTGCTTGCCTTCTAAAATGGCCAATTTGCTTCTTTTCTTTTGTTCCTTCAGCAGAGACAGCTAGACAAATGGAGATGCATGGCCTGCTGGATAGGGGTCTGGCTTATTGGGGAAGAAGCATATTCCGGAAGGACCCGAGGGGGAGGGGGAAAGTCCTTTCTTACTTTGAAATAAAGCCATGTGGGACCTGCTTATTTCCCTCAGATGCTCTTCTGCAGTAGCTCTTGGTGGTAATTCCTCTTTTTGTGGCTGCACTTTGAAACCACTCACTGCACAGAGTCCTCAGAGGGCCCAGGACGCTGTGCCTCACTGGAGCCATCTGGGATCACCTATGAGAGGACAGTATAGGTGCAAATGGGCAAAGCTCCTGGGGTCCCAGAGAGGAAGGGCACTAGAGTCTATAGGCCTTTACCAAGGAAACCATCTCTGCTACAAGTCAGGACATGTCTCCAGGGCTGTGAGTACACAAACATGTACATGAAGAGGCAGTGCTATGTGGAGGATCATGGGGCTCTGGGCTCACTCTCCTGTTGTTTGCTGAAGGGCCCCAGAGCTGAAATAATCACCTATAGAAACTACCGGCTGGTCCATGGGAGTGGGGAGAGAGGATGTGTTATGGTTCCTAGGAAGAGGTAGTTTGTGGCTAGTTCCATGACCCTGGGGTAGTCACGGAACTCTAGCCAGGGAACCTGTGCCTCACCCCAGCTACGTCTCCTCTTTGAAGATCATTCCATCAAGAGCAGCGCCACTGTTAGTTGTGTATTAATGTATTAATACACATTAGAGTCATTTGTAAAAAGGGAACTTGAACTGAAAAATTGCCTCTGTCAGATTGGCATGCGGGCATATTTGGGGCCTCTCCTTCCTCCTTTTCTTTTTCTTTTTGAGACGAGGTCTCTTTCTGTATTATAGCCCTGGATGTCCTGTAACTCACTACAAGACCAGGCTGGCCTCAAACTTACAGAGATACACCTGCCTATGCCTCCTGAGTACTGAGACCAAAGGTGCACACCACATGCTCAGCTCCTGGGCATTTTCTTGATTGCTAATTAATATAGGAGGACCACATGCCCAGCTCCTGGGCATTTTTCTTGATTGCTGATTAATATAGGAGGACCTAGGCTACTGTGGGCAGTACCATCACCATGCAGGCAGGCATGGGCTGTGTAAGAGAGACAGCTGACCAAGCCAGAGGAAGCAAGCCAGTAAGCGGTATTCCTTTGTGGTCTCTGCTTCAGTTCTCGTGTCCAGGTTCCTGCCTCGGCTTGCTTTGATCATGGACTGTTACTGGTAAGCTGAAATAAATCCTTTCATGGTGTTTATCACAGTGACAGAAAGCAAACAAGGACAGCCAAAAAGCAAGCCAGGTCATCAGATTTACTGATGCTACAGTGTTCCACTGGCTTTGCTCCTGTTCTCACTTGGTTGGTCACTGTCACTGTAGCCATCATAAGTCCTTTATTCCATTTTAACTTCCAGTTACTATTTTCACAATGCTCAAGTCACACAGGATAACTCCCAACAGCTGAATTAGGTTATGTAGAGGTGAAAAAGTTGATGAGGCCTTGGAAGTACTAGGAGTCACAGCAAAGAGTAAACACAAACGCCAAGAGTCACTGCACGTGATCTGTGCCAGGTTACAAGTCTGTGGCAAGGCTGTCAAAGCCAAAGGCAGTGCCAAAGTTTTGGCAACACAGCTGGAACAGTGGTGTTGAGCTAAACTCGTGACACAGATGGATGCTCTTCCAGAGGCCATGCCCATCTCACATGTCTCTCTTTTATGTATCGTAGCAAGGCATTTTGCTCTGGTGTGTGACACTATTGTGAGCCAGGTGTCTCTGTTATAGTGCAGGAAGCCTGCTGGTCTCTGTGCCTGCATTTAATTAGCCAAGTTCACAGGCAGTAAGTTTTTCATTGCTTATCAGATTGTGCCTCGTGGTTGAAGACGGTGGTTACTTCCATGCACAAATGTGGTGCAAAGTCCATTTATCTTTTCTCTGTAGGCGTCTTGGAGCATTTTGGGGTGAGCTATGGCTGGTAAGTTCATGCGTTTCAGTGTTTCTATTCAAACTCACATGGACATTTAAAGTCTCAAGGCACATTTGCAAGGTGATTTGGGTTGGAAGGGTGGCCCATTCATGGTTTGGTGGACTATTTTGCGTGTGAGCTTGCTTAGTAGTCAGTGTGTCTCTGTTTCTTAGCTGAGCCTTCTAACCATGGGCTGAGTGCCCAGTGCTACTTTGGGGGCTTGGCAACTATTCCCACCAGTAAAATCTGACCCCAGACCTCTAAAGTTTATGGATTGTGAACAAATATCACCAAGCTGGAGGTCTTCAGTCATTGCCAAGAGTGAGCATGTTTAAGACCTCACTTTCAATTCTCTTTGGAGTAACTCTGGATGTGGCCCATACTATTCTGACAAGGCTTCGCTGCTCACACCCTACAGTGATGTTCACAGGTTTGACTGGAGCAAAAGACTAGAAAGAACTACCCTCAACGAAACAGAGATCTAGAACCACTGCATCCCAGGGGCCTCATGTGCAGGACCCATCTTTTGAGGTCAGTGTGTGAGTTGCAGGACTCCACAGGGCCAGTGGGGCCAGGAGGGGAAGGGACCAGAGCCCTCTACCATCCTTAGGCTCTCAAGATCCCTGATATCAGTGGGCCACATGTGGAACAGATAGGTTGACCTATGTTGACCTGTGTTGGGATGTAAAGTCTAGCTTCTGGGTCTGCATGGTCCAAGAGGCTGCTTTCCTGGCTCTATCATCATTATTTGTGACTTCATGCATGTAAATACATATAGTGTATTTTGATAAGATTAACCTTCTCTCTCCCCCCCACCCCCTTTTCATGTCTCTCTCTGTGTGAGCCACTGAGTTTAATTAAGATGGCTTGCATGTGCTTTGGTTAGAGGTATTTATTTATTGGAATTTGGGCATTTTTTAAAAGTTTTTTTTTTGTTTGTTTTTTTTAGTTTTTGAGACAGGGTTTCTCTGTGTAGCTCTTGCTGTCCTGGACTCTCTTTGTAGACCAGGCTGGCCTTGAACTCACAGAGATCCACCTGTGTCTGCCTCCTGAGTGCTGGGATTAAAGGCGTGCACCACCATGCCTGGTGAAATTTGGGCATCTTGACAGTGGCAACATCACTATAGAAAAGCATTGCCCTCTTCCAGTATTTTAAAAACCTCTCTTTCCTTTTGTAAAGAGAACAAGAGCTGTGTTGAGTGCTGAGGTGCCTCTGGCCTTCTTTGAGATCCTTGAACCTCTTCCTTGCAGCAAGGCTGGATGCTTCGGCATACCTCTGGTTTGAGAGTGTGGACAGAAGCATCGGTAAACCAACAGGCTCTTGTGAAGTGTGAGAGGTGAGGACAAGTTAGCAGGTTGCACCTAGAATTCAGGCATTTTCCTGGAGTGTGCTTTTCAGAATCCAAGGGCAGAGCAAGGCTGATCTGACCTGCAGAGAAGACCAGCTTAGGACCATCCCTGGGCAGAGCCAAGTTCACAGTTCCTGGGCGTGTGGATGATGTTGCCTGTGTTCAGTAGGAAAGGAGAGGGTCCCACAGGGGGTCTCCATCCTTCCTTTTAATAAGAGAGACAAACAGGATGGTGATGGTGGAGGTTAGCAGCCACATTCCTCTGCCAGACAGGTGCAGAGCCACCTTAAGACAGGGCTGCTTGTGACATTGCTCATGTAATTTAAGGCTTAAGCGGCTTTGCAAGAATATATAAGGGCCTGTGGATCACAGGGAAGGTTCATATTTTATTTTTCTCTACAAATAAGGCAGGCACGGTGGCTGTAGCTGACACCGCCAGCAATGATTCTGTCCTCTCTCTATCTGAGGGAGACCACACACAGTGAATTTACCCTGACTGTGCTGAGAGCACAGGGTTTAAAGGGACAGCTCGTATTTTTCACTCTACTGATTTTTCCTCTTGGTTTCCATTTCACCATGTCTAACAGTCCCCATGATCTTGGGTTCTGTTCTGCAGCATGCATTCTTTTGTTCGTTAACAAAGGCAGGAAACCACCCACACCTTGTTGATTTGGTGACAACATAAAGTGGAAGAAAACCAGATGCTTATACCTGGATGCTTCTGGGGGTGGGCGTGGTGTGTTTCTCTTGCCGAGGGATCCTGAGACCCGAGCTGAAGGTCTTCATGGCTGTCGGTCACCTGGTGATCCCTCTCTAGAGGATGAAGAGACCCAGCCCCTGTGTGGCACAAGTACCCCTGCCTCCTTTAGATGTGGTCACAGCCTGTAGAGTTCTCTGACCTATCAGGTACAACTGTTAGTGTGTTAGAAATAAGGAAAAGGGGAGGGAGGGAGGGAGGGAGAGAGGAGCAGGAGAGGGAAGGTGGGATGGGAGATCTTTCCTTCCAGCTCCCTGAGTGAATTGATTCCCTACTGTACTCCCTGAATGAAGCAGAAAATGTCTGTGGAGAGTACTGGCTCTGGGCTCCAGACCGGCTCCTCCTGGGGTGATCTGTCCATGCAGTGTTGGAGATGACCTTTTGCAAAGATTCCCCTTGATTCCAATTATTGATTCTTTAATGGTGTCTAATGATGATGTAAAGACACTGCCAGCGCAGCTTTGGCCCTATCGATTGCTCTGAGGAGCTGCGTGGAGCCGCCCCCACACCCTGTGCACTCCCATCCTCCTTCCCTGCTGCTACAGAGGCTTTCCCAGTTCCAGCTCTGGCCCCTCTACCTCACCTGGGGTGCTGCTCAATCTGCCCTGTTTCTTTCCTGCCATCAGGATTGTCTGGCTCTGAGCACCCGTGTAGCTCCCTTCCCATCATTCTAAATCCTACCTGTGCTTTCAAGGCACATCTCAAATATCATTTCAAATGTCAGGCAAGAGAGCAATCTTTTAGAAATATAAATCAGTCAAGGTCATTCTTCAGCTTAAACTCTTGAATGGCTTCCCATTGCCCTCTCAGTAAATCTGAGGCCCCTGCCAGGCTGCCCCTGGTTCTGGGCTCCATCACCTGCTCCATGTTGGTTGCATGCCCATGGCTGCCTTCTAGCCCCCACAGATTGCTCTGCCTTCAGGGCATTTCCCTATACATGGTCCATCACATGGACAACTCTGCTTCAAATGCCAGTACCATGCAGGTTGAGAAAAATCTTTCTGATCCCTGATTTAAGCTGCTCATATAGGCTCCATGCATTCGCAGTCTACATGCTGATCCTTGCGATGTCAGGTGGCATTGGGGCTTTGCAGCGAGAATGGAGATTAGGGTTCAAGAAAGAGAGATGTTCTGACTTACCAAGTATATTACCCCAAATCTTGGGGACCTAGAAGAAGAAGGTGGAAAGGTGGTCAGAGTGGCTGGATGGTAATGCTGAACCGCCTGTCAGTTCCAAGGATAGAGGCAGGCACAGGCAGTGGGCTCTCTGGATGACATCCGCAAGGAAATCTCAGGCCACAAGGAGTGATTGTGCCTGAAGAGCTACATCCTAGACACTGGTCCTCGCCTGTGACTCCTAGGACTGAGAATACATGGTGAAGCATCTGTGTTTATGGTAGTTTTTTTCTGCAATGAACAGGGACCAGCTCCACCCTGTCCTCCTCCAACCTTGACCTATGATGCTACGACATAGACAAACCTTGGACATGTATGTAAGTGAGGTATGCTGGTCTCAGACAAACGCCACACAATCAGCCCCCCCCCCCCCGAGTTTCTGGAATCAGGCTCTGAGGAGCAGAATAGATGAGTGGCCTCAGGCTGGGGCAGGCATGTGTAGCAGAGAAGTGATAAAGGGCCTGGGGCTTCAGACGGCAGACAGAGCTGCCTTGCTGCCCAGGTCCACAGTGTCACTTGGCCTATAGGCTGAGGTAGAAGTCCTGGGAGAAAGATTCTCTCTAGTTTCCTCTTCCTCTGGTGGCACCCCTGCTCTGACAACAGCCCATGTCCTTTGCTTGGGCTTCCCTAGAGCTGTGCTTGGGGGCTTTGGGAGAGCTGGCAAGGCTTATGTGGCTTGCCCCAGGTCTGTCCTTGAGCCTTGATGACCTCAGCTCCTGAGTCTTTATTGTCCTTTCTTGGAGGCTGAGAATTGCAAACCTTGGAGGTGCGTGACAGCTTGACTCTGAGACAATGCATGGCAGCCATCCTAGAGGAGCTGCCCTGGGTTGCCTCCAGTATAGGTGCTGCTCCCTGCCACCAGCCTTTCAACTCTACAGGCCATCTCTTTCTGTAGTTCTGCCTGTGGCTGTTCAGCAAGGAGAACTTTCAGGGACACTGTAACATCTGGCAGTTCAGACAGTCTCTGTGGATGAGGGAAGAGCAGATGGTTTGGCCTTTTGGAGCGGCACATAATACCACTGCTTGCAACTAGCACTGTCCCTCCTGGGAGAAATGCCTGTCAGGTAGATGCCAACAAATAGGAAGTTCATTCTGCAGGAGCGGGGCTTTGCCTTCTAGAAGTAAAGTGACCACAGTTAAAAAGGAACATGGGCACTACAGAGAAAGCCCAGAGAAGATAGGCGTGCATAGTGTGCATATTCCGTGCTATGCACACGTTTGTGTGAATGTGCTCGCACATGCATGGGATGGCAGTTAACGGACACAGTGGCAGCTGTCAGCCCCAAAGCATCCTTTTGACTAGTTGGCACTTCAGCATCTGTCGCAGAGATGGACAAAGATCAGCAGCTGCTGGCACACTTCTTTGTGAGGCTGTTTTCCCTCCCTATGAGTGCCTCTGACCATGGCAGAACTGCTGTGTCTCAGCATGGCTCTATGACCCAGAAGCCCTAGGCTCCAGCCTGGGAGGAAGCCCGGTGCACTTTGCAGGGCATGTTGGGTAGCTTGGTGCCCTGAGCCTGGCCTGCGGAGGCCACGTCTGTCAGCCATCTGGAGTGGTGGTGCAGGCATGACACTCGGTGGCAGCCTTGGGGGACCACACTGAGCTTGGACTGCAGCTTCTGGCACTGTTTCTGTCATTAAGGAGGAGACAACTGCTTCTGGTAATTCACAACCCCAGACAGCAGTGCAAGGCGGTGCTTGGGGGCTCTGCTGGTCTGCCCTGCCTGATGCTGCTGCGTGGAGGATTAGCAGAGTTCTCTCTCTAGGATAACAGTTCCTTCTTTCTTCTCTGATTTGTCAGGCCCACTTTCCCACAATCCAGGGAGGAGGCCAGGCAGCACTATGTGCACAGTTTACAGAAACGTTAGCTCTTACAGACCTGGGTAGCAAGGGAACAGTGAGGTGGAAGTAGGCTGCGCTTCCATAGGGACCTTGAGGTAGCCACCTGTTTCTTGTGCTACCTGCTCAGGTGAGGATGCTTGCAGCTTAGTTCACAGAGCTTCCCCAGTCAGCCAACATATTCAGAACCACAATCCACATGATGCAATCACTGACTTCCCTCGCCAGCTTGCACCGCCCGCCTCCCACATGAGAAGAAGCGGAGGGAGCTGAGCAGGGGATGCACAGTCACGTTTTATGAAAGGACTTCAGAAAAGAGAAATAATGCGAGCTGGTCAGGCCCCACCAGTAAGTGGAGGGTGGAAGAGTCGAGAAGGAACTTGGGTCCTCTGATCTCAAGCTGTTCCTGTTACACTAGGACACAGTCCTTTTCTCTTCTGGTGCAGTTAAGAACACCTGTAGGAATGGCACCTGGCACATGAAAACATGGAACCCTTATGTATCATGTTTAGCCTGTGGCATGGAGTCCCACTCTCTGATCTCAGTGCTCCAGATACCCCAGACATCATAGAGTCCTTAAGAGCCCAGAAGCCCATTGCATGGGGGCGGGGTGCAGCAAGTCCAAAGGGCCAGTCAGGGCATGCGTGGGCAGGAGTTGCCTTCATGGGTGACTCTGGAGGTCACATAAGGTGCATGACCCTTTCCATCCTGCCTGGACCCTGAATCTGGCTGGCTCCGTAGATGCTGATTACTGGCCTGGACACTGACACAGGCTTGTAGCATAGTACCAGCAGAGGAGGTTTCCTGCCCTTTACTGTGAAATGAGGACATGGGTATTGTTTCTTTGAGGGCAGCTGTGGTTACACAATTCCTGGGAAGTACTTGAAGGGTACCACTGGGCATGGTGGAAACTACTACATGGGTATAGGGCAGGGCCGGGGTTGCAGGTGGCGCAGTGTGCAGAAAGCAGCACAATCCCACTCTCCCTACTTGTGTTTTGCTGAGGGACAGACATTGTGACAGCGGCTGTGACAAGCCATCTCCATCCACACATCTTCAAGTCCTTGCCAAGGGCACACTCTGCCTCTGCCGTGCTACATAATGGCGGCCCGCATAGCTCTCTCGGATTGTCTGGGGGCTCTACTTGACTCGAGGGTCAGTGTCTTCCCGGGATAAATCATGGCGCACTAGATCAATTGTCAAGGTTTGGCCGACTCATTTGAGAGGCTGGATTCATGTTGTGCCGTTTCGTCTTCCCGTTGCAATTTTTTTCCTGAGGGACATGGTGTCAGAGTTTTAGTGCCTCATATTTCCTGCAAATGATAGCAGTAAGCTAGCCGTACTGTGGGGGCAGGGCCTCGCGTGGTGCCGCTGATCCCGACACAACCGGCTTTGAAGCAGCCGCTGCATGCAGAGGCAAAGCAGTGTCCCCAGCTCCTCACTGCCTGTGTACCTCCTGCGTCCTCTAGCCACTCTTCTCGTGGAGAGCATACGGTGTCGGTATTCATGAGTGTCGGTAACGATAGCAAGCAAATGCTGTTCCCTAGAAACGGTTTCTTTTTAATGCAAAAAAAAAAAAAAAGTTATTTCCTAATGGTGTATCAGTTTGCTTGGCTTTTCTATAAGTTCTCATAAGAGGAAACCTGGGGAATGCAGGCGTCCTTAATCTCATGCTAGAAATTCATTTTCTCCTTAGCCTGCTTATTTTCTCTTTTAGATAGGCGCTATCCTCTATCAGATTCAACATAAATATGGGGCCTTCGGGGTGCCTCAGTTGGTGAAGTGCTTACTGTGTAAGTGGAGGGCTTGAGTTCCATTTCTGGCACCCCTGTAAAAATCTGTGTGTGGTGACAGACTCATGTGATGTCAGCTCTGGGGAGGTGGAAATGTGGATCTCCCGGGACTTGTTGACCAGTCAGCCTAACCTAATTGGCAAATAAACAAGGTGGATGGAGCCTGGGGAAACACATATGAGTTTGAACTCTCAGCTCTGCATGCATGTCTATGTTTCAGCTGC
>OU015742.1:127031048-127059725 GCA_907169655.1 Acomys percivali
ACACACACTTTAAAAAGTGCTGATTCTCACAATTTTCTAGCATTTCACATTTGTTATCCCTTCACCTCCTCTCTTTCTGTTGAATTAAAATGCACACTATACCCCCAGTATTATGTATTGATCTATCTACTCTCTTGGACCATTGCTGAGCTGCTATGTTTTGTGACAGACCTTTGAAGTCCTTCAGTCCTTTAGTGGGTGTGTGGCTGAGCACACACACAGCTTGTTGTTTTACCAGTTAGTTCATTTTCCAAATGAAATGGACCTGTTTTAGTTAATTGATTAACTTTGAGATAGGCTATCACACTGAAGTCAGGACTGGCCTGGAGCTTATGGCTGACCTACTTCTTTAGTTTCCTGAGGGCTGGAATTGCAGGCATGAGCCATAGTTCCCAGGTGCATCTGTTTTGTTTACTATCTTCTCCAGGATATTCTGTGTCCAGGCCTCCTAAAAGGGCCTTACATGTGGCTTCTGATTATCCTCCTGATATTCCTGTAAACATAGTTTATTATCATTCTTCTCTATTGGCCAAGCAATAGATGACAAAGAGCCAGCAGGTCATCACACAGACAGTGTGGCGTAAGAACCCTGGGCACTGTGGGCTACCCTCTCAGATCAAAGGCCACGGCCTGCTTTGTGTCAAGGCTCCTACACCCCCAGGCTCTGTTCTGACCTAGGAGTGTACTCTGTGTTTTGCCCTGATTATCTCTCCCTTCTTTCCAAACATCAGCATTATTTCAACAGGAAGCATGCCAGGTATATCCAGGCTTTTGTTCTGTCTAAATTCCCTCACCTTTTGCTCTTTGTTCTTTGAGATGGCCTTTGTGGTCAATTTTACGTAAAAAAAAAAAACTATTATAGCATTGACTGTGTTGCATCCAATTCATAAATTAGTTTGGCACTCATCTCCTTTACACTGATCTGGTGGTATGAATGCCGTGTTTCCTCTTTTGCTGAGTCTTGTGGGGACCTGGTTCTCAGCGCTAGAGCCTGACAGTGTCCTCTAGGGTCAACATCCATAGTCAGTATGACTGACTGGTTGAATGGTTTCTCTTCCACTGCAGCCTGTTAATTGTGGCTTGGGTTGGGTGGGGGCGGTGTGCCTTTACATATTTACAGTAGTGGATTTTAGAAGTAAGTGTTTTGTATATTCATGTAAGAACAATTAATAGGGGAGAAAAGATCATGAATTTCAGAGAAAGGAAGTGGTATATGGGAGGGATTTGAAGGGAGGAAAGGGAAAGGATAAATGATGTAATTATATTATAACCTCAAAAAAGGGGAGAATAATTAAAAAAAATTTTTAAAAAGGTGTTGGTTTAAGATTGTTTTTTTCTTTTTCAAGTGGTTAATTCTTATGTTTGAGAAATGGCAATGTCTGCCTTTCCCAATAATTACATACATGGTTATGTGGCTATATGTACATATGAATGTGTACCTATCCACTTGTGTATCCATCTCTTTCTTCTTATCTTGTTGAGCTAGAAGGATGCTGGTCCCCTAAAATGTCAGTGACAGCAGCATTGAACTTAAATCCTACATGCGCCATCGTTTGACCTATCTGTTTTTATGCCAATACCATGTGATTTTTATTACTATTGCTCTGCAGTACAACTTGAAATCAGGGATGGTGATAACTCCAGAAGGTCTTTTATTGCACAGGGTTATTTTTGCTATCCTGAAGTTTTTGTTTTTCCATATGAAGCTGAGAATTACCTTTTCCAGGTCTGTAAAAAAAATATGTTGGCACTTTGATAGGAATTGCATTGAATCTGTAGATAGCTTTTGATAAGACAGCCATTTTTAAAAACTATGTTAATCCTACTGATGCATGAGCATGGGAGATCTTTCCATCTTCTGAAATCTTCTTCAATTTCTTTAGAGACTTGAAGTTCTTGTCATATAGAGCTTTCATTGACTTAGTTAGAGTTACACCAAGATATTTTATATTGTATGTGGCTATTGTGAAGGGTGTTGTTTCCCTCCCAGCCCATTTGTCTTTTGTATACAGGGAGGCTACTGATTTTTGGAGTTGATTTTATATCCATCCACAATGAAAAAAATAGTTACTGATATTATTGAAATATCACTAAGAAAATAAGGCCCATTTAGTCATGCATAGAAGGCTAGAGCACACAAGAAATTAGCCTAGGTAGCATAAGATCACTGGATGGATAAGCATTTTTGCAAAGGACATTATACTACAGTAAATATCTTAGGGTTAGCTTTATGAGTAACTGTTTACCTGGAAAGGTCGTCATTCTTTTTTTAAAAATTTATTTATTATTATATATACAGTGCTCTGCCTACATATACACCTGCAGGCCAGAAGAGGGCATCAGATTACATTATAGATAGTTGTGAGCCACCATGTGGTTACTGGGAATTGAACTCAGGACCTCTAGAGGAACAGACAGTGAGTGCTCTTAATTGCTGAGCCATCTCTCCAGCCCCAAGCTAGTCATTCTTATTTGTTTGTGTTTTACATCTATGACTGAGATCATGCCAGGTCTTTCCCTAGGCTCTTAAGCTAATACAGGTAGCCCATCTCTAGAACCCATCTTCTTGGAGGAAATGACATGTACCTTGAGTTAAGTTTCAATATAATTATACTTCATTGAGCACAAGGGATTCTATTACACTAGGAAAACATCCCCCAAATTGTATTGTGTTTAAATATATTGGCAATAAACACCTGGCACCAGACTCTCAAAGTTTGAGCCAGTCTGAATGAATGAATGAATGAATGAACGAACGAATGAACAAACAAACCAATCCTGGATGGAGGCTTGGTAATTTGAGTATGTACCTCACCATGCTAAGAAGTGTCCCATTATGAGGAAGTGTTCACCAATGTCTTCCCAGCACCTGAGAAAGTGGTAGTGAGCTTCCCTGTCAACGCTAAAGCATTCTGTTCTTTCTGGAGTTGGGTTTGCTTTGTTCCAGCGTGAGTGTTTTCCTTGAGACTGCTGAACACAGAATTTCATGTGTGCTACACTTTCATATGTGATGTTGGCATCTGTAGCTATCAAATCTCTCATTTTTTTTTTCATCCATCTTACTTGGGTCTCGAAGAGATCCTAGCTTGGGGAATGCAGGCTCTAGGAGCTGTCCATTTTTCTTGCATTCTCTGGAAACATGCTGCATAGACATTACTTTCTATGACAGTTTGAAAACCAGCCCGAAAAATGCTGGGAACTTGAGAGCAGTAATTCTTGAATGCCATTTTCAATTCCATACATGGCTCTTTGTTTATTGCTTATTGATTCAATTATGGTGACTCATTTTCCTAGAGAAGAGAAAGCATACATTGTCTGGATGCCTGCATCAAGAATGAAGCATATGTATTGATTTTTCCTATCTAAATTGAGGAAATTGGTACATTTATTTTCTTTTACCTTTTCCTTTGGCACTGTTGCTTCCCCCATCATATTGTCACAGAGGCCTTTACTTCTTCATGGGAAGTGCTTTGTCATCAAACATTGCATGCGCAAACTATCTAATTGATGAGTATTAGGTTTGTGTGATCAAGTGGCTTTAATGCCATTTGTTCTCTTTGGGACTTTTCATTCCCATTGAAGACATAGATGAGGTTACCAGTTCTGAAATCTCAGCTGGGCAGAAAACGTTGGCTTTGTCCAGTTACTTCTTGTTTTAGATGAAGCAGACTCTCTGCTGCGTAGCCCAGGCTGGATACAAACTTGCAACTCTTGCCTCCTAGTTCTGGGATTACAGGTAGGAGCCCCAGTACCCACCCTAAACTTTCCACTTAAAACTTTTAATTGATTCTTTGTGAATCTCACACCATGCATCCCCAATCCTACTCATTTCCCCTTACCTCTGTATCCACCCTCTGCCCTGGCAACCTCCCCACTAAAAGAAAACAACAACAACAACAACAACAACAACAACAACAACAACTAATAATTAAAAAATAAATGCAACAACAAAATAAAAAAGAAATCTCACCATGGAAGCTGTGGTGTGTCACACAGTATACCCCTTCACCCAGACAACTTTACTTGCAAATGTCCATTGCAATGAATCATTGGTCTGGTTCGGGGCCTCTGGATTTTGCTACACTATCAATACTGGATCCTCATTAGGACTCCTCTTGCCTTTTAATTCTACTTTCTTCTTGTTTTCAAGTCTTTGAAGTTGCAGAAGGGAAACTGAGGCCAGACTCACAGTTGTAGAACAGAAGCATGGTTTCCCTGGTTGTGTTTATTTGTTTGCTTGTTTTAAGCATCTGTTATGACTGGCTTCATCATGACATCATACACACATATAATGTATTCAAGATGCATTTTGATCACATTCAGCACATCACCACCTCTTAATTTCCTCCTGCTGGTTCCCTCACTGTTCTTAAGCATCCCCTTCACATGGTGTGTGACCCAGTGAGTGTAGTTGGTGCTGCTTCCAGGGTCTTGGGTGAGGGGTTACTTACAGGAGCATGGACGCCTTACCAGTGGATACACCACTGAAACAGATTGTCCTCCTCTCTCTCCTAGAAACCATGAATTGCATGTAAAATATCAGAACCGGGGCCTCACAAGCCCCTTGCCTCTCCATGACAGAACACCAGCAGCCCCAGGTTTGTGCAAGTCTTTGCAGGCAATCACAGCTGCTGTTGTATTTTCAGAGTGCGGAGCCATGTCATACCTAGAAAGCCATGGCCTTCAATACCCCACACTTACCTCTGGCCCTTCCATTTCTTGTGATGATCCCTGAGCCTTGGAGGAGGTGGGGTACATGACCCACTTGGGGATGAGCATTGAACTCTGACTGGAATTCTGAGAGAAACAGTATCCTCAGAGTTAAGTTTCACCAGTGTTCTATTGAGGTGTTTAAATCTTGCTACCAATCTTTACTCCTGTGGGAGGTTCCATTAGAGTTTTGCAGTTTGATTATTTTTGGTAGGGAGGAACGCTTCCAATGTGTCTTCTAGTGTAATGGCAGCACTTCTCTTCCACTGACCTTGAGTTCTTCATGTGTGACTGTGCAGTTGGCATCTACTTTCTGGGCGTTTGGGCTCTTTGTGCTCTTCGGCATTGCAGTCTAGCTTCCCAAACCTTCTTTCGTGAGAATTTTCCAGGTGTTTTGGCTGAGTTATTAGTGTGTCCTGATAATCTCCAAAAGTACCTCTAACTAAGGGCATCAGTCATCTCTTAAGTCATTCTAAGTGAAGCCTCTTCTAGTTTTATATCAATTATCCTAAAGATTTGCTGTTTTTATTTTTAGGCGTATGGGTGTTTGCTTGCATGGTCTGTGCACCATATGCATGAAGTGCCTATGCCTCTGAGGCCAGAGGAGGTATCAGATCCCTGGAAACTAGAGTTAGAGACGGTCCCCATACTTTGATGGCAAGTGCTTTACCCACTGAATTAACTCTGAGGCCCTCTGTAAATCATATCCTTAGTGTGGAATCCTGGTGGTACAATTTCACAATACTTATTCATTCAGTCCTTGCTTTTAAGTTAGAGAAGAGTTAAGGACAGATTATACATGCTCCATTTATTTTTACCAACGTGGTTACCTTTGCTTTCACTTGTTATTTCTTCACATGGGTTACGATCTCTGTCCAGTGTCCTTTCAGGTGGGTTTTGATGAACTGCTCTATGCCCTCACCCCTGTGTATATGTATGTGTGGTGTAAGGTGTGTGAATGTGTGCCTGTGCACCTAGTGCCCATGGATTTTCCATTTTTGCCTATCAAGGGATGTCTCTACTCCTCCATTTTTCTGCAATAAATGCTGCCTTTGGTATATATCTTCTTATTGCATTTGAAATGTATTCAATGTCTTTTATGATTTCCTAAAGAAAAGCCACCCATATTTATTTTGAATTTTGTTGAGCCTGAAATGGAGGCTTCTTGAAGCTCATTTGTACCTTCTGTAGGAAACTATTTCCTCTCTCTCTAGTGTAACTTGGCACTCACAGGCCTTTGGGCTCATCCACTCACTGTGATGGAGTGTGTTAATACCCACTGGCTTCCAGGCCTCCAAGTGAAAAGCTTAACACCCATCCCCTCCCCTGCCCCTGCCCCCCAAGAAAGGTACCCACCCCCACACCCTAGCAATGCAGGCTTGTTTGTGTGACGTTGCCACTTCCCCGCTCTGTGCTTCACCCTAACCCTGTTCATTCCTTTCGTTATTGCAGCCACTGGTACTGCAGCCACTGGTGGGTCCCAGTGTGAGGTGACAGTGGCCCTGTGCAGGACACTCAGGTAAACCCCAGACAAAAGGAAAATGGATTTTTGTTGCTGCAACTTTTGTTATTTAATGTAACTTCAAAATGGATGACTTCTGGATGGTTAATATTTTAAGAAAAAATGATGGATGGAAATGCCTCCTTCTTCCTGTCCTGTCTTCAGCTTGCATCTCAGAGTCTGAGTGTTCACTTTCCCATGCATCCTCTCAGAAGATTTTTATGCATCCGTAAGCCAGTGTGCCACACATATTCTTACCATTTCATAACCGACATCCTGTACCCTGTGTGCTGCCCATGGCTTCTTAATACATGATGCAGATCTTTATGTATTAATATTTTATGCATGTTTGCTACTACCCAGCATTCCAGTGGTGGCTGTATCATTATTATCCTTGAAATAGTGACATTTCACCACAGAGTATGTTAAGTATGAGACTCCCTTTTATACCTTCAGGGGCTTTATATGCTTACAACCTTTTGTGCTTTTTCTCTAACTCGTGAAATTTTTATTCTGTTTTTTAGCAAATATTTTGTCATCCCACTTCTTTGTTCTTTGTACGACTCACTGTGGAATGTTCTGAGTGGCCCTCAGTATCCTCAGTCTTCTTTCACACCTCTCGGATGTGTCTCTGCCACGTCTTCAGGAAAATGAATTCATCCTTCATGTATGTGACAGTGACATGAATGTGCATACTTTCTCTAGAGGTCACTGGTAGCGGCCTTCTGCTCCTTTTCCTCAGGACCCTCATCTTGTTAGATGGCCTTACTCCTGTGAGACATCTTCTCTCATTGAATAGAGACTTCTAGAGATGCCATCCTCTAGCTGCCAAATCCATTTTTTTTCCTCAAGGGATTCACTTACTTAGGCTGTTCATGATTTTCAAACATTTTGCTGTGTATTTCCCTTGGAGGTGAAAGTACAGATTGACTAATATAGTGTTCTTCGGGCTCCTCCTTTCCTCTCTCACTCTCTTCTACTCCTTTTCCTCTTTCCCTTTATCTCTTCCTTTGATTCCTTTTATTCTATTCTTCTACACTTTAGATTTCCACCAGGCCTTTCTTCCTGTGCGGTGTTGGCCCCATCTCCATAGAGAAATGGGTACACTGACTGATGCAGTAGGCTTTCTGCACACTGTGTGACATCCTGCCCTGCTCACGAATTCCCTGCACAGAACTGTTGCCTTATTGATCACCTCCTACAAACCTGCTGAGGACTTGTGGAGCCAGCTCAGTCTCTGCCCTGGCTCCTGGGTGCTGAGCTCCTGGGGAGACACACATCTTCCCCAGCTTGTCCTGGGCCCTTAGCACTTTGGTTTCCCACTGGGGTCTTGCCTCACTTGTTCCAGCATGTCTACTCTGTTGGTGTGACTGCTCCCTGCCCCGGCCAGTGGAGGTTCGATTAAAGCTCGGGAGGAGAATTCTCCTGTATAGGGACAGAACACAAGACACGAAGAAGGAGAGCAAGTCTTTGATCAAGCTCTCAAATTTTATTTTTCAGGTAGAAGGTTTTATAAGGCAGGGGGTAGGGAAGCATATTGCTATGGCAACCCAGCTGCAGGCTATCTCAAGATGTGAGGAATTCCAAGCAAGTCACAACATTCTGCTACACCGAATATTTTGCTATCTTTATCTAATCTAACTGCTAAACTACAACAGGGTGCCTCCATTTAAATCTTATCTTTAGTCTAACTGCTGAACCACGACAGGGTCAGCTGGTTTCTGGTAAATGACAGATTGCTGGAGAGATAGAAACCTAGGTTTTGGCAAGATGGCTGAACACTGGCCATATGGCCTACTGTTCCCAACAGCTCCCTCTCTTCCTGGAACTACTCAACTCAGGCCTGCCCCTGCCTCTGACTCCCATTCTCAGCTCCAGCCTGGACTGGTGAGTTCTGATGTTCAGTCTCTAGTGTTTGAAGGGAACAAGGAAGCTGCACCGGCCATGCCATTGGTGGGAAAGACTGCTGCTGGGAGTCATGGAGGGACACCATGAGAAAGGATACTCCTTCGAAGGAAGAAATGTGTGCCATGGAAGGAAACACCAGTGTTCTGGGACTGAGAGAGGGAGCAGGTAACAGAGGGGCTGAGGAGAACAGTGAGCTGCTGTCTTTGATGTTGGTGAAGCTAGTGAGTGGGCACTTAATAGGGCAAGTCTTTTTGCTAGATGACAAAGGCAAGAAGGGCCACAGACAGACTTTGTACTATTTTAGATCACAGCAACCTCTCATGGATTGTGTGTTTGCTTGCTTTTTTTTTTTTTTTAAATTGTCCCTGATCAACTCTATGAAGATTTTCACCTCAATCAAGTGATCAGCTTAACTTGCAAAGCACACAAGTTGGATGCATACAAATATGGGCTCTCACATCTTCCTCTGGAAATAAGGGTGATAAATTGGTTAATTATTGTTTTGAAATCAATGTAGTATTCATGCTTCTGATTTATAGCTTCTCTTGCGGTAGGTAACTTCCCTTTCTTACTGGATCTGTTTGGAGCAACTTACTGTTCCATCTCAGTATTAGCCAAAGGAGGTTTGGAAAGTAAGTTGAAGACTTTAGTAGCTTTGTAACAATAGCATAAAATGTGGAATAATGAACTGTAAATGTGTCTAATTACATAAATAATGCATTTGTGTAATTGTCAAGTAAGGGCGTGTGCTAATGAACCAATTATTTTTAATTGTAGGATGCTTGATTGTTTCAGAAATATAATTGATTGTAATCAAGAATCAATTAAATGTTGATAGTAATTATGTTTATCAAGCTTAAATACATGACATCATTACACCATAACTACTTCAGGAGGAAGACAGTAGAATGAGGTTATTATAAGTGAGGGGGAAACAGCTCATGTTTATGCCGACAGCCCGCTCGTGGCGGGCCTGCGCGGTGATCCAGGCGGAAGGAAGCACCCTTCAAGGCCCACAAAGTAGGCTGAGGAAGCTAAGCTTCTCTGGCTGTGAACTTTCTTTGTTCTTTGGGAAACCCTGTTTTCCTGAGGGTGTTGGGAAAACAGGAGTAGGATGGCCAGGCCCTCGACAAAAGTCACGTGGGCAAACTGTGCAACAGGGATCCTGGCTTTGTAGCTTCTTCTGAAGTCCATATAGCACCCCTCTGTGGTGTGCTCTACTGGAGGTAGTGGAGGGGCTCCAAAGAGAAAAAGTATTGACTAGGGTCATTGATCTAGGATGCTTACTGGGGGTCTTGCTCAGAGAGACAAGCAGCATCTTTGTGCTCTGCCTGGGTGGCCTCCATGAGGAGCTGGGGTGTGGTGTCTGGGTGGAGGTGTAAGGAAACTGTCCTGCTTGCGTGTAGCTACTTCTCAGTGTTCTCTAGCAACTGTCTCAATAGCAGATAGCCACTCGGCCCAGCTGGCAGGGAAGCATGCAGCTGCCATCAGAGCATGACACATGACAGGCAGGGGTTGGAATCTTGGCACACTCTCCAGTTGGTCCAGCCTTGTATCCTGGGCTTCACTCCTCTGTCTCTCAATCAGTGTCCTCCAGAAGGTCCCTATCTTTTCTTCTCCTCCTCCTCCTCCTCCTCCTCCTCCTCCTCCTCCTCCTCCTTCTCCTCCTCCTCCTCCTCCTAGCATTAGTCTGGCTCCTGCTGACTTGCCTTTTCTCTGCCTATGCTGGCAGCACTAAGCCCCTCTGCCTCCTCATTCTGTCCTATCTATGCTCACATGTAGCTGCTTCTAATGTCTATCAGGTGTACAGTTCTGCTGCTGCAGAGGCTGGCTGCTAGCTGTTTTAAAATTCTGTGGGAATAGGAAGGTAGCTGTGGAGATAGCTCCATGGGCAAGAGCTGCCTCTGGGAATTCTGTGCAGTCCTCGCATCCTTCCTGCAACCTGCACGAGGTGCATTTTATCCTTGTGATGCATTTCATTCTTGTGTTAAGGGTGAGTGTGCCGAGGCCTAGGAAGGGTAGTCAGCAGTCTGCCAGGCAGTGTCAGGGATGAGGAGGGCAGATGGTCCTGATCCAGTGCCCAGCAGCAGCTTCTCGGCAGGTGGCATGTTAGGGCACAAGAGTCCAGGAGAAATGCTGGGAGTCCATTTTACTTCCACGGGAACCTTTTGGGGAGTGTAATATTTGCCTTTCCTTCCTCAGATGGTGGTTGTTTTTTCTAGAATTAATAGGCTGTGTTTATTCCTGTGCTGTCTAAACTCCCAGACCCCAGCTTTCTTCTTGACACTTTCAGGCCCAGCAGGGATTTCTTCAGTTTCTTGCTGGGAAAATGGATTCCAGTGGACAAGGCTCCCCGTTTTCCCCCTGGCTGCTGCTCAGCTGCTCTGGTGTGTCCCCTCACCCTTTATGCGGGGAGCAGCTCCACAGGGCAGACTAAGGATTTCTCCTGTGTTTACAAATAATTATTTATATGCATACAACCCTAGATGAGGATTCATTTATCACTTGGAATTTATCATTCATCTCCACTTATTTGTGACTATATGTGCATGTGCACGCCATAGCTGCAGTGTGGAGGGCAGAAGACAACTTGGAGGAGTTAGTTCTCTCTTTCCACCATGCATGTCCTGGGGATTGAGCTCAGCTAATCAGGCTTGGCAGAGAGCACCCTTATCTTCTGAGGCATCTTGCCACCCTTCCATTTTGAACCTTGCTTCATTATCTTCCAGTTTTCAATGTTACTTTGAGATTTCCATTCTCTAGTTTCCCTTCTTGGTACACACACACATACACACACATATCTACACTATACACATAACACATACGTGTACACACATAACATGCATGCACACACATATACACATGTATAGTGCACACATGCACATATACACATGTACATTCACTAACACACATGTGCATATGACACATGCACACACATGCACATGTACACACGTGCACACACACACAGAGAACATGGAATATGGTCAGGAATAAGAAATACAATGAACCTATTCTGTGAGGACAAAACAAATATATATAAATAATGAGACATCAGTCCTGAGTCCATGCCATGAATGTTGGTGCCAGCCTTATTGCTTAGTCTGAGATTTTAAGCACTTTGCTGAGTAGGAGCCAAGAGATTGGACACCTTGTCCTGTTCCTGATTTTAGGAGAGGTTAGTCTTGGTTTTTCCTCATATAATGTTGACCATAGTTTCTTGTACATAGACTATATTGTATTGAAGTGTGTCAATCCATTCTACTAATTTCTTCAAGGATTTTATCTTGAAGGGATATTGTTAACTGTTTTTAAATATCTTTTCTCTGTCTATTGATATAATCCTGTGATTTCTGTCTACAAGTCTCCTTATGTGCTATATTGCATTCATTATCTTGTGTGTGTGGAACCATCTTTGCATCCCTGGTATGAAACTATCTTGGCCATTGTATATGATCTTTTTAATGAATTAATTTGCAAATATTTTATTGATATTTTTGGTATCCATGTTCATTAAGGAACTTGATTTACAACTTGTTTTTTTATTATATATTTGTTAGGTTTGTTGTTAGGGTAATGCTGAATTAATAACCTGATCTTGGTAATTTTTTTCCCTTACAATTTTATGGAATAATTCAAAGAACATTGGAGTTATTATTTTTTTAGAATATTGGATATAGTTTGGCAATTAATCCAACCTTTGTCTTTTTAAATTGAGAGACTTTTTATTATGGCTTCAATCCCATTGCTCATTGCAAATTTTACAGCCTCCTCACTTAATTGTGGTAGCTCATATGTGTCTAGAAATTACCCACTTAGTCTAGATTTTCCAATATATTGAAACATAGGCTTTCAAAGTATGCCTATAATATTTTGGATTTCACTGGGACCCATTGTAATATACCCCATTTCATCTCCCTCTTTTATTAATTTGCATCCACACTCTGTGTCTTTTGGTTAGCTTGGTGTTTACTGCTCTGGTTGGCGGTATGAACCTGGGAGAACAGGGCCTAAAACTGAGGGGGACTAAAGTCTCAAGCAGTCGCTACCTTTATTCAGAGCATGAGGGTTAAGAAGACTCACATGAGTAAGGTGTTCAATCATATGCTTAAGCAACATGTGGCAAAAACATGTTTTTCCATAGAGGCTCATGAATGACAGCAGCTGAGGTAAACTCACTGTGCCTATCTGCTACATCAGGGAAGAGCACGCACACACATTCCAAGACTAATTCTGTGTTTTGAAGAAATGGAAGTCACAAGACTCTTGTCTTGTTTTCTTGAAGTTTTCTCACAAGCACTCAGAATTCCCACACAACTCCTCTATTCCTAGACTGTGCCCTGACATCTCCTTTTTCCTTTTTTTCTTTGTTTTTTGTTTTTGTTTTTGTTTTTGTTTTTTGAGACAGGGTTTCTCTGTGTAGCTTTGGCTGTCCTGGACTCACTTTGTAGACCAAGTTAGCCTCTAACTCACAGAGATCCACCTTCCTCTGCTTCCTGAGTGCTGAGATTACAGATGTGTGGCACCACGTCTGGCTGTCCTTTTTACTTTTTAATAGCAGGCTGCTCGGAGTGATTTTGATTTGAGATGTTGTAGATCAATCTCATTGTCATTGGATGTATGAGCATCAAATAAGTAAGCAAATTATAAACATAATGATATTAGAACAGTGAAAGCAGTGTGTGTAATACTCTGCCACCAAGAAGAGGGATCCAAGCTATGTCCAGTATTATAGGTAGAATGTAGGTCTATTTTTTGCCTTTAATAGGAATACAAATGTTACAATGTCCTATGCAAATAGAAAGTGATTTAAGTCCCAAGGAAAAATTAAATACAGTCCCTTCTTCAGATGAAATAATGAGTCTATTATGGTGCTAAGGTCCAGTCATAAAAACAGACATTAGTAAAGTAACATCTCCCTTGGTGCGTCTCCTGAGGTCTTGACTTGGTCTCAGGTGGGAAGATTTGACTTTTGATGATATGCTCTCTAGCTGGAACTTTGCTATCTTTCTGGTGACTCCACCATCTCCTCAACCTCTTCCAGTGTCCTTGGTAGCTGAGGGCTAGAGGAACTGAAAAGGAATCCAGAATGTTTCAGTGGACCCATCTGCAAAGACAGAGACATACTCTTGCCAGTTTTCTTCTGGAGAAGTAAAAATAGGGCAGGCTAACACCCTATGTTTTGTTATCTCCTATAGTATAGCCAGGGAGGGTAGAGTGCAAATGAATATGAGCAATAAGCAAGGGCCATGTGGGTGTTTTCTCCAGTTCTGGTTCCTGAAGTATTGTGGGCATAATAAGATGTGAAGACAAAATTAAAGTAGTTTCTATTGCTGGAAATAATCCTACAGCATAAGCAGATTCTGAAACAATATTTAAAGGTTTATGAATTAACCGTAAGAAATAAAACAGCCAGTTCCACTCCTTGGGTTGAGGAAAAAGAAGTATTAAAAGACTGATGAATATCTGGACCATGAACCCCCACTATACCATCAGAGGAGCCATCAATAAAATAAGTGTCTGCCTGTGGAATGGGAGAAGGGTGGACAATTTTTGTAATCACAAATTCAGCTCATATGAGAAAAATCCCATAGCATACCAGCTGGATAATGGTTTCCTATCCTTCCATAGTAATATACAAATGAAATTAGAAAATCCATAGAATCTGTAATGCTCTTAAAAACTGATTGTGGTTAAGTAATATAATACAGCAAGGATTAAATCCATATAATTGTTGACATCTGGTCTTCCCCTGATTTACTAATTCAGCAAAAAGAGTATGGTCGGCAGTTAGGATATTTTTGTTTCTTATGGTGTGAATAGATCCCTTCCAAATGTTTAACCTCTTGTGCTGTAACCTGCTGGAGACAATTTAGTGGGAAAAATAAGTAAGTGTAAAGGCAGTGAAGGATCCACAAATAGCTGTAGTTCTTTTCTTGCTTCTTGAGATAGTATGTGAGGACTGTCCAGTACTGTTGCCTCTCCTTCTGGAGTTTTAAAAGAGATTGCTTAGTGCTTTGGAAATGTGAAACACAGCTCATGAGGCCAAGAAGGAACTTGGAAACAAATTCCTTTTCTCTGCCATACTGTAGCTTGCTTAGGTTGCAAAGTTAGCATTTTCATAGGCTCGCCTAAATCCTCATCAGGAAATGAAGGCAATATAAGATTAGATTGATTATCAAATTTCTTACCCCATGATTCAGGATCATTTTCAGGCAGTGGAGGACACATATCTAAAGGAGGCTCCAGTAAGGGAGATGAGACTCATCATCACCACCAGCATAGCTATTGTTGGTGCTGATTTTAGTTTTGATTTTGTCTCAATGGGGAAAATCTCATTTTTTTGTCTCCTTTACAAAATTTAAGGTTTGACTATCCAGTTTGTATTTATTCAATGAATTCACCGCCTCTTCCTTGTAATTAATATTCTCCTTATCTTCCTTAAGTTTCTTTTCCTGAGACAGGGTTTCTCTATGAAGCCTTGGCTGTCCTAAAACTCATTCTGTAGACCAGGCTGGCCTAGTGAGTACTACACAGAGATCCACTTGCCTTTGTCTTCTGAGTGCTAGGATTAAAGGCATGTGCCACCACTGCCTGGCTTCTTTAAGTGTTTTAATAACAGTTTGAATTAATGCCCAAGTGACCCAAAATTGAATGTGATCCTTCTTCCTTGATTATATGCCTTTTCAGACTCTGCCCCACACTTCTTCATCTAGCGTTCCTTCTTTTGGAAAACAGGGATTATATAACCACAAACTACTTGCAAGCAGTATAATGTTTGTGATTTTAATACTTGTGCTCCCCCTTTCTTAAATAATGAAGCACAATACAGGCCATAAACTTCAAACCCCTGACCCAGATCTAGCCAATGGACAGAACATTCTCCACAGTTGAGTGGAGAGTGGGATCTGACTTTCACACATACTCTGGTGCCCCATATTTGAGCACGTCCCCTGGATGGGGAGGCCTGGTGGCACTCAGAGGAAGGATAGCAGGCTACCATGAAGAGACTTGATACCCTATGAGCATATATGGGGGGAGGAAGTCCCCCTCAGTCACAGTCATAAGGGAGAGGAGTAAGGGGAAAATGAGAGGGAGGGAGGCATGGGAGGATACAAGGGATGGGATAACCATTGAGATGTAATATGAATAAATTAATAAAATAAAATTAAAAAAATAATGAAGCACAAGCTTGATGAAAGGCAGACCTCCCCTGGTCTCTGCCCCATTTGCTCACTTGCCTCCTTCCATCAGCGCCCCCATTCCTATCTCATAGCCAACTTCAGGTCCCTGTTTGAGTGCCGCTTGTTTACTGCTCCAGTTGGTGGCATGAGCGTGGGAAAACGGAGGCCTAAAACCAAGGCTGACTTAAGTCTCATGTAACAGTCAACTTTATTCAGAGCATTGGGCAATTTATGCTCTGAGGGTTAAGAAGAATCAGACGAGTAAGGTGTTAAGTCACAAGGACAAACTACTTGCGACAGGTTTTTCCTTAGAGGCATATAAATAGCAGTTGAAGCGAACTCACTCCTATCTTATACACCTAACAGGAGCATGAAAACACATCCCAAGAACAATTCTGCTTTGAAGAAATGGACATTCAGAATTCTCACACAACTCCTCCATTATTGGACTGTGTTCCAACATCTCCCCCCACCCTTTCTATGTTTTTTTTTTTTTTTTTTTAACAGCAGGGCATCCAAAGTGGCTTGGCTCAGGGTTCTTTAATTTCATATTTTCAAAGAACCAACCTTGTTATATTGTTTCCTCATATTGTTCTTTTTTTGGTTTCATTTAATTTAGTTCTCTTTTGATCCTTACTGCTTTCTGTCTACCAGTTTTGTGTTTTTTTCTTGTCCATATTCTTCTCAGAATTTAAGAGTTTGAGATGCACCATTAGGTTATAAATTTGAAATTTCTCTTTTTTAAGTGTGGCCATTTATAGATATAAATTTCCTCTATAACTGCCTTCATTGTATACTACAGATTCTGGCATCTTGTGATTTCAGTTTTTGATTCTAGATATTTTAAAACTCTGCCAGAGTCCTTCAATTACTTATCACTGATCATTAAATGAGATATTTTTTCAGTCTCCATACATTCCTGTATTTCCTGTAGTTTTTCTCACTGCTGACTTCCAGTTTTAGTCCATTGTGGCCAGCCAGAATATAAGGTATTGTTTAAATTCTTATGTATTTATTAAGACATGCCTTAGGTCCTAAAATATGGACTGTATTGAAGAAACATAGGCTGCCAAGGAGAATGTGTATTCCATGACTGTTGAGTGGAAAGTTCTACAGATATCTGTTAAGTGTAATTGATCTATAATGTCATCAAACTCTTAGGATTATTTATTGCTCTTTTTTTGCTAGATGACCTACTTCTTGGTGAGGGTGGGTACTTAAGTCACCAGCTGTCATTGTGTTGAGGTCGATATATACCTACATCAAGTACTGTTTATGAAATTGGATGTGCTGATGTTTTATATGTTGTGTTTAGAATACAGTCTTGGAATAGCAAATCCTTTATCAGTATACAACTTTGTCTTTCCTAATACTGATTCAAAGCCTCCTTCACTAGATAGTAGGATAGTTACTCCACTGCCTTTTGAATGCATTTGTTTGGAATATCTTTTTATATCCTGTTAATCTAAGGTTTTGTTTGTTTGCCAATGAAAAGTATTTCTTTCAGGCAACAAATAGTTGGGTCTTGTTTTAAAATCCAGTCTACTAGCCTGTGCATTTTGATTACAGAATTGTGGTCATTAACATTTAGAGTTCTTATTTGCAAGATATATTATTTCTTTGCATTTTATTGTTTTTCCTAATGTTTATACTTTCACAAACGTCAATTGCTTGTCTATAATTCCTGTGTCCACATGAAAGTTTTTCTCTTTCTATTTGATGTGTAGAGTATTTAAAAAAATGACCTTCTGTGGTTTTGCCTTAGGGGTCCCAAAAATTTAAGGCTTTTTATTTACCCTTCAGTTATGAAGGTTACCTTTGCTCGATACAGCTCTTTGCATTGGCAATTATCTTCTACCAGGGATTGAAGCACATGGTTTTATGACCTACATTGTAGGATTTAGTTGAGATGTCTGCTTTTAGCACAGTTTTATCTTATTTAATTTAGCCTTTATATGCAACTTGGTGTTTCTGTCTTGCAGCTTTCCATGCTCTTCTGTGCATTTAGTGCTTTTCTATAGTATGTTTGGGGAGGCTGTTTCTGCTTGTCTGCCTGCTGTTCTACATGCTTCACCAGGATGATCATATCTTTTTTAAGCCTGAGAATTTTGAGGTGTGATTTTTTTTGAAATCACATCCTTTATCCTTCTTCCAGTCTTCCCTACTTGGAACCAGAAAGTTTAGTTGCATACCAGAGATCTTGCATGTTTTGTGTGTCCTTTATATAGGTTCTTTTTTGTTGTTTGTATGTTCTAATTCTTCAGGCCATAGCATTCTGTCTTTCTCTGTGATACATTTTTTTGTTATTTTCTCTACGTTTTCTATATTTCTCTTTATTAAGTTCATCATTTGTTTTTGTGTTGTTTTCTTATTTTATTCAGTTCTTTATTTTTATTTTCTTTTGATTCATTCAAGGGTTTATGTGCTCTTTGATTTTTGGACATTTTTAAAAACTAATTCTCTGTGACTTTATCTACAGCCCACTTTGAACCATTACTGTGAAACTGTTGTCTTTTGATTTTCATAGTTCTTCTTTATTTTAATTTTTATTTATTTTTTTATTATTTAAGTAATTGTTCAGATTATATCTCAATTGTTATCCCCTTACTTGTTTCTTCCCATTCCATCTCCCTCCCTCTTTCACCCTATTCCCCTCCCCTAGGTCTGTGACAGAAGCGGACCTCCTCCCCCTCCATATAATCACAGCCTATTGTGTCTAGTCTGGTAGCCTGATTACCCTTCCTCTGAGTGCCTCCAGGCCTCCCCACCAAGGGGAAGTGGTCAAGTAGGGGGCACCAGAGTTCGTGTCAGAGTCAGTCCCTGCTTTCCACACAACCGTGGAGAATGTGTTGTCCATTGGCTAGATCTGAATAGGTGTTCTTGGTTTACTGCATGTTTTGTCCTTGGTTGGTACAGTAATTTGAGCAGACTTCCCTGGATCCAGATCCACCAGCCTTGATAGTGGTTTTCATAGTTCTTATGTTTCTGCACTGGTCCTTGCACATCTTAGACTAATTCATTGGTTGATTCTCTAATCTTCTGTATTTCTTTTTTTTGAAACATTTTAAATATTCAGGTAGGACTAGGTTGTGGTTGAGTTGATGCCAGTTTCTCTCCTCTGAGCTTAGTACTAAACACTCAGCAATGTGCTCAGTGCTTAAGGCCTGATCCCTAAACAATTCATCATATGTGACAGATAAATTCACCATGAAGTACAGTAACTACCAATTAAAAACAATTACCCTCACAGCTTCAATATAGTTAGAGTATTACAAGGTAATACTGTGTACACTAAGAAGAGATTAGATACTCATGGAAGGAATATAAGAGGAGTAAGGCTACTGAATAGTGTTAGAGCAATATAGAAAAAAGAGAGGGAAGTAAATAACAAGAGCAACAAGGAAGAAATGAGACAGGGCATATTCAGCTAAAGACAAAAGGAAAAATTCAAAGAAGTTAAGACAGTGAGAATAAAGAGTAACAGATAGGAAAAACATGATAAATGAAGTGAGGGAGAGAGCAAGAGAGAAAATGTGAAAGAGAGTGAGCAAGTAAGTGCAAGCAAGAGAATAAGAGAGCAAAAGAGAATGAGAGAGTGCGAGACAAAAGACAGTAAGAGAGAATGAGAGAAAGAAAACAAGAGAGAATAAGAGAGTGAGCAAGAAAAAACAAGAGAATGAGGATGAGAAAGAGAATGAGAGAGAGGGAGCAAGAGAAAGATTGAGAGAGAACAAGAGAGAAGAAGAGAGGGGAAAAAGAATATGAAAGAGAGAGAATGAGAGAGTGAGAAAATGTGTACGGGTAGTGAAAATTTTGGTTTAAAAAAAAAAACCTAGTTAGGTTATGTGCATATTTTTTGTTTTAACTCCAGGTGTTGGATATGGGGCTGCTTAAAATTGTTCATAGCTACCAACTTTACTGTGCCTTATACTCTGGCAAGGGAGTGATTTTGCTAGTTGAAGATAGTTGACTTTTGGAATTCTGGAAACTTTTCAGAGGGATAAATATTAGAGCCCTGAGAGGGGCCAGAGGTGCTCTAGGGAAAAGATGCTTCTCCTTCTGTTGGTGTTGTGGCTATTGTTGTTGTTACTGTTGCTGGCTGTTTGGAGATGATTGTGGTTATTGTTTGTCAATTAGTCATATGCAAAGAGATAAGAAGAAATTGAATATTCTGAGAACAAAGGTCAAACTTGCTCCCTAATGGTAAAGATCAAACTTGCCCCAAAGAACTGATGCCCCTAATCAGCAGGAAGTAGTCTAAAGAAGTCTATGTCCCTTTCCTTGTTAATATGCTTAGTGTTGGTGGGGGTTGGAAAGGATTGGGGTGCAGAAGGGTGGTAAATATAAGAACATAATAAAATAGCAAACAAAAGAAAACAACAACAAAACAAAAATGATACTTACAGGTGGTGCCCAGACTTTTGGCTAGGCAGAATGGGAAACTGGTTTCTAATGCTGTAGAGGAAGTGGCAAGGGAATAATGGATGGATATTCCGTTTCACAACATTATCAAAAAGTTTATTGTGAATTGATCTTTCAAGATCTGTAAAGAGTTGTATAGGTATTTTGATCAGGATTACATTGACTCTGTAGACTGCTTTGGGTAAGATGGCCAGTTTTACTATGTTGATTCTCCTGATCCACGAGCATGAGAGATCTTTTCACCTTCTGATATCTTCCTCAATTTCTTTCTTCAAAGACTTGAAGATTTTTTCATACAAGTCTATCACTTGCTTGGTTAGAGTTATACCAAGATGCTTTATATTATTTGTGGCTATTGTGAAGGGTGTAGTTTTCCTAATTTCTTTCTCAGTCCATTTGCCATTTGTATATAAGAGGGATACTGACTTTTTTTAGTTGATTTTGTATCTACCCACTTTGCTGAAGGTGTTTAACAGTGGTAGGAGTTCCTTGGTAGAATTTTTGGCATTACTTGTGTATACTATCATATCATCTACAAATAGTGATACTTTGATTTCTTCCTTTTCAATTCATAACCCCTTGATCTCCGTTAGTTGTCTTATTTCTCTATCTAAGACTTCAAGTACTATACTGAAGAGATAGAGATAGAGAGTGGGCAGCCTTGTCATGTCCCTGATTTCTGTGGAATTTATTTAGTTTGATGTTAGCTATAGGCTTGCTGTATGTTGCCTTTACTGTTTAGGTATGTGCCTTGTATCCCTGATTTCTCCAAGATTTTTAACATGAATGGGTGTTTGATTTTGTCAAATGATTTTTCAGCATCTAAGGAGATGCTTTCGCTTTAAAGTTCCCACAACCCCTAGGTGGGGCAAGAAACCAGGTGCAGGAAGGAGTTGTGAGCTGTGAAGGGTGACAAGGTTGAAGAAAAAGAGCCCATTTGGAGAGAAAGGGTTAATTTTGAACCAACTGTGTGGCAGAATAACTAGTTATAGACTTATAGTTTTCCTTATTATAGACTAAGGATATAAAAGCATAAGTTGTTTAGGATCTAAGAAAATGTTTTAGGGTCTAAGATAAAGATGTTTTTAGATCGATAAATGCAAATTATGATAAGAGAGTGATTTAGATACAGAGCTTTGGACTCACCGGGATAGGATAGATAGTGGAACATTTTCTCCAAGGTTGTGGAATGCATATGGACTGGACATTGTAAATATTCTTACTTGATAGTTTTCATAGTTGTTTTATTGTATATAGCTTGTTTTTTTTTAATTTTTGTTTTTGTTTTTTTCTAGACAGAGTGTTAATGTTAGAGAAAAATCCATTTTGGACTAAAAGAGGGGAAATATAGTGACAATTTTGGTTTCTTAAAAAAACTAGGTGTGTTATGTGAATGAGATATGGGGTTGCTTCAGATTGTCCATATCCATTAATTATGATTATCTCATGCTCTAGGAGGGCCATGACTTTTGCTAGCTGCACATAGTTTAATTCTGGGGATTGTAGAGTGGGTATAAGTGGGATATTCTCAAGAGGGTCTAAGGCAGTGGCTGCTCCCCCTGCTGCTGTCCCCACTGATATTGCTGGTCTCTGCTTCTTGTGGTTGTTATTGTTGTGATTTGTCAAGTAGTCATGCACAAAGTGATGAAAAGAAAAAATTGCATATCCTGACAGTGAAGGTCCAAGAAACCCAATGCTCCTGGTCAGCAGGAAGAAGTCTAAAGAGGTATACACCTTCTTTCCCCTCTAACCTTCTTTCTTGCCTGCTTAGTGTTAGGGGGTGAGAGGGATTGGGATAGAGAAAGTTGGTAGATATAAAAACCCAATAAAGTAGCCAAAATACCCAGCTACAAAGTGTGTGTGAGAGAATGAGAGAGCAAGATAGGGATAGTGGTTTAGTTTAAAATTAATAAAAAGAGTTAAAAACAGATGTGGAGAAGAAAGGAGACAGACCAAGAATGGAGGTCTAAAGTCTAAGTGTGATAGTTGATGTCTGTAGTCACAACACTTGGGATACTGAGACAGGGAGACCACCAACCCAGACCACTCTTTTCCCTGTGGTGAGTTCATTTAAAAAAATGACAGGAAAGAACAACACCATAAAATTAGACATCAGAGTAAAGAGAAGAGAAAATTTAAGGAAACAGAAAAAAATTTATGTTATCTAAATTATTCAATTTAGCTTAAGCAGTTTATTTAAAAGGCATACTGTTGGAGAGAAAAGAGGGAAAAGGGAGGGGAATTAATAAAATGAAATAGAAATATAAATAAAACACCTAAAAAATAAAATTGGAGCTATGAGGGCTCTTTTCCTATCCTGTAGGGCTGTAATAGCAAAGTCCATATCTGTGCCTGAGTGGCTTTGCCTTCAGTGACTGTTTGGGTTCATGCCCCATCCCAGATGTTAAAGTGTGTGTTCTATTTGGCTTTACTTTGACTTCTGTGTTGTTTTCCTAACACTCAGAAGGAATGATTCACATGCAGGGCAGAGGTTGTTGTTGCTCTAAGTCAGTGGTTCTGTTTTTAACTTTCCTAATGCTGTGACCTTTCAACGCAGTTCCTTATGTTGTAGTGACTCCCAAATGTAATATTTTTGTTGTTGCTGCTTCATAACTGTAATTCTGCTACTATTATAAACCATAATGTAAATATATTATATGCAGGATACCTACTTTGTATCACTCAAAGGGGTTTGTGACCCACATTTTGAGAACCACTGCTCTACGTGGTTTGTGTCTTGGGACCGGATAGGTTGATTGCAAGCTTCCCATTGGCAGGCCTTAGACACTGGTGATTTTCAGCGTCTGCGTTTATGTCAGGGATCATGGTGGACAGCTTTATTGCCCTGTGTATTTTCTGTCATGGGGATCCCTACATGTCTTTCCTCCTTTGCAGACCTCTGACAGGCAGCGACCCTGTTTGCTTTGCACATGGGGACTGACTCTCACAGGTAACCATGCCTAGCTCTGGAGCTCTCCATGGTGCTTACCCAAAGCTTTTCTCCTGTTGCTAGAAGAATTTTGCAAACTGACTCCAGATGTCTGTCTGATTGGACACAAATCCTCTCAGCAGTGAGCCCAGTGTTAATGGTGTTTTCTGAGTCTATGTTGTTTGTTTTCTTTTGGTCTCTGATTACCCCTCATTTGCTCATATACACCCCTCTTCATTCTGAAAGTGCAGTTGTACTCTCCGAAGTTCTCACTTTGATCTCTAGAATTGGGTCTTGCCCTGTACACTTGCCCATGTTCTGTATTCAAATCAGAGACCTCCTCTTTTTCTGTTTCATTTTCTTAAGTTTTCTTTTCTTTTTTGAGAAAAAAGGGTTCACTTTAATTATAAGCATGTGTCTGTGTGTGAGTATGTATACACAAGTGTAGGTACCTATAAAGGTCAGAGGCATAGAATCTCCCTGGGGCTGGTGTATAGGCTGATGTGGGTGCTGGGAACAAAACCTCAGTCATTTTCAAGAGCAGGGCACTTTACTAACTATTGTGCTATCTTTCCAATTCCCAACTGTTCAATTTCCAACTGTTCCTGGCTCATCCCCTGAGATCCCAGGAGCCACTATGTGTATAGCATCCACTATCTCCTTTCTCTTTAAAAGCATACCTTTAAATTTACAAATTAAAAAATTATTTATCTATTTATTCACTTTACATCTCAATTGTAATCTCTCCTTCAAGTTTCACCCTCCCTCCCAATTTTCCCATATCCCCTCCCCTATTTCTCAGAAAAGGGGAGTCCCCCTCCACCAGTCCACCCCAGCTCATCAGTTGCATCAGGACTGAGAGTGTCCTCTTCCTCTGTGACCTGGTGAGGTAGCTCCACTAGAGAAGCTGATGAAAAAGCAGGCAATAGAGTCAATGTCAGAAACAGCCCTTGCTCCCCTTACTAGGGGACCCACACAAAGCCTGAGATGCTCCTATATCTGTGTAGGGGGCCTAGATGCAGTCCATGCATGGTCCTTGTTGGTGCTTCAGTCTCTACAAGCCCCTCTTGGCCCTCGTTTGTTGACTCTGTGGGTCATCTTGTGGAGCTCCTGTTGCCCCCAGGTCCTCCAATCCCTGCCCACCCCTTTTACTCAAGAATCCCTACATGTTGCCCAATGTTTGGCTATGAGTCTCAACATCTGTTTCAATCCATTCCTGGATGAAGCCTCTCAGAGGACAACTATGCAAGCATAGCAAAGTATCATTAATAGTTTCAGGCATTGATTGGATATTCCCTCAATTTCACTCAGAATGAGAAATAGAATAGACAGTGGGAGTGGTTGAAAGAGAACAAGATAGGAGAAGGAGCACAGAGAGAAATGAAGGTGGAGATCAGACCTGGGGAAAATGGGGACAGGAGGACAGAGGGCCTGCAGAGGGAAGAGAAACCATGGGCATAGGCATCTCTGTGACAAGCTGGAGCCCTTAGACAGGTAGGATATAGGGTGATTCTAGCTGAGACTCCGAGTAGCAGGGGCCATGGAGACTGGAGAGGACATTCTCTAACTACTCACAGTGCCTAGTGGAGGGAGGGAAACACCAACTTTCTTCCAAAAACTTCAATTAAAAAAAACACAACAAAACCAACACTGTGATGTAAGCTAGACTGGACTCAAACTCTTTGTCCTATCTCTGCCCCCAAAGTGATGGGACTACAGATGTGTGTATGTGTGCCACCATTCACAGCTAAATGGACTGTTTTGTATTATTTTTGTGCTTCTAATTAACCATGATGCTTGTTTTTATGCAGCCTTAGTTTTCCTAGCATTTAGAAGGAAAGTGTCAGACTAGCTTTTATGGCTTTAGACTTTCCTTGGTTGTGAGAATGATGTCACATTGTTTTCTGGGTAACCAACCTCCTCTCCTTACCCAAGGTAGATTTAATTGTGCCAGCTCAGTTAAGACAACTGTTTCCAGAATTCTCTTCCCATGTCACTCCTTATAGGGGTAGGCCATGCTGATCTTTGCATGGGATGGGATAGGTAAGTATCTCTGAATGTTGGTGCAAAGGTCATCAGATGGTGACCATTCACATGCTCCTAGCATTCTCTCCAGACCCTTCTTAATCATCTGGATCTATACGGTACAATGTCTGTCTAGTTTTAGATGCTTCTCTTTAGTCTGTCAGTAGCCCCCCTCTCCCCTCTGCTTTTATTGCATAAACCCTGAATTGGTGAAGAACTGTTATTAATGACTTGCTCTTCTCCTGTGTTTGTAAAAACTGAACATTATGCTTCTTAATAAGGTATGCCCAAGTCCTAACTCCAGAACTTCTGAGTATGATCTGACTGGCCAGAGGGGACTTTTTGAAAATGTTACTAGGAAGCTGGCCTATAAGTGAGACCATGCTGAACTTAGAACAGGCCCCAAGTTCAGTGACCTAACCAGAGAAAGTAGAGGAGGTTTACATAGAAAGACCAGGATATAGTTAGAGATTGGGCTGATATACTACTCACCACCTTAGTTTTTTGTTTGTTTGGTTTGGTTTTTTGAGACAGGGTTTCTCAGTGTAACAGCCCTGGCTGTCCTGGACTCCCTTTGTAGACCAGGCTGGCCTCTAACTCAGATGTCCACCTGCCTCTGCTTCCTGAGTGTTGGGATTAAAGGCATGTGCCACCATGCCCAGCTTACCACATTAGTTTTGAGACAGGCTCTTACTAACCCTGAATTCATAGATTTGTCTAGACTGGCTACCAACAACTCCCAGGACCCTCCAGTGGTGTGCCCAACTTTTTGACATTTATTTATTCATTTTAACATCCTGATCATAGCCCTCTCTCTCCCCTCCTTTTGATCCCACCTTCCCACCCTCTTCCTTAGTTCCCCCTCCCTTCTCTTCTGAAAAAAGGAGCTCCCCAAACCCTGCACATCAAGTCATATCAGACTAAGAGCATCCTCTTCCACTGAAGCTAGACAAGGTAGCATAGCTAGGTGAAAGTGATCCACAAGCAGGCAATAGAGTTCTTGTGTTAGATAGCCTCTGCTCCACTTGCTAGGGGGTTCACATAAAGACCAAGCTGCCCATCATCTATGTATGCGCTGGGGCCTAGGCCCAGTCTACACATGCTCTTTGGTTGGTGCTTCAATCTCTGTAAATCCCCATGGGCCTAGGTTAATTGATTCTGTTGGTATTCTTGTGAAGTTCTTGTCCCTTCTGGGTCCCTCTATTCTTCCTTTCACTCTTCTACAAGATTCCCCAAGCTCCACCTAATGTTTGGCTGTGGGTCTTAGCATCTGTTTTGATTCACTGCTGGGTGGAGCTTCTCAGAGGTCAGTTATACAGGGCTCCTGTATGCAATCACAGTAGAGTACCATTAATGGTGTCAGGGGTTGGCTCTCTCCTATGGAGTAGGTCTTAAGTTGGGCTGGTCGTTGGTTGTTGTGCCTGACCTTTTCAAAGGGGTCTGTGGGATCAAAGTTGGGTCTTCATACTTGCTCAGCACTTTACTAACAGAGCCATCTCCGAATGACTCTAGTCATATTGGATTAAGGCCATCTCTAGTAGTTGGGCAAAGACTGAGGCATCCTCTATGTGTCACTCACAATTCAGGCACAGTCACAGCAAGTTTATACAGACTTTGGGAAGCCTGGATAAGAGCCTCCTCTAAGAATTGGCATCTTCACACTGGACTGACACTTTCCCCCTCCAATTCCCAGAGAACACCTTGACATTATCTCCTGGGATGTTTGTCCTGGAATTCAGAGATATACCACTTGGCCTTTCCTGAGATCTCCAGTAATATGGTACCCTCGGTTTTTGTAATACTTAACTCTCCCCTCCACTACAGTCTTAGTGTTGCCTTCTATCCAACATGCCCTGTGCTGCCCCATGCTGGAGACCCAAAGATGTATTGAGTTTCAGACCTCCTTACACGGAGCATCTCTGTCACACAGAGGACAACCTGACCTGAAATGGAATGGCAGGTGTCCTAGTGGTAAAACTCTCTAGCCACTGCCATGTTCTCAAAGTTTCTTTCCACTTACAGCTCCTGGGGTTCACCCCTCGTCTCACTTGACTCCTCTGTCTGAAGAGCTCTGGATATTTCAGCAGGCTCACCCCCCACTTTGAAGATGTGACAGGTGTGCCCCACTCTGCTGCTCTAGCCTCCAGGCCACTCACTGTCAACAGAGAGGGGAGTCAGCTCCCCTTTCAGAAGAGACTACTGGCTTCAACACCTAGGCAGATGGCAGGCCCTTCTGGCCTGGGGGTTTAGATAATGGGGTTAAGCATTTCTCCCATGCATTGATTTCTGCCTCTGCATGGGAGGTGGGTGAATGTGTGTGTGATAGAATGGAGGTAGCATCCTGCTTTCATCCCTTTTTTTTACCTGGGATAGGATGACCTGAGAAGGTAGCCTGTAGAGCAAATATCTGGAGAGTCAGATTCTCAGGTCTTCGGGGGACAGGGCAAACCCTAGAAATGTAGCTCTGACTGGCTTAGTCCTTATGCCAATCCTCCTGCACCAATAGGGATTATGAGTCCCATCATGCTGCCTGGAAGCCATTCTGTGTGTGAGGAGGCCCCTGGCTGGCAGGGTTGGAAATCAAGGTGGCCTCCTGTTCTCTCTTGGAAACTGCCACTGTTTGTTGAAGACTGCGCTACAGAGATTAGATTCTTATGGTGAAGGTTACCTGTATTAACATGGAGGACTGGAACAGCATTCTCTGAAAGGAAGAGGGTCTTGTCAGAGGTTTTTTTTAATTTTAAATGACAGGATTATGCCTACACAATTATACGTTCTTTATGCACATTTTTTAAACAGAAGAATAGGGACGTTTCAGAGAAAAATGAAATCCTTTAATTAGAAAGCACTGAATAAGCAGAGCCAGGAAATCTAACCTCCCCCCTCCAGCTCTGCCTGTGTCCTCAGAGGGCCCAAGAACAAGATTGAAGACTTTGGCTCTTCCATGGAAAATGACCATGCTGCCAGGCAGCTTTGAAAGAATGAGATTATCAAGTGGTGGAGTCAGGACAGCCTCAGAATCAGTGCCCAGAACATGGAGAAGCTTCCATGAAATATGTACCCTTGGGTGGACCATTGGCATCTTCTCTAGGACTCCATCATTTTCATGCCCAGGCTGGAGATAGAAAGTAGGAAACCTCAACTATTCAGAGGAGAAGGACATCTGTCAAGGAATGGTGGGACCCTGATCTGGTGGAATGGCTAAGGTTAGGACCTTTCCGTATTCCCCAGACCCCACAGAGAGATAAAAAGCTCCACTCACTTGGGGGCTGACTGACTCTGTTGCTTGCCTTTGGCTCTCTTTCCCCTAGCTGGGCTGAGGCCCCTTATGTTGCTTCAGTGGGAGAGGATACGCTTAGTCCTACTGCAACTTGAGGTGCCAGCGTGGTTTGGCACCCCTTGGAAACCTCTCCTTCTCTGAGAAGAAGGAGAGGGGGAGTTGGGTACATGAGGGTGGGACTTGGAGGAGAGGAGGGAAGGGCTGGGATCAGTCTGTAGATTGACTAAATAAATAAATGGGAGAAAAGCTCCACTCATTGCAATGACTCACAATCAGAGGTACCTATTGGGGGTGGGATGCCTGTCAGAGATGACATTCTCACAGGGGACATGGACATGTGTGCAGATTTTTAGCATTCTGGGTACAGAGGGTTTTGCTGACATCTCATAGAAGCAGGTCCTAGGTGCATAGTGTCTTGTGGATGGGGACCATTTGTATCATCCACTAGTCCAGGTGTATAAAGTCTCATGGGTAAAGGCCAGATATACCACCACTCATCTCAGGTGCATGGTGACTCCTGGATGGAAGCCAGGTACACTGTCTACAAGTCCAGTGTGCATAGTGACTCATGGCTGGAGGCCAGGTGTACCACTTGCCATTGCAAGTGCTCATGTTTTACGGATGGAGGCCAGGTGCACCACCAGCATCCTAAGTGCATGGTGGCACCTGGATGGAAGTCAGGTATACTACCTACAGGCTCAGCGTATATAACGTCTAATGG
>OU015742.1:127064867-127107832 GCA_907169655.1 Acomys percivali
GTGTGTGTGTGTGTGTGTGTGTGTGTGTGTGTGTGTGTGTGTGTGTGATATGTGCTTGCTGTGTGCAAGGTTTCAAAGTTCTGTTTATTACTCCTTACTTTTTGTAGTTTTTCTGTTCCATGACTTGGGTAATACTAATTAACCTGCCTTCAAGTTTAATGACTCCTCTTCTGCCTGTTCACTTGTGCACTGCAGTCATTGTACTTTCACATTTGTAATTTGAAACGTATCCATTGAACATAGTTTATATCTCTTTGTTAGCATTTTTTGCTAAGACACAATCTTTTAATTGTTTTAATTCACAGTCTATGCTTTTCTTTCATTCTTTTAGCTCTTTGTACACAGACTAGTCTTTATCACATCATTGTAATATATTGTGTGATATTCTTGAATTGTTTTCTTAATTTCTAGTGAATGAAATATACTTTCTTATTATTTTGAATGGCAAATTTCTTTTTTATTGAAAGCTGGTTGTGATTATTCATCTTGTTTGGATGTGGAGTCAGCCAAGAGACATGCCTGTGGATGGCTCTGTAAGAGGAACAACACCCCCACTCCCACCCCACCCCACCCCAGCCACTCAAGAGTAACAAGCATATTACCTTCTGGCAGCATAGCAATAAGGAAGTCTGAGGGAAAGTGTTTGCTTTTGCCCTGGCCACCCTTGCTTCTTGCTTGGTAAGAACATCTACTCTGTTGTTGTGTGAAATGGAATCTCCCCCCCTTTTTTAATTTTAATGCAGAAAGAATCTGTCTATATAATTAAAATTATCTTTTGTGGTAACTTACTGTGATTTGTGGTCTCAGAGTCTCCCGCATCATTCCCTGCTCTGAGCTCAAGGCTCCCATGGCTGTAGAGTTTCCTGGGTCTCTTTGGGCATTAACCCAGACTCAGAGAGCTGATACTTCTTGAGAAAATTGCAGGAGAGTTTCTCCTCTGCTGCGTTCTGTCCAGTGTCTCCTGTCCTCTGCTTTCTGCAATGTTGGTGGGCTTTCTTCTCTAATCACTTTGGGCACCAGATGTGAAATTAACTTTTATTTCCTCTGATGTAATTGTCATCTTGGAGGCTTACTGCTGAATAACCTTACCCTTTCTAGTTCTTTCTGAACTCAGCTGGCTGGTTTTCAACTCAACTGTTCTGGCTCAAAACTCTCCAAGCTGACTGATTCAAACTGGCTTCTCTTGGCTCTGCTTGGAAAAACTGCCTCTGAACTCTACAAACTAAACTGCACTGACTGCACTGACAGCATGAACTGAGTGGAACTGCATGAACTCAGCTGAACTCAACTGCATTTGACTAAGCCAAATGAAACTCAACTGGACTGAACCCTCTACTGCTCTTAAGTAGCCTTTCTTTCAGGTCTGTTCTTATGAGGGTTGGGGGTATCCTATCTCTGACTCATTCTGCCAAATCTTTCTCTAATTTGTCACTCTGTCTCTCAAACATTGGCTGCTTCCTTTATTGTTTGGGATTAAAGGTGTGTACTAAGGACATGTCTAGAGTCTAGCCAGAGGGATAAAAGGTGTGTCATTCCAGCCAGATCTCACACACACTTAGAAGGTCTTTGGATGTGATTCCTTGCCAGAGCAGCCATGTTGCTAGATTAAAATTCTTCTACAGTGGTGGCTGCTGCTGTTATGATCTTTGGCCATCCAACACTGATTGAAGATCAGGGTGTTGTCTGCACTTTTCTTGTGGCCAGTTATGTTGAAAGTCTCCTTCTGAGCCTCCTTGCTATGTTTCACCTCTTTATGAAATGTCTGCTCATGTGATTTTCTATGTGGTTAGGTTTAAGCTTTGATTTTTCTTTTGACTTTTCTTAATCATTCAGGATAAGTCCATTTTCAGATATTGTCTTGGAAAACATTTCTTTCCAGTTGTTGTAGTTCAAGAATAGCCACACAAACTACTCAGACTCCAGTCTCAGTCAGATATAGATGGTTTATTGAGGAAAGGCACACCCACAAAACAAGGCTGATTGCAATTAGGGCCATAGAAAGGACTTGGGAGCCTAACTGTAACATTGATCTGTTTTTCAGAGTTAGTTTATATAGGCAGAACCTGGAACTAGCTCATATGGGGGGCAGATGGTGGAACAGGGTGGTCAGCTCTAAGTCAAGTTATTTTGCTAATAAGCAGTTCTAATTGATTGGTTTGATTGGTCCTAAGTGAAATAAGTGAGGCAGCGCTTAAGGTACATCCAAAGTGTAACCTAGTGTGCATATAACAAGAGTGCAGCCAGAGTATAGCCGTGTGTAAATAACAGAGTATGAATTATGACACCATTGAATCATCTAGAGTAGGTCAACTTGACCCTCTGGCAGAGAACGTTAGTGTCAGCTATGAATAACTGCTTCTAGGAAGCAGAGTTGAAAAGTTTAGAAAGTTTGAACTTAATTTTACCTTATAGACAACATGGAAGCTAAATACAGAAATGCCTGCAGCTATGTCAAAGAGTAGGCCTCAACACCAGTCTTCTTGGTTTCTGAGTTCTTAGTAGCTTTAAGTTCCTTACTTTTAGTTTGTACTTTTTGTTAATTATAAGACAGTATTTCATTTAGCCTTCATCTAAAATTTTCTGTTTGTCAAAATACACAATTTACACTTTATCATTAAGTCTTTGGTCCATTTAGAGGCAATTTCTATAGTGTCTGAGGTTTCAGGCAGATGTATAATTTAACATGTGGATGCCCAATTGTTCCTGTACTGCTTGCTGAAGACCACATTTTCTTTGTTGACTTTTACTTTTGCCCCTTTGTCAAATGACAGCTGCCACCACATCCCACAGAGTGGGAAAATAGGAAAACCTACACTCCATTTTCTTTCTTTTTTTTTATTAATTAATTTATTTATTAATTTATTCATATTACATCTCAATTTTTAGCCCATCCCTTGTATCCTCCCTTTCTTTCCTCCCTCTCGTTTCCCCCTCTACTCCCTTCCCCTATGTCTGTGACTGAGGGGGACCTCTTCCCCCTGTATATGCTCCTAGGGTATCAAGTCCATTTTCTATGAAGGAGTTGATTAAGCAAGCTGGCAAAAATGAGTAAGAGACTCATAGCAACCTGCAGAACCTCAGCCTGAGATCACAGTGACATTTCTACCTGTTAGTGCTGTCTATGAAAAAAAGCAGCCACATTCCTAGTGAAGTCTCTTGCTACTAGTTGATAGGAATCTATTCTGTAGGAGTTTTGTTTATATTTCTCCTTTCTGTCCCTGAAGGATCAACTCAAAGATCCTTCGCTTCATCTATCCCACAAGGTTGGAGGTAACTTCAAAGAGACCTGGGATACCAAGGAGCCCAGCACTCTTCCATATCCAATGTATGTGTATTGGAAGGGATTAGAGGAGAGACAGATTCAAAGGATCCCAGGGACCTATGGCTCCAGGCTAGAATAGAGGACTTATGTACTGATGTGAGGGTTCCACCTACCACATAAGGTCACCTGGAGACCTGTGAAGCCTGAGGAAACTTCCATGCTGAAGAGTTAGCAAATCACCCAGAATGTCACTTTTTTTTGGGATAGATGATGTATGGTTAATTTATCCCTTAAAAGGCTAGGACTCCTCAATGTGGGTAACAAGACTAGTTCCAGGTGGGATATATGGGCGAGCATCCATTCCCACCCTAACACGCTGTGGCTTTGCTGCTGCTGCTGCTGCTGCTGCTGCTGCTGCTGCTGCTGCTGCTGCTGTGCTATGATGAGGAACAACTCAATAAAACCACGCATCTGTGACTACACCCGGAGACTACAACTGAAGAGGGTGTGAGGTGCCCAGAGGACCCACCAGTTCCACATTGCTCCCCTCCCCCCAGCAAACATGGCAGTGTAGGCAGCACAATTAGCAACTTCGGTAATAAGGAGAGGTGGCCTTCTCCCCCATCCTTTCACCAAAGCTACCCATGAGGTGTGGTTTCTATGGTTCTCTCCCAAAGAGATGGTTGGCTGATTTTTAAATATGTAAGTAAAAAAGATGCCTCCTTAGATCTCCTTTCCTACTTAGATGTCTCGAGACTCTTTCCCTGCTTGCCCCTTGCCCTATCACTTCTATCACCACAGAGCTCACAACTCTAGTCCTCTATGTGTGGAAATTATATTTTAGGCAGTGTTGTTGTTGTCTTTTGCTGTTTCAAAACAAGTTCCAGGTATGTCTGTCCTCTTTGGTAAACACTTTTGAGGACTTGCACAGGATTCAATGAACTTATCTTTAAATTCAAAACTTTAAAAAAAAAATCAAAACAAAGAAAAAAAAAGTTTGCTACTCAGTTAGAAAGCACATTTCTGTGATAGATAGGTTGAGTGTGAGTGTCTCCCATATCTCCCTAGGTGTGTGGGGACACTGTTTGAACCCTTGGTCCCCAGATGCTGATGCTGTTTGGGAACCTTAAGGAGCCTGTAGGAGATGGAGCCTGCAAGGAAGCCCCGCCCCACTTTCAGCCCTCTCTTCTTCCAGACTATGGATGCAACTTGACCAGTCACAACTCGTGCTTGCCACCATGTCTTCCTGCCATGATGTGTTCCTTCCAACTGTGCAGCAGAATAAGCCTTCCCTTCCCAAGGGGCTTCTTAGCAGGCATCTGGTCATGGCAGCCAGAAGAATGGCTAACACAGTTGCCTCATCAATGCCCATCTTTTCTGTTTTCAGGGTAGTCACCATTTTTCTTTCTTTCCCTGTCTTTTACGTCTGAGTGCTTTAAGGTTGAGCGAACACTTGGGCAGGTGCTGATAAACAAGCCTTAATTGATTAGATATTTCGACTTCATGAATGGGATGGAAATAAGCGGGAGCATTCTCACTGCCAAATCTAGACTGAGAAGAAATAGCTGAGGAACCTGAGCTGAGACGGCGTAGTTGGCCTTCATCTTTCACTTTACATGAGTCACCAGCTCCTCAGGCATAGTGAAGTTCTTTGAGACCCAAAGAATGCACAGACCAGGGCCTTCCTCTCTATCTCAGGCAGAACACCTAAAACTGTGGGACCTCAGTTCTGGCTGCCAAGCCCTGACTGTCTTGTCACCTGCACAGGAGCTTTTAGAAAACAAACACAAAACCATGCAGGGTGGGGGTCGTTTGAGGAGAGAGCATTGCAGGAAACTAGAGATATAGTTCCCAAAGAACTCCCTCTACCTCCTCTGACAGGTGTGGGCAAGTGGGTCTCTTGAAGACGTTCGGGAGCCTGGCTGGATCACAGCCATTAGGGCTCGCAGCCCCTTATGCAGGAATGGGGAGTGGAGCTGGGCTGACCTCTGAAGTAGCTGTGCTGGGGCAGTCTGACCTGCTGTAGGGAAGGAAGTACATATAGTCTGTTTTCTCCCTCTGTGAGACTCTCTCAGCATGAAAAACAACTGATTTTCATTCTCTGGGCTCTGGGAAATAGCCTTTGTTCCTGCTGGCCCTGGAAAAGTGGCCTTAATCCAAAGTGATTACCCGCCGTGCACCAAGATTTATTCTTTGCTGATAGCCTCTCTTGCCGCCTGAGTCCTGGGCTCAAATTGCCCACAGCCTGTCATGGAGGCCATATGTCTTTCCATTCCTGTGTCGAGAATGACATTGAAGTCACTTTGTCCTCTCTGAAGCTTTTGTATGTGCACGCACGTGTGGCATCGACCTCTATGGTGGGTTCTAGCAGTTAAAAGAAGCCATAAAAATCTCAGGAGTTAAAATGAAGCCCAGAATAAAAGGCCAGTTCCCACCTGCCTTGCAGAATCGGTGTCTATTCCTTCTGCCTTCTAAAGCTTTGGGGCCCGCTTCAGACATGGCATCTGCTGAGATCCCTGAGCAGGCGAGGATTTGAGCTATGTGTCTGGGTGTCTGTGGTCTGTCTTGGCGGCTCAGAGAGGACCATGCACAGGGGCTTATGATTTTGTTGTTCAGTCATTAAAGCTATAAGGGGAGGACTAACAGTGCTGCTGAGTCTCCACTGTGGGCTCCCTCAGTTGGCTGTTGGCCTTGAGGCCAGGGTTTGGAGGAGACCCCCTTTCTGCACTGTGTTTGCTTCCTGCCCACAAAAGTCGGTGCAGGTGGCTGTTAGTTGAGCAGCATCAAGCCGGCTGTCTGCCCTCACCTTTTCATGTCCTTTCTGTCACTTTGCCTCCTCGTGCCTCTTGTGTCGTGCAGAAAGCAGAAAGCAGGTGACCCCATTTCACTGATGCCAGCAAGTGACAGAGGGCACAGGCAGCCAGAGCATTGAGATTGTCTTTGGCCTCCCTCTCTTCGACATGTGGCTTCTGCTGTTTTGCACTTTATTAAAAAAAATAATAAAATTTCAAATTAACTGCAGTTTAGCTCTATCTCAGATTTTAATTGCTTGGAATTAGCGCTTGATTTGCATAATACTTGATTCGCCAATTACCCGTGACCATGGGGTAATCTGTGTTAAAACTCGGGACAGTTCCTGATTACATTCCATCAGAGAAGGGGCAGGATTGCCCATGATCCTGGGATGGAAAATTCCCAAACCGGTTGTGATTTAATGCTTTCATGTACATCCACTCTGTGCTTATGTTTAGGCATGCTCATGCGGCACCTTCTGGAAGTTCATTTTCCAGAAAGGAAAGCCAAGAGAAGTTGGGGGAGCTGCCTGGCGTGCAGTAAAACCTTTCCCAGAGTCCACCACATTATTTTATAGCCCAAGGTCATGGCTGAGCACTGACTCAAATGCCAGCTGTCTAGTGGCACACCTTCTGGGGTGTGTGTGGCTATTATTTAAATTGTGAATATCTCTGAGTCAGGATCCAATAAACTAGTGTTTATCACTGAGGCAGGAAATTTGCATGTAATGTCTTGGATAGTTTGTTTTAATTCTCCTCTTAATACAATTAATTGCTTAGGCAGAGATGCTCAATGAGGAATTGTTTGGATTAGGTATAGCTGACTATGGGCCTGTCTTTGGGGAACCTATCTTGATTATGTTAATTGAGATGAGAAGACCCACCCATTGTGGGCAGCACCATTCCCTATGTTGGCTTCATGGACTATATGGAAATGAAGAATGCTGAGCTGAGCACTAATAAGCATGCATGCATGCATGCATGCATGTTCCTTGCTCTTCATTGTGGAAGTAGCTAGCTACATCAAGTTCTTGCCTTGAAGTCCCACCATGATGGACTGTCACCTGGAGCTGTGGATCTAGCAGACACTTTTCTCTCCTGAGTGCTTTTGTCAGGGCACTTTTCTTTTTAAATCACAAGAGGAAAAGATGGTATGACAAGGAGTTAGGTTATCTTTCTAGCCAGAAGAGACCCAGGATGCCAATGCATGCTATCAAGTACCACAACTGAGAGTGTGGTACTTGCGTCTACTCTGGGCTCCCTATCAATGGTTCTAGAGCAGGGCATCTTGGGATTGCCTTTCATTTAGATGTTTGAAGCCATTTAGAATGTGGAGTTATGATTATCAGCAGGTCTGTCCCCACAGACTTACTCCACTGCTATTCCAGGGGCCAAGGGGCTCAATCTTGACAGAACTGGGTCTCATGTCTTTCTGACATTACAGATGACGTGTGAAGACCGGCACATTGAGGCCAGTGTGATCTGTGGGCTATAATACTTTGAACTGGGGGTGAGGCATCCATTGAACACTTGTCCCCAGCTGGTAATGCCATTTTGGGAGGGGGAATAGATGAGGTGTCATGAAAAGAAGTAGGTTACTGGGGGTATGCCTTTGAAAGTTCTCTTGTTTCTGACCCCTTCCTGCCTCTCTGCCTCTGTTTTCTGGTTGGCATGAGGTGAGTAGCCCTGATCTTCCATGCTGCAGGGTGCAACATAAGTCATCTTCCTAAGAAACTGTTGATCACAGGTCTTTGTCACAGTGAACCGGGAAGCATGGAAAAGCCGTCCATAGAGAAAGAAAGTGTGGGCTGCAGATGGGAGACCACGGACTTGGGGCTGCCCTGCCGTGTTCGCTTGCTTTGGTCTTTTCCTTTGTTTCTGTTCCCTCTCTTCTCCCTTTTGGGGTGGGAACAGTTCTTCTGCCACTGTATGTTGGAAGTGTCTAACTTGCCTTTTTGAATTTTACAGGGGCTCCGAGCTAAGAATTTGCCTTAAATTACTAGAGGGTACTTTGAATTTTTGAGTAGCACTGGGGATGACTATGTGTAAAGAGCTGTGCATTTTCAGCAGCACACGGGATAACTACACCATGTTATGCAGAGCTACAGCCATCTGCCTGTCTGGCAAATAAGTGTGGCTTTAGGACGTATGTTTGAGTGTCAGGTTGACCTGGTAAGTCAGTAGAGCATAGTTCTGGGGGTGTCTGAGGAGATCGCCTGAGAAGCTTAATTGAGATGCTCATCCTGGATGTGGGCAGCTTGTTCCTCTGTGGACCAGGATGGGATGAATAGGAAGGAGGAGGAGCCCTTGGCATAGGTATTCTCCCTATCTGCTTCCTAATTGCCAGGAGGTGAACAGTGTCCTCTGCCACCATCATGCCCAACATTGAGTCAGGCCTGAGGACTAGGTCAACACCTCTGAAATCAGGACTCAAAATGAATCTTTCCCCCTTTTAAGGTTATTTGTCACAGTGATAAAAAGTTTGTTACAAGCCAGATAGGGAAACCCAAGTGAAAGACAGGACCACGTAAGTCAGTATGAGACTGTCCAGTGGGCAATCCTTGTCACTGCAGAGAGGAGGGTGGTATTGCTTGCCCTGAGGCATTGAGAAGAATGTAGCAGTATGACTGTGGTGTGGTGCAGGGTGCAGCCTGTAGCCACAGCAAGTGCTGGCTACACAACTTGCTGTATCCAATCAGTGAGATCCTTGGTATTATGGGGAATAGAGACATTCATCCCTGTTCTCACTGCTCACAATGGGACAAACTCCATGAGGCCTTATATGAGAAATTAGAGCACAGGGAAACTGGACTTGTGAATTGAATAAGGTTATACAAATGCTTTGTTTATTTCTTCACACACATAGTAGCAACACACCCACGTCACAGGAGAACCCCTCCACAGGAGTGGCTGCGTGACTGCTGTGCCTTGCTCACGGCCTTCTCCTGGTCATCTCCATGGTTAAATAATGTCCTGCAGAGGCCAGGTTCTGATCCTCCAGGAATGGCTCCTGAGAGTATCTCTTGACCCCTGTATTACCTTCTTTATTGCAAAATGTGGTCTGGTGACTTGTTTTGGGACCTAGAGATTCCGGAGATTCAGGGTCACCAGCACAGCTTCTTTTCTGCTTAGCCTATCTGGGGCCTACTGTGATTGCTTCCTCTCTGTGCTTCACCATAATCTTGGGGGCTATGGTAGTACCACTCCTTGTAGAGGGTAGACACACTCCAAGTTCTGTGCCCTGTGTCACCGATGATCCATGCACTCACCGCTAGAGGTTTCTGTACTCACTGCTCATTACTGTCAACTGACCACATTCAAGGCCATGTAGGCAGAGTCACCCAGGGGAAATCTTAGATTTTTTTTTCCCCCAGACCACCCCATTCCCCACTCACTTTGTCAATCCCTAACAGGGTCCTTCCCTCCCTCTCCCAGCTCATGGTTCCTGCTAGGTTGTTGGCCCAAAGCATAATGCTACTTTAGAAAACAATGGTCCTACCCAGAAGCCCCTTTTCCAAAATGAAGGAGGCAATACACTATTCTCCATGTGGCTTTATATGAGAAATTAGGTCACATGCAAACTGAGCTTGCCTTGTGTTCCTCACTTGGTTTTTGGGCTACAGGGTACCTGTCTCATGCTGTGATACTCTTGCCTCTAGGTCTTCTTACAGCTCTGCACCCATCAAGTAGCATTGGGAAGCCAGCACTCTGGTTTATTCTCACATGAACCTCAATTACACTTTACAAGAGGAGGTTTCATCCCAGCTCCAGTGTACGCTAGACTTTTCCATGTGGTCCATGCAGATCTTGTGTATTCTATGCACTGACAGCTGCAGCTCTTGTGTGTGCATTCTAGGCACTGCTCGCTGTAACACTTATACACTCTATGGACTGCCTGCTGCAGCTCTTATGTACTTTGGCCCCCACTTCGCCACAAGTGTCTTGCTTCTTATCCCCTTACTCTATGTCCTAGTTTCATTCCTATTGCTGTAATAAGATTCTGAGACAAAAAAAGCAACTCAGAGTAGAAAAGATTACTTAGCTGACAGTTCGAGGTCACAGTATGTTATTGAAGGGAAATCAAGGCAGTGACTTGAAGCATCACACCCACAGTCAAGAGCAGAGAGATAATGACAGGATTCTTGCTTGCTTATTCTCAGTTAGGCTCTTTTATCTATTATACTGTTAAGGACCTACTACCTAGGGAATGGTGTCGCCAACAATGGGTGGGTCTTCCTACACAAACAATAAAGACTGTTCTTCATAGACATCCCTTACTGAGATCCTTTCAAGGTGCTAGGTTGGGTCAAGTTGATGGCTAAATGTAAGCAGCACATCCCTTTTGAATTTCTGCTTGAATTTCTCCAATTTCATCTTATTCAGCGTGCAGTGTGTTTTCTATGTATGTTTTGTTGATTTTTAAAAATGCATGGCTACAGACTCTAAGGTGGAGATGCTGTGTTTCTCCTGATGTGAACAGTGTCTTGCACAGAACCAGTTATACTAAAGTTTGTTAACAAACGAATGGATAAGAGTGTGTGTGTGTGGTTATTTTCTGTGTGTGTAGGCATATTTGTATGTGTGCACTTGTATGTGCATGCATCCAGAGGTATATATTAGATGTCTTCCTCAAATGCTCTCCACCTTATTTTTTGAGATAGGGTATCTCATTGAGCCTGGAACTTACTCATTGCTCAGTGTGGCTGACACTGGGTCCCAGAGATCCTCCCGTGTCTACCTCTGTAGTGTTGAGATTGCAGGTGCATGCTGCTGTTCTAGATTTTTCAAAATGTGAATTCTGGGAGATTTTGAATTGAATGCCCTCATGTAAGCACAAGTACTTCATGGGCAGCCGTCTTAATCAGGCCATTTTTTTTTCTTAATAGCTATGGTTCTAAACCTCTTTGCATATACATGAGGCATATAGATGTGTTCTACCACACCCTTGTGGACCATGCCTAGAGATGCTGGGCCTATCTTAGTTCATAGCTGTCTTGGCAACCTGAGTTCAAGAAGCAGAGCAAGGAGCCATAGATACTAGCAACTGCCTTCTGGAAGCCTGAGAATATGCCAGTGGGAGTGGGTTCTTCCTATATTGCTGATAAAGGATCACCTTGCCTTGTTGGTGAGGCTTACATACACGGTGCTTCATGAGGAGAAAAGAAAGGCATAGAGCTCTCAGCTTTGCTGAGCACTCCTTCTTTTATATCTGCAAAAGAAATGGCATCCATGTTGTCCAGTCCATGAAGGAACAAGACCTGTGTTGTGTAAGTGGCCTCAGGCACCAGGGTGGGAAGCTCTATTTCTTGGACGGTATTTCATACTGCATTATATGTAATTATTTGGTTATTTGCTTTGGGTAGATAATTTTCTTCTGAGTAAATGCTCATGGTAATCTAGTTTCTTTGCTGAGTCAAACAATATTTAAAACCACAAAAAAGCTCCCTGTGGCAGTTTTTTGTTGACCTGGAGGGCTGGCAGCTGATATTGTCTATGTCCAGGCTTACTGTGCATTGCAGAATACTGAGTAGCCATTCAGGGACCTCAGTCAGTGTCCTCCCTTTCAGCCATTAGTGCGGTGAGTGAGCTTGTGAGGAGAACAGGAAAGGATGGGGTTTCTACCAGTAGGACAGTCCCCACAGGGTTAAATTCTATTACACTTCAACTGTGCTTACATCGTCAAATAATAGTGCCTTCCATCAACTTTAATGTTTCTGTGTTTCGAAGCCGTCAGTCTCAAGAAAGTCATAGAATTTCTTGCTACAGAAAGTCCTCAGGACATATTTATGTGGAATCCTCAGTTTACCATCAATATTTTTAAAAGCTGTAACTTTGAAGCGAGAATAAAAATCATATAGATAATGGCTTCTCTCACCCACCCCTGCCTCTATTTTCCCTCCCTCTCTCCCCTCGTTCTAAACACTTTGAGGAGGATGTCACAGTGTAAATTCTCATGTAATATAACGACCATGATAAGTAACCCATTAATCATCTCAAGAAAGCTGGAAATATCTTCTAGGTATTTGAGGAAGCACATTGTTAAGGCTGTATGGTAAGGCTTTCTCTCCTCTTTTCAAAAGGCAAATGAGAAGTAAAGAATGAGCTAAGTGGGGTCACAGAGAAGGAAGAAGGGCTGAGGGACAGGGAAGGAGGGAATGAAAGAGGTCATTCAAGCAAGAGGCATGTGCTGGGACCCAGAGCCCTGTTTTCCAACTCACACATCTTAGCTCAAGAGCTGTCTTACTTTCCTTGCTGTGATAGAGCACGGATAGGGGAGGAACGTTCTTATCCCAACTGATAGGCCATTTTTCACCATTGATAGGACTCAGGGCAAGAACTCAAGCAGGGATTTGAAGCAGAGACCATGGAGGAAAGCTACTTACCTGTGTGATCACTGGCACAATACTAACCTGGCTTTCTTTCTTTTTTTTTTTTTAACTTTATTTTTTTTATTTAATTAATTTATTCTTGTTACATCTCAATGGTTATCCCATCCCTTGTATCCTCCCATTCTTCCCTCCCTCCCATTTTCCCCTTATTCCCCTCCCCTATGACTGTTCCTGAGAGGGATTACCTCCCTCTGTATATGCTCATAGGGTATCAGGTCTCTTCTCGGTGACCTGCTGTCCTTCCTATTTTCTTAAACAACTCTACAACTACCTGCCTAGGGATGGTGCTGCCCACTGTGGGCTGGGTGCTCCAGCATCAATTAACGCTCAAGATAATCACCCAGAAACATGCCCTCAGGCTAATCTGGTCTAGCCAATTTCTCAGATGACTCTAGGCTATGTCAAGTTGATAGTCAAAGCTAACAGGATAGTGATATTGGGACCTTTCATTCTAGAAGCTTAATTTTAAATTGAGGGCACTGGTTGCTATAGGAGAGATGATGTTCAATTATAATTATAGTAGATACTTGCAGGTTTGAGAAGTTGATTAGACCAGAGAGAAGAGGAAAAATGGGAGAGAGAGAGAGAGAGAGAGAGAGAGAGAGAGAGAGAGAGAGAGAGAGAGAGTTGCCTAGAAGATTGATGTAGCCCCATTTACCAGAGCTCAGCTGTTATGTTTTCTTCTTGTATCCTTGGATGCTAAACTTGGCTTGCCAGCCCTGGACATCTGCACAGGTGATATGAATCTACCTGACCAGGGTTTCCTTTTCTCTAGCTCCTCATTGCTACATTTGGCTGCTCTGGACCCTTGCATTTCTCCTTCACAGGACCTTTTTCCTGGCTGTTCAGATGCGATGCAATATAGCTTCATCCTTATATTGCCTTTGCAATCCTTGACCCCAGATTTACTCTAACATGATGCCATAGATTTTGTGGACTTCATTTTGTTGAAGCCTCACAGTTTCAAGGCCATGCTAAAATCCTCTCATTTTTACAGAAGAGGAGCTACCATCTGGTTTTGATGTAAGTCCCAAGGTGATGATACTGAGATATAGACACTCACAGGAGAGAACAGCCATCTATCGCCAATGTCACGAGTATGCTATGCAGAAATACATATAAATACACTTGTGTCTTTTTCTGTGATGTCAGAATTTATCGAATAACAATAAATCCATTAACTATAGTGGTTTCAATGGCAGCAAAAATTTCCAGGTAACCCTGCTTATGTTGGTAGCCTGTCTAAGGCAACTGTGTATTCTTTTACTCCAATCTTATAAATGTTAACTCTCATATTGACCACGTCCCCTGAATGGGGAGACCTGGTGGCACTCAGAGGAAGGATAGCAGGCTACCAAGAAGAGACTTGATACCCTATGAGCATATACAGGGGGAGGAAGTCCCCCTCAGTCACAGTCATAGGGGAGGGGAGTAAGGGGAAAATGGGAGGGAGGGAGGAATGGGAGGATACAAGGGAGGGGATAACCATTGAGATGTAATATGAATAAATTAATCAAATCAAATAAAAAAATTAAAAAATAAATTATCTATATATACACACAGAACAAATATGGATCAAAGAGGCTGCAGTAGGCTCAAGAGGTTTCAGAAGCTGGTTGATAGAAATGCAACTAGACTCAGTATTGATAAAGAACTAACACAAAGCAGTAGGGAGCAAGCTACCATTGAGGCATTGGGAGAGTTAGGGTTGAGGTTAAAAACATAGAGCTGAGTCCCCCTGTCCAGGTCCAAATGGACAAGCCAGTGGCTGTGCAGATGGTAGTCAAGTAGGACCTGTCAAGAGTGGGAGGCCACTTAGCTGAATCATGAAGAACAATTGAGTGTTCTCTGCCTGTCTGTTCTTGATGCACATTTTGGGTATTTTATCATGGGTTGGTGTGGGTGTTTGATGTCATTGCCACCCAAGTGCTAGGTGTCCATCAACTAATGGAGTATAAGAGAAAGAGTCATACCTTTTCCTCAATCTGTTGTGTTGGAAAAGTTATTGGATTGGCTTCTAAATTCTCCCATATGCATTTACATCATAGAGCTTTTTCTACTCCAAGAAATAGTTCATTTATCAGTAGTGTTACATGGGTGGTGGTTTCTGTGCCTCTGATGATCCACCAAAGAGTACAATCATCCTCCATCTTCAAGATGGACTCAAAACCGCATGTGAAATGGAGTCTCTTGGGCAAAACATAGCCTCTATTTTACACTGTGTGGAGTCACAGTAGGCTCCACATGGTCTCAGCACGTGGACACATGCCCACTTTTTTCTCAGGCTCTGCCCTGAGCTGGCTCTGTTATGTGCGGGATCTGCTGTACCTTGCTTGACTCAGCCCTCATATATGGGTGTGTGTGATAGCCAATACACAGAAGAGTAGGTGGAGGCTCATAAATGGCAACTCATTTCTCAGGATTTTGCAATTGTTCACCAGGATGGGCCATAGTCTGAACCACATGCTATTGCTATTCATTTTTTTAAAAAAATTAACTTTAAAAATTAAAATATAATTGTATTAGTTCCCCCTTCCCTTCCTCCAATTCCTCCCATGTATCTTTCCCCCACCAATTCCCTTGTGAAATCATGGCCTCTTTTAAAAAATCATACTGTAATAATATTTAAATATATGAATCAGATCTGCTTAGTTCATTTGATATACCTTGAATGTATTTCAAGGTTTACTACTTGGTTTTGAGTAATCTATTAGGGGGATCATCCATGGGGAAGACTATTTCTCCCAATCTCACCTTTCCTTAGTTGCCTGTAGCTCTTTGTCTATGGGTGAAGCCCCTTGAGATTTTCTGCTTTTGCCTTAGCACGTCTATTTGTGATGTCCTTCTTTAGGTCTTGTTTAGGCATATCATGTCCTTTCTGGGTGACACAATCTCACAGCAGATTTCCTGGTCTTCTGGTTCTTACAGTCTTCCCACCGCTATTCCATAATATCCCTTGAGCCTTAGGTACAGGTTGTGTGTTACAGATGTTTCTTTTGGGGCTGGGATGCCTATGGTCACTTATCTCCACATTTCAACCAGTTGTCAGCTTCTCTAATGTTCTTTACTGTTGCAACGAGAAATTTCTTTGAGAGAACTTCACTCATCTTTGGGTATAAGGACAAGTATTTAGAATGTGGTCAGGGATTGTGCTGGTTTAGTAAAGTGGTGATAGTAAGTTCTCCCTCTGAGATCCATGGCTTCACTAGCCCCAGGTAGTTGGCTGGGATTCCAGTACCAGGCAGATCTCCCTCCTGTTGTGTGGACTTTGACTCCAATGAGAACAGTTGGTTGCCACCAAGATGTGAGTGCTACTTTTGAATGCACTGAGCTATTGCATCATGATGGTGCTTACTGTGTCCATAGGCTTCATAGCTGGGTGCCAGGGTTGGTTGCTTCCCTCCCTTGGAAGCTTACATAGCAGCTTCTGGTAATCTGGAAGCTAGCCCTTGGGTGGTAGGCATTCAAATGAGATCCATCTTGGGTCCTTCATGTCTTATGTTTGAAATGAATGGTATCTTCATCCATAGGAGCTTACTTCCAACCTCTGAGAGGCAACCAAGGGCAGCAACAACAACACATGCTGTTTTGGGAGTGCTTTGAACTCCCCTGAACAACAACTTGAAAGGGCGTTTCTCATGCCTGGTGTTGAGGTTGTTAGTCTATGGCTCCTGACAGGAGGTGGGGAGGAATCATTGTCAGCACAAATGGGATGGCTTTATTTAAACCATATATGTGTAGAGAGCAGAGAATGCCGTGAGTGAGTGAAGTCCTGAGTGAATGTATGTTGTTGTGTGTTGGTGAAGCCACATTGAGGACTTCAATGCCTAAGGTTCTCAGGAATGGCAAAGCCTTACCAGAGTGAGGCTGGAGGGATTTTGAAGCTTTGCTTGCGGTCTGAGTATGTTTTTTTATGGAGCTTGATCAATGTGTGCAGAGGCTAATAGCTGCAGCTTCCTCCTCCAGGATGCTTATAGCCTGAGACTGCTAGACTACAGAGCCCTATAGAGACTAGCTAACCTGCTCCTCTATGCTAAACCTAATAAACATACTGAGGCCATGGATTCCTGGTGGTAGTATGTACCTCCTTCAGAGTGAACATACCCCTACCTGATCCCAGATTTCCTGTATGTGTGTATATCTGTCCTTTTTTCATTGTCTTACCATCCCTAGTCAGGATTCCAACACCCAAGCCTATGGATCACAGTATATATATCTATGTGTATGTACACACACACACACACACACACACACACACACACACACACACACACAGAGTGTATGTTTTGCCTTTCCTGTGACTAATTATGATAAACACCTTTTCATGTCTTTATTACTTTTATAACTTTTTTTGGTGAAGTATTTATTGAAGTTCTTTATTTACCTTTCTTTAGTCAGGTTTTGTTGTTGAGTTGTAGGAGCTCTTTATATATTCTGAGGTTCCAGAGAGAGAGGCCTGGGAACCTAGCCTTGGTCTAGGTCCTGTTATTTAACATGATGCCACAAGCCACTGAATCTCAGCTGGGGGTGATTTGACAGTGTCTAAAGAAAGCTTGGTTATGGCAACAGCAGAATGTGTTTGGAACCCAGTGCATAGAGGCCAGGGATGGTGTGTGCTCATTCATTCTTTTTTATGAGTAAGTAGGAATGTCTTCTGGAGGATAAAGACTTCTCTACAGACTCTGGTAATCTGGGTAACAGGTGGCAGGACATGGAAATTCCATTGCATGCTTACTGGTCTATGTTTATGAGTCCCCAAGTGGAAAACAGCCCCTGGGAGTTACAATGCACTTTCCACAGCTTCCATCCCAGAACTTCTAGTCCAGTAAGGATCTATGGGCTTTCTCATGATCATTTCAAATCCTCCCAGGGCCAACTCTCTGTACTGTGTCCCATCATACTGAAGGCTGTGCTAAGGGACAGTGTCCCCTAGTCCTTCTCTGCAGGGATTTGGGTTATCCTCAGCTGCATGAAGAACTGCTTTGTCCTCTGTTGTCAGCTGACCCTCTGAAGAAGCTGCTGGGGAATGGAGTCTCCTCACTGAGATTCCTCTTCACTCATTTCTGTCCTGGTGTGGCTGGTACATGGTTATCCACTTAGATGTTCACCATAGGGAATGGCTCCCACCAACTCTAGGACCACAGGGATGAGGGAGCTGAGCCCTGGGGCTGTGTGTGCCCTGTTATGGCTGGAACTGCTTTCGGTAGTCCCCTCAGAATCAGCAGCTGGTGAGTCGGCCATATTAGACTCATTTGGAGAAAGCTGGTGTTTTAGGAGGCATCAGCTGAGTGAGAGTTGAAGGAGTCTCTGGTTAGGCACCATGCTCAGGCTGTCAGCCAGCTCTGTCATGTTGCTGTGTGTGATCACAGGAGGGACATTGCTTCAGTTTTCTAACTTATACTCCTTCCCAGATAGAAAGCACTACAGAAAGATCTTTTTGGATGAAAAATGGCATGCCCTAGTGTTCTCATTTAGGAAATTGAGGCTTGAAGAGCTAACAGGCTCACCCATAGCAAGAACATTGCCTAGATGGGCCTGGGCCTGGGCATGTTCATTCCCCAGGGTCATCTGCACACTAGGTCTACCCTTGCACATGTTATTTTTGGTCTGTGTTGTGCTCCTTGATGGCTATTTATATCCATAAAAATAACCCATCATGATGCATGCATGATGTAATGTTTTATATCATAGAACTCTTGTGGTCATGACTGCTCGTGGTCCTGACCTCATCAATGCTGGAGCTTGGTTCGGGCTTTCTGCCTTCAGCAGTTTGGCCACCATGATTTTTCATTTCCTAGAGCAAGGTCAGACTGTGTTGCTGCCGTTGGCAGTGGGGATTTCTGAAAATATCTGTGACATGGAACAATTTGGCTTTCCCTTGGACTTCTCAGGGAAGATAGTCAGAGCCAGTTTAGGCTGGTCAGGGCTGGTCAAGACAGGTCAGGTAGTTGTCCTGATAAACAGGTCAATCATGGCTTTCAGGAAGGTTTTTATCCTGGCTAAGGGTCAATAGGGCAGAGCTAACTCATGCTTCCACTGCAAGTCCCTTCTCTGTTGCTGGGGTTCCTGAACACATAGCAGAAGTGGAGGAAATTTCTAAGAGTAGTGTAGACAAACAGGTGTTTTTTTTTTTTTTTTTTTTTTTTTTTAACATGGACTCAATACTTTAAGGTAGAATAAAAGAAATGAAGACACACTTTTTTTTTGGTAAAAAATTCCATTTCCTGACCTGACAATTCCTCTTTAAATACTTTATTACTTTTTAAAATTGCTTTCAATGTCCCCAAGAAAAATTATCCCTACAGTGACAAATGGCTTGTTTGTCTCGAGATCAAATTGTGCTCACGGTTAACTAATCTAAGAGCTCGGGTTAATACACAAAGTCTTGAAAACGTGTGTTTTTCCCTAAGCCAATTATTTCTTCCTCTCCCACATGAATTATCAGGGGTCGCTGTCAGGAGGCATCAATGTGCTTTTTCATGAATTATAGTTTAGATCTCGTTCTCCTGCCTCCTTCCTGAGGTTTTCATATTGCAGGATTGCCTGCAGGGTACAGATGTGTCCAGGGGAAGTAGAAGGCAAAGAAAACCATCTTGAGAGAAGCCAGCCTCGCTGTGGCTGTTCTTCAGGAACACACGCGGGTCACTCCTGGATGACCCCTACCTTTCCATCCATCTGATTCCCCACTGTCCTCTCCCTAAGAGCCCTGAGATGGCTGTAGCACTTTGCAGTCCTCTCATGACATCACCCTACTTCTCCCTTCTCAGAATTTTGATATAGGATCCCTCTTTCTAAAAGGAAACACAAGAAATGTGTTTTCTCTACTGGGTAGTAAAAAATGAACGGAGATCTGGACCTGACTGGGGCCCTTCAGCTGCCCCTTCACTGATTTCCTCCCTTCAGCAGTTTAGCAAATAAATGACAAATCAATAAAGCTTCCTCATTAGAAGAAGCTTGTAATTATTTGTAGAAAATAATTAAACAACCCTGATGTTCGGTATGCTTTCCTTCTATGAGACACTGAAGTCTGTTCCCTATGGACATTTCTTCTCATCTGGAAGCAAGGAGACAACAGTGGCAGGGGGAAGGTGAAGGAATGCCCGGTCCTGTGTCGCTGTTGTCCCCTAGTACGCCATAGGAATCACCAGGAACATCTGTGTGTTGCCATAATATTCTGGGCTACCACCTCCCTACGTGGCTGAGCCCCCAGACTCTCAAGGCTGAGAAAGTGCCTATTGCCTTTCCCACCCGCACAACTAAGCCTAGCATTTGGCAGACAGTACAGTCTCAAAGCTTCCAGAGTGCATAATTTCTTACCAGGAGGGGCATACTTCACCTCCCTTGCTCAGCTCTGTGCTGTGGTACCTGGCTTCATCTCTATGGAGGATGGTAGTTTATTTTTGTGGGCTCCGGCTCGCATGCTGAGTGAGTGAGAAGACTAGCCCACATCTCCTAGCTCCTTTCCATCTTGGCTGGCCCTGGAGGATTACAGCCTTTTCCTACACTCCTTCCTTCCTTGGCCCACTGTGGCCAGTCCCTGAGTACCTCATGACCCATACTTCCTATATCTCTGCTTACACTGCTGTGAATCAGGTCTCAGTAGCTCCTTGTAGCCACCCCTAGAGAACGCATTCTTTTTCCTTGCTGTCTCACCAGCAGCATTTATCCTTTATCTATCCAGAGATGCTTAGTCTTACTCCCATGAAGAGATATCACCTCCTGGATGATTTGTCACAACATTTAGCCACCTCCCTTTAGTTTTGAAACAAACAAACAAACAAAATGTTGGTCATTAAGCCACTCTGCTTGTGATCTGCCATGTCAGGCACTAGAGCAGTAGAAACAGGATGCCCCCTCCCCAACAAAGGGCTTTCATGCCAGAGTAAGGTGAAGCTGCCCTTACATGTCCATGGCCCATCTACACTCACATCAGACCTGTGTGTGGTAGGGAGGTCAGCCTCATTCCCCTCTGGAACAGACCCTTGAAGATGAGGCTGAGAATTGCCCATTTGGACTTCTGATAACCAGAGTGGCCTGGGTGTAGAATTTGCCCCCTGAAAAGGTGTGTTGAACTTGTGCCTAGGGCGAAGACAGACTAATACAAGATTTCACTCTTCTTCTGAGCTAGGTAGATCCTACTGTGAAATGCTTCAGTGCTACCACAGTTAATGCGTTTGCATTGGCAGAGCCTTGAGTTTTAATCAGGGAGGTGCATTCTGACCGAGTCAGATTGGCAGCATGTAATTTTCCGTTCTGAAATGGCTTTTCTGGTATAAACTTTGTTACTGTGTAACTGTAATAAAATAAAAGACTAGCTACTGCCTTTAAACATCCTTAGAAACTACGCTATTCACAGTTGCAGGTAGTCAGAAATGTGGGTTTCTCCCTTGTGTTTTGTATTTGTCAAGCTGTACGCTGAGACACACTGCTTATGATGTTGTAGTGAAAGGAAGACAACTGTGCAAATGTGCATGAAAGTTCTCCGAGTGTTTCTGATCATGACCAATTTGATTCCATTTTTGATACCTCAGATCGGTATGTGATTATCCCTAGCAATAACTCACCGTGTTCTGAATCTACAAGCCTGTTGTTTTCTATCTTTTGAGCCCTGCACCTGTCATTTGGGGGAGGCTGGGTGAGCAGTTCTGCCAAGGAGACATGCTTTGATTTCCAATGCCTTTCTCATTGGATGAGATGAAGTTTTTTAATCTCTCTCTAATTAGTGGTATTTTCATTCCTGTTGAGGAAAGGTGTGTACATACATTCTTATTTTGTTTGTTTGTTTCTTAGAAAACGGATATCAACTCATATCAACTAGGCTAAGTGTAAGCAGAATTTAGAAAAGTGGAGAAAAGGCATAACGGAATGAGGAGGTAGGAGAAGGATGTATTAACATGATCGTCATCAGTGTCACCACCACCATCATCACAATCACTATTCTCATAATGATCATCACTTTATCACTGTCATTAACCTCTTCATGTTTAGCCATTTTACCATCATTACCATTTCCATCTTCAGCACCACAATCATAATTATTGTCACTTCATCATTATCATTATCTCCACTATCACCTTCATCATCCTCATTGTTGTCGTTGTGGTCGTCATCATCATCATCATCATCATCATCACCACCACCACCACAACTACCAGCATCATCATAATCACCACTTTCATCACTTAACCATCATTGCTAACCTCCATTACTACCACCACTCACCTCCATCACTAGCATCACCACCATCATTGTCACCACTATCATAACAGCTACCTTCATCACCTTCATGAGCATTTGCATCATCATCACCATCACCACCACTATTACTATCGTCCTCACCACTTCTACCACCACCCTTATCATCATCATCATCATCATCATCATCATCATCATCATCATCAGGAACAGCAGCATTATCATCATCATCATCACTACCATCACCATCAAAACCACCCTTATCATCACTATCATCACTACCATAATTATTATAGTCACCACCATCACCATTATTATTGTGACTTTACCATCATCACCACATTCATCATCATCCACATCATCACCACCATTACGATGATCACCACCACTATCATTTCACCCTCATCATCACGTCCATCATTACCACCATAAGCATCACACTTTACCACTTCTCACATCATCACTACCATCACCATCTCTAGCATCAACATCATCATTCCCATCATCGCCACCATCATTACTATCATTATTATTTGCCACACCTGCCATTATCTTCATCATAGCTACCATCACATACATCATCATTGTCCTACTATTCAGATTCATAATAATGGTAATGAGAATACTACCCAACTGACAGCTAATGCTGTCGTAGTTCGTAGTTTTGATATGACATTTCAGCTTTGCTATTAGCTTTTGTGGCAGGCAGATCCTTATCTCTATTTCACAGTGTAGGGATGGGAGAAACAGGAATGTTTAAACAAATTGGCCAAGGTCTCTGAAACAGCAAGTGGTGAATCTGGGATGCAAATAATTATGATTTGAATCTTGAATGGTCCATCCATGTCTTTGTTTTGAATGCTCAGTGTCTGGCTTTGTTGTATTGTTTTGAAGGCTTGCGGAAGTTGTTACTGAGGGCAGGACTCTGAAGGTTACACCTGCTTCTGGTTTCCATCTGCTCTCTGTTAACCACCATGAGAGACTAGTGCTTCATGCTAACACTGCTGGTGATGGAGCCTGTCCCATTGCTATCCTGTCCTTGCGATGGAATATTTGGATCCTGCTGAAACCATGGAGCAAAAGAAATACTTTTAAAAGTAACTTTTGTCACAGCAACAAGGAAAGTAATACACAAAGCCAGCAGCCCGTCTGGGTTTAGTCCTCACAATTAGTCTATATTAATGAATATTGTATAGGTGGTACCCTATCTGATGGGGACAGGTCAAGTTGATGTGGCCCCTATGCTACAGCTAGTAAAACCACACTGTGGATGCACAGAAACTATCTAATGTAGGTTTTTCTTTCTGTGGGATATCCCTCCCTTTGACTGTTATTTTTCTTCCTTAAGAAGTGCCTAAGGTCATTTAGGGGCTGCCTCCCCTACAGGGAGTTCTGAGTGTGTTATGGCCTCAGAAGGAGTGGTAGACAGGAGCTAACTTCCTAATCAGTTATGCTCCATGGCTGTGGGCATCTTAGTGGAGTCTTTTCTGAAGTCTCCTGCACCAATGCCTTCTGGTGATGTTTGTATTCTAACAAGGGCATGCTCATATACTTGGATTTGCCCATGGACAGAGATGACCTTGATGTCCACAGCTAAAAAAAGGTGCTGGTATATCTCTGCATCTTTCTCTGGACCCTGCCACCATCACAAGAAAGCATAGATTGGCCTGTAGAAGGGATACGGACTTGAAAGCCAGCCAGTTCCTTTGAGCAGTCTAGCACTAGCAAGCCCAGGATGCCCAGCACATATTGATCTGTAGACAATTACCAGTGGTGGTGCTCCACAAGGTATGGGTGGGTTGTCACACAACATCATCCTGTCAATAGATGATGGATACATTTGCATCTGGAACCAGCCTAGGACAAAGGGACAAATGTACAGAGGGGATTGCAGGCATGGCGTTGTATACGGAGGCCCCACTGAGCACTACTAAAGGCCCCTTTGCCTGAGGCCAGGCTACACTTGTGGCTAGGCTGTACTTCTTGCCCTGGGACGTTGTCTTCTCTTTCCCATTCCGTGCTGTCTCCTCAGTACAATGCCCTACTGATGAATGAGAAACATCTCCTGTAGGCGCCTCTATTTAGATACTTGGTCCCCAGTTGGTGATGCTGTTTATGAGAGCTTGTAGAATCTTTAAGAGGTAGAGCCTCGCTGGAGGAAGTACATCATTTGGGGTGAGCTTTTAGCATTTATACCCTCACTACACTCTTCAGTTTCCATTCTCTGCTTTGAGTTTCTGGTTGATGACATGATCTCTCAGCTTCCTCCTCTGGCCACTGCTGCCATTTCTCCCCTGCCATGATGGAGTCTTATCCCTCTGCTCCTGTGGGCCCAGATGAACTCTTTCTTCCTTAAGTGTCCTTGGCCACAGCATCAGAAAGTGACTTTAACCTTTTTCTTTTTCTTTTTCTTTTCTGAGGCAGGGCTTTGCTTTGTAGCATAGGCTGGCATGGAAGCTGCTGTCTTCCTTTCTGTATCTCCTGAGTGTGGTGATTTCAGGCTCACATTCTGACACTACCATTCTGTGCCTATGCTCTATTCTACTTTTATCTTATTCCAAGCATATTTTATTTTTTCCCCCAATTAATTAATTAACTTTACATCCCAGTAGGAAGTTTTCCTTCCTCCTCTCCTCCCAGTCCCTCCCTAACTCCTCTCATACCCCAGAGGGGAGACTTCCCATAGCATATAAAGTAGGACTGGGCTCATTTTCTATTGAGGTTAGGCAAGGCTTTCCAGTAATGGGAAAGGAATTCAAAGATAGGCAACAGACTCAGAGATAGCCCCTGATCCTGCTGTTAGAGGTTCCACATTGAAGATCAAGCTGCACATGTGTTACATATTGTGGGGGACCTATAATCATCCCATGGATATTCTCTGGTTGGTGGTTCAGTCTCTGTGGGACCCTATCAATCCAGGTTAGTTGATTTTGGAGGTTTCTTGGGATGTCCTTGACCTTTCAAGGCTCTTTCAATCCTTCCTCCCTATCTTCTACAAGAATCTCCAAGCTCCTCCTAATGTTAGGCTGTGTGTTTCTGCATCTGTTTTCATCAGCTACTGGTTGAAGCCACTCAGATGATTGTTATGCCAGCCTCCTGTCTGCAAGAATAGCAGAATATTATTGGTAGTATCAGTAGTGGGCTCTCGGTCATGGTACGTGACTCAAGTTGGGCCAGTCATTGATTGGTTGGGTTGAAGGTTTTGTGTGTGGGTTAGTATTCCCCTCCCTCCACTGGAAGTCCAACTTGGCTACAGAAGGAGGCCACTTCAGTCTCCATTTATCGCACTGCTAGAAGCCTCAGCTAGGGTCACCACAATAGATTCTGTGGAACCTCCCCCATCCCATAGATGTCCCCCATCCACTTCAGTTCTTTCTCCCAGCTCTCCTCCCCTTCCCCACGTCTGATCCCTACCTAGTTCACCTTCCCACCCCTTCTCGTACCCAGTGTCTTCCCTCCATGTACTTCAATTGTCTATTTTGTTTCCCCTTTTGAGTGACGTTTAAGCATCCTCCTTTGGTACCTCCTGGTTACTTAGCTTTTTTTGGTCTATAGATTGTAGGGTGGTTATCCTGTACTTTATAGAAAATATCCACTTATAAGTAAGTACATATCATGCATGTCTTTCTGGGTATGGGTTGCTTCACTCAGAATGATATTTTCTAGTTCCATCCATTTGCCTGAAGACTTTATGATGTCCTATTTTTAACAGCTGAGTAGTATTCCATTGTGTAAATGTACCACATTTTCTTTATCCATTCTTCAATTGAGTAACATCTAGGTTGTTTCCAGTTTCTGGCTATTATGAATAATTCTGCAATGAACATAGGTGAACAACTAACCTTGTGGCATGGTGGAACATTTTTTGGGTATATGCCGAAAACTGGTATAGCTGGGTCTCGAAATAGAACTATTCCCAATGCAAATCAAAAACAACTCTGAGATTCAATCTTATACCTGTCAGAATAGTTAAGATAAAAAATTCAAGTAACAGCATATGCTGCTGAGGATGTGGAGAAAGGGAAACACTCCTCCATTGTTGGTGGGAGTGCAAACTTGTACAACCACTTTGGAAATCAATCTTATGCTTTCTCAGAAAATTGGGAATAGGGCTACCTCAAACCCCAGCTATTTCACTCCTGACATATACCTGAAAGAGTATCCATAATACAACAGGGGCATTCTCTCAACTATGTTCATAGCAGCTTTATTCATAATAGCCAGAATCTTGAAACAACCTAGATGTCCCTCAACTGAAGAATGGATAAAGAAATTGCAGTGCATTTACACAATGGAATACTTCTCAGTTGTTAAAAACAAAGAAATCATGAAAATTGCAGGAAAAGGATGAAACTAGAAAATATCATCCTTAGTGTGGTAACCCAGACCCAGAAAGACACATATGATGTGTGTTTATTTATAAGCAGATTTTAGCCACCTAGTACAGGATAAACATGCTACAATGCACAGACCCAAAGAAGATAAGTAACAAGGAGGACCCAAGGGAGGATGCTTAAATCTCACTCAGAAAAGAAACGACAAGGTAAAAGAGGGAGCACAGAAAGAAATGAGGGCGGAGATCAGACCTGGGGGAGAGCAGGGGTGGTAAAACGGAAGGCCTGCAGAGAAAAGAGGAAACTGTGGGCAGGGGCTTCTCCATGACAAGCTGTAGACCTAAGTCAGGGAAAGCCTCTGGAAGGATATGAGGGAGACTCTTGCTGAGATTCCTAGTAGCAGGGGTCATGGAGACTGGGGAGGATACCCTCTTACTAGATAAGACTCCTAGGGGAAGGAGGGGAAAACCAACCCACCCACAAGAACTTTGACCCAAAATTTACCCTGCCTACAAAATGTACAGAGATAAAGATAGAGCAGAGATTGAGGAAATGTCCAACCAATGCCTGGCCCAACCCAAGACCCACTCCATGGGAGAGAGCTGACCCTTGACAATATTAATGATACTCTGCTAAGCTAGCAGACAGTAGCCTATTAGAGTTATTCTCTGAGTGGCTACACCCAGCAGCAGTTCAAAACAGATGCTGAGACTCTCAGCCAAACATTGGGCGAATCATAGGGAGTCTTGTGGAAGAGTGGAAGGGGGAGAAAAAAAGGACCTGGAGGTGACAAGAGCTCCACAAGAAGAACAGAGCTAAGTAATTAGGGCCCAGAGGGGCACAGGGAGACTGAAGCACTAACCAAGGATCATGCATGGACTGGACCTAGGTCCCCTACACAGATGTAGCTGAAGGGCAGCTCAGGCTTCATGTGGGTCCCCTAGTAAGGGGAATGGGGGCTGTCTCTGACATGGACTCTGATGCCTGCACCTTGATTACTTCCTCCCGGTGCAACTCTGCCACAAGACTCCCTGAGCGCCACCTAATGTTTGGCTGTGAGACTCAGCATCTGTTTTAATCCATTGCTAGATGGAGCCTCTCAGAGAACAGAGAACAGTTATCATTTATCTGCATGCTTAGCCATTCTGACAGGTGTAAGATGGAATCTCAGAGTTGTTTTGATTTGTTTTTCCCTGATGACAAAGGATGTTGAACATTTCTTTAAGTGCTTTTCTGCCATTAGAGATTCCTCTGTTGAGAATTCTCAGATTAGCTCTGTACCACATTTTTTAATTGGATTGTTTGGTTTGTGGGTGTTTAAGTATTTGCATTCATTATATATTTTGGATATTAGCCCTTTGTCAGATGTAGGGTTGGAGAAGATCTTTCCCTAATATGTAAGCTGCTGTTTTGTTCAATTGACAGCGACTTTTGCCTGACAGAAGCTTTTCAGTTTCAAGAGGTCTCATTTATTAATTGTTGATCTTAGAGCCTGAGCTACTGGTGTTTTGTTCAGGAAGTTGTCTCCCATGCCAATGAATTCTAGGCTTTCCCCCACTTTTTCTTCTAACAGATTTCATGTCTCTGGTTTTACGTTGAGGCCTTTACTCCACTTGGACTTCACTTTTGTGCAGGATGCTAAATATTGATCTATTTGCATTTTTCTATAGGTAGACATCCAATTTAGTCCAGCACCATTTGTTGAAGATGCTTTCTTTTTTCTATTATATGATTTTGGCTTCTTTTCAAAAAATTAAGTGTCCATAGGTGTATGGGTTTATTTCTGGGTCTTCAATTCCATTGATCCACCAGTCTGTATCTATGCTAGTACCATGCAGTTTTTAGTACTGTTGCTCTGTAATACAGCTTGAGATCAAGGATGGAGATTCCTCCAGAAGGTCTTTTATTGTACAGTATTGTCTTAGATATTCTGGGTTTGTTTTTTTTCATATGAAGTTGAGACTTGTTCTTTCAAGGTCTGTAAAGAATTGTGCTGGTATTTTGATGGGAATTACATTGAATCTGTAGTTTACTTTCAATAAGTAAAACAGTAAGATGTCCATTTTTACTATGTTAATCCTACTGATCCATGAGCATGGGAAATCTTTCCATCTTCTGATATCTTCTTTAATTTGTTTCTTCAAATACTTGAAGTTTTTTTCATACAAGTCTTTCACTTGCTTGGTTAGAGTTACACCAAGATACTTTATTTTATTTGTGGCTATTGTGAAGGGTGTTGTTTTTGCAATTTCTTTCTCAGCCTATTTGTCTTTTGTATATAGGAGGGCTACTGAATTTTTTTTAGTAATTTTCATCCACCCACTTTGATGAAGGTGTTTATTAGCTCCAGGAGTTCTGTGGTAGAATTTTTTGAATCACTTGGTATGCTATCCTATCATCTGTAAATAGTGATACTTTGACTTCTTCCTTTCCAATTTGTATCTCCTTGATCTCCTTTAGTTATTGCTCTAGGTAGAATTCAAGTTCTACATTGAAGACATACAGAGAGAGTGGATAGCCTTATCTTGTCCCTGATTTCAGTGGAATTGCTTTAAGATTTTCTTCATTTAGTTTGATGTTGGCTATAGGCTTGCTGTAATTGCTTTTATTGTGTTTTGTACGTACATTGTATCCCTGATCTCTCCAAGACTTTTAATATAAATGGGATTTGGATTTTGTCAAATGCTTTTTTTTTGCATCCAATGAGATGGTCATGTGAATTTTTCTTCCAGTTTGTTTATATGGTGCATTATATTAATAAATTTCCATATATTGAACCATCCCTGTATGCCTGGGATGAAGCCTACTTGATCATTATGGATGGTGGTTTTGATGTGTTGTTGGATTTTGTTTGTGAATATTTTATTGAGTATTTTTGGGTCAATGCTCATAATAGAAATTGGTCTGAAATTCTCTTTCTTTGTTGAGTATTTCTGTGGTTTAAGTATCAGAGTGACTGTGGCCTCATAGAATGAGTGTATCTATTTTTCTTCTATTTCTAATTTGTGGAATAGTTTGAGGAGTATTGTTATAATCTCTTCTTTGAAAAATCTACTAGAATTCTGCACTAAAGCCATCGGGCTTTGGGTTTTTTGGTTGGGAGACTTTTAATTACTGGTTCTATATCTTAACCTGCTTACTTGATCTTGATTTAACTTTGATAAACAGAATCTATCAATAAAATTATCCATTTCCTTTAGATTTTCCAATTTTGAAAGAAGAATGAATGAAATTCTTTGGATTTTCTCAGTGTCTGTTGTTATATCCCCCCCTTTTCATTTCTGATTTTGCTGATTTGGATATTGTCGCTCTCCCTTTTAGTTAGTTTGGCTAAGAGTTTGTTTATGTTGTTTACTTTCTCAAAGAACAAACTCTTGGTTTTGTTGGTTCTTTGTATACTCTTTGTTTTGGTTTCTAATTTATTGGTTTCATTCCTGAGTTTGATTATTTCCTGCTTTCTATTCCTCTTGGGTGTGTTTGCTTCTTCTTGTTCTAGAGATTTCATGTGTGCTTTTAAATTGTTACTATGAGGTCTCTCCAATTTCTTTATAAAGACACTTAGTGCAATAAACTTTTTTTTTTTATAGCACTGCTTTCCTTATGTCCTATTAGTTTGGGTTTGAATTCTAGAAAGTCTTTGATTTCTTTCTTTATTCTTTCCTTGACCCATTGGTCATTAAGTGGAGAGTTGTTCGGATTCCATGCATGTGTAGGCTTTTTGTTATTTCTGTTGTTGAAGTCCAGGTTTAATCTGTGGTGATTTGATAAAAATACAAAGTGTCTTTTCAATATTCTTGTATTGGTTGAGGATTACTTTTGTGACCAACTATATGGTTAATTTTGGAGAAAGTTCTGTGAGGTGCTGAGAAGAAGGTATATTATTTTGTGTTTGGGTGAAAAGTTCTGAAGATATCTGTTAGGCACATTTGATTCATGACATCTGTTAGTTTCATTATATCGCTGTTTTGTTTCTGTCTGAATGACCTGTCCTTTGATGAAAGTAGGTTGTTGAAGTCTCTCACTGTTAATGTGTGGTGATCAATGTGTGATTTAAGCTTTAGTAATGTTTCTGTTACAAATATGGGTGCCATTGTATTTGAGGCATAGATATTCAGCATTGAAATGCTATACTGATTGATTTTTCCTTTGGTAAGTGTTGTATAAGTTTGGGTTATATGTAAACAAGTTTTTGTTTTAATCCCAGTTGTGGGATATGGGAGCTGCTCCAGTTTATTCACACTGATGGTTGCCTCCTAAGAGGGTACATGATATTTGTCAGCTGTAAACTACCTAATGCGGGAGTGTGGTCTTTGAAAGTAGGGCCAAAAGCCAGACACAAAGAGAGACTGGGGGACGCCTGAGAAAAAAAAGAAGGCTGCTGGTGCTTCCCCCTGCTGCTCCTGGTTGCTGTTGATGCAGTTTGACAAGAAGTAGTTAAAGATATCCTGTAACAAGGATTGGACTTGCCCCAAGGAACTTGAAGACCCTGAACAGCAGGAAGCAGCTAAGGAAAACTACACTCCTTTTCCCAACTAACCTTTCTCCTCTACCTGATGTTGGGGTGTTGGAAGGGATTGGGGTGGAGTAGGGAGAAAGAGATTTAAGGATCACAAAATAAAAATAGATTTTACAAATATGCCAACAGATGAGTATGAAGTATTCTGTTGTTTTAAATGAAAATCCCCTCCTTTTTTTTTTTTTTTTAAATCCCATTTTTTTTAATCAATAAAAGCTCAGGAGCCAGATGCTGTGGTGAAAACCTGCAAGCCACACCTGAGAGCCAAAAAAGTATCCAGCTGATCTTTCTACTCACTCACATCCTGATGGAAAAAGCCCGAAAGGCTCACTAACTCAGCTGGCAGCCCAGGAAGAAAAGGCAAAAAAACAAAAACAAAACAAAACAAAACTAAACAAAAACCCAGGGCGAAATGCTTGCTAGCTCAAATCCCAAAAAAGCCAAAGGCCAAGGAGTTGAGGAGCTCAAGAGTTAAAGAGCTAAAAGTCAAAAGCTAAAGAGCTCAAGAGCCAAGAGCCAAGAGCTAAAGATCTTCTTCTACTTCTACATGCTGTCTTAAATACCCCTCAACTGAAGGTTCCTCCTATTCTTTAGTTACTGCTAGCTGGTTTCTTGCTCCACCTCTTGACTTAGGTTTAACTTTATTAAGTCCTGTGAACAGAAAGCTCTTGGATTAAAGGTGTGTTCTAGATTTGCCTGAACCATACCTTAATCACCTATTTACGATAAACAAAGTTCTTGGATTAAAGATGTGTGTTAGGACTTAACCATGCCAAACAAAAGACATATTTTTACAGTTCACAATCTCAGAGATCACAGTGGGGTCAAATATCCTGCAACATCCTTCACCACCTCTTTTGGTTAATTTTGGTTGAAAGTCTATTTTATTAGATATTAGAATGGTTACTCCAGTTTGCTTCTTAGGTCTGTTTGTATGGACAGCCTTTTCCATCCCTTTATTCTGAGGTAATGTCTATCTTTGTTTCTGAGGTGTGTTTCTTGTATGAAGCAGAATGATGGATCTGGTTTACACATCCATTCTGTTAGCCTGTCTCTTTTTATTGGGGAATTAACTCCACTGATATTGAGAGATATTGCTAGTTCTCATTATTTTGATGGTGGTTGTGTTTTACTCTTCTTTTGGTTTTGCTGCAGTGGAGTTACTCATTTCCTGTGTTTTCTTGGGTGTAGTTAACTTCCTGTGTTTGGAGTTTCTTTTTGGTACCTTCTGTAAGGGTTCTTAATTTGGTTTTGACATGTAATATCTTGTTTTCTCTATTGTGATTGAAAATATTGCTGGATATAGAAGTCTGGGCTGTCATTTGTGGTCTCTTAGATTTTGCAAGATGTCTTCCCTGGCCCTTCTCACTTTTAGAACTCTATTGAGAAATTTGGTGTAATTCTGATAGGTCTACCTTTAAATGTTACTTGGCCTTTTCCCCTTGCAACTTTTAATATTTTTATTTTGTTCTGTACATTTGGTGTTTTGATTATTATGTAGCAGGAGGATTTTCTTTTCTGGTTTAATCTATTTGGTGTTCTGTAGGCCTCTTGTATGTTTATAGTCATTTTTAAAGTTTGGATAGTTTTTTTCTATGGTTTTTAAGAAATATTTTCTGGGACTTGGAGCTGGGAATCTTCTCTTACTTCTAATCCTCTTGTTCTTGGTTTTGTGTTTTCGTTGTGTCCTTGATTTCTTGGATGGTTTGTGTCAGGAATTTCTTAGATTTAACATATTTTTTAACTAATGACTTAATTTTTTCAATTGTATCTTCTATGCCTGAGATTCTTTCCTTCACCTCTTGTATTCTGTTGGTGACGCTTACCTCTGTAGTTCCTGTTTTCTTCCCTAAGTTTTCCATCTTCAGGATTTCCTTAATTTGTGTTTTCTTTATAGTTTCTATTTTTATTTTTAGATCTTGAGCAGTTTTGTTCATTTTCTTCACTGTTTGTTTGTATTTTCCTGTATTTCTATAAGTGATTTATTCATTTTCTCTTTAAAAGGCTTCTATCTGTTTGATTGCACACACACACACACACATGATATATAATATGGGATATTATATATTATATAGGATATATACTATTTGTAGGATATATAATATATTTTCTATATATATATTATGGGACTTATTCATTTCCTTTTTAAAGACCTCTATCATCTTCATAATATTGGATTTAAGGTTGTTTTCTTGTTTTTTAAAGTATGTTAGAATATCCAGGGCTTGCTATAGAAGGATAGCTGGCATCTGGTGGTGTCATATTGTCTTGCCTTTCATTGATTGTGTTCTTACACTGGCCTTTAGCCATGTGGTTTTCCCTGGTGTTGGCTGGTTGTTTCTGGTGCCTGTTCTTCTTCTCAGGAAGGTGGGAAGAGCCCTGGGTCAGAGGGTGGAGGCTGGATGTTCTTGGAGTCTGGCTGTTCTCCTTGTGATGGTGGGTAGGGCTGTGAGCTAGAGGCTAGATCTCAGGAAAAAGGCCACAAGTCTCCTCTGCTGTCTGTTTCCTAGTTGGGACAATAATCAGGGGATTGTGGTGGTATGGGTTCTAACCTATATGATCTTGAGGTTTGGCTGGTCTCCATGGGGAGCTGGGTAGGTCTCAGGGCTGGAGGCTGGAACTGTATGTCCCTGGGGTCCTGGAAGGTCTCCTCAGGAAGTATGCCTCTGAGCCCAGGAGCCCTCCTGTGGATGGCAGGTAGTGCAGGGGAGAGGCTGGAACTGTCTTCTGCCTTTATATGTTACTTGGCCTTTTCCCCTTGTGGCTTTTAATATTTTTTCTTTGTTCTGTACATTTAATGTTTTGATCATTATATGGTAGGATTATTTTCTTTCTTGGTTCCATCTATTTGGTGTTCTGTAGATTTATAGGCATCTCTTTCTTTAGGTTAGGGAAATTTTCTTCTTTGATTTTGTTGAAAATATTATCTGGGCCTGAAATCTTCTCCTTTTATTTCTATTATTCTAAACACCTGGGAGAGGTGCAATTTAACTCTGTTGGGAATATTTTAAGAGGACAAGCAGGTAGGGCACAGTGGGGGCAGGGGGTAAGTCCTACCTGGTGGTTCATGATGACCACAGGCCTCTGGGAATGCAGGAAGGGATGTGGTCTGGGAGATGGAGCACACAGGGGGCAGAGTGTAGTTCACTGCTACTTGGCTTGTCCAAGGGGACTGAGCAGGCAAGGATCTAGAGCATAGGGGTCTCACCTGTCTGTCCCAGGTGTCAGTAGGCCTTCAGGGATGCAGGCTGAGCTGTAGCCTGGGTCCGGGGTACACAGGGAATGGGATGGAGCTCACCACTGCTGGGTTTTCTGAGAGGACAATGCAGGTGGGGAATTGTGGGTGGAGGGGATCTCACCTTGTGGTCCCTGATGCCAGCATGCCACTTTTTCCCCAGTTGGCAGTTGGTCTCTAGGGATACAGGCTGAGCTATGTGCCAGGAATGAGGTGCCAGCAGATTTTCAATAAGCACACAACCCTGGGTACACAGAGGTTGTGAAAGCCAGGGTTGGTGAGTAAGGTGACCTGACTGTAGTCTGGCTGTGCCTCTCTTCCCTTGGACAGCAGGTGGGATTGGCCACCTCTGTAGTGTGATCCATTCCCTGGATGAGGAGGCATCTCAAGCTTGAATACACACTTACCCAGAGTGGCATGCCTTATGATCCTAGACTACAGAAGTGCAGGCTGGAACATATCAGGAGTCAGTTGTTGAGATGTCAGACTCAATTTCAAACTCACACTGACTTGAGGTGGTACTAGGGATAAGTGGCCTGTCAATCAGCCAGACTTCCAGTGGTCCTATTTCACTGCCATTTTCATTCACTTTCCACACAATTTAGATGCCATGTATTTGACATGGCTGTGCCCGAGGTCCCCATCTGCCTCTAGCAGCAGTGAACATGCCAAGAACACAGACTCAAACTGCTACAACTCTGATATTCCTGTGTGAGAGCAAAATAAGCACAGACCTGCAGGTCTTTACTCAGCTTCATTACACATATATAGTAGATGTTTAAAATACCTTTATTTGAGGTTTTTGTAGTAAGAATGCCCTCCACTGCTGGCTGGCTACTGACCCAGAGCAAATCCTGCTACCTGATTTTTCTGTAAAGAGCCTGTAACTCTGGGCACGAGAATCCTTTATTAATTTTAATCTGTCCACTTCTTCCTCCATGATTCTACTGGCAGAAGAATTTTCTTTACTAAGTTATAATATTTATCAGGATTTTTTTGTTTGCCCTCTTTAAAAATTTGTGTTTTTCATTAAAGCAATATATGTTTATAGGTGTTTTGTATGTACATATGTATATATGTATGTATGTGTGTACAATACATGTATGCAGTCATCTGTGGATGCTATAAGATCTCCTGGGACTGGAGTTATAGCATGGTTATGAGCTGCCATATGATTGCTGAGAAGTGAACCTGGGCTTTTAGAAGAACAGCCAGTGCTTTCAAGAGCTGAACTTGTGCTCTCTCTCTTTTTTTGTTTTTTGTTTTGATTTTTTTTGAGACAGGATCTCTCTATGTTATCTTGGCTGTACTGTACTTGATTTGTAGATCAGGCTGGCCTCGAACTCACAGAGATCCACCTGCCTCTGCCTCCCAAGTGCTGGTACTAAAGGCATGTGCTACCATGCCTGGCTCACAGTTGAGCTCTCTCCAGCTCACTCACCTTCTTTTTAAATGTGTTCATGTGATATGTGTAGGCATGCACATATGAATGTATGTATATGTACATGGAAGTGGGTGTATCTCACAATTGCAGGGAGGTCAGAAGACAGAGTGTTGCTCTTCACAATCTACTTTTTTTGGACAGGTTCCTTGGTTGTTTACTGGGATCCCACAGCTCCTGGGTATTCTCCTGTTTCTACCTCCGTCTTGACATAGAAGAACTGGGATTACAAATGTACACTCCAGTACCCAGTTTACATGGGTTCTAGGGATTTGCATTTAGGCCCTCGTGCTTATATGTCAAGGTCTTTACCCACTGAGCCATCTCCCCAGCTCTATTGCCTTTTTCATTCAGTCAGACATTTGCTAATTTGAACCTCAGCTATTCATCAAAGGTCCATGAGGTAAAGCCTTGGTTTTCACAGTGATGCTGTTGGGAGATGACAGAGCTTTTAAAGGGTGAGATCCAATGGGAAGTCATAGGTTTCTGGGTATATGGCCTTCAAGGGACTGAGGAACCTCGGTCTCTTGTCCTTTCTCTGTTGGACATCCTGGCCATGAAGAAATGTTTTACCACGTGCCTCTGCTGTTATGCTACCTCACCACACGCTCAAAGCAATGGCACCAGCCTCTGAAACATGAACCAATACAACCCTTTCCTATTTATAAGGTGATTGCCTCAGGTATTTGTTACAGTCATGCTGAATAGCTCATCATTTATTTTATGATTCATCTGGATTATAGACTAAAGCATTGGCCTTCTAGTTTAGGAGAAAGAGCCAAGCGGTCTCCTGGCCAGGTGGAAGGTATGTCGCCATCTCTGGGGTTACAAACTTCAGAGACAGCTGTTGGGGACTAGCTGAGACTCAGACTTGCTTCCTCTAGCATGGTTAGTGTTCCATTTCTGTATGAATACAAACTATGGTGATCCTTCTTCCTGACAAATGCCATCTTAGGCTCAGTGCAATAGAAAACGCAGAGCCTTTTGTTCAGAAGTTAAACATTTCAGAATAGTGACAGCAGAGCCCTGGGCCAAATATGAAGCCCTCTGATCTCAGGGACCTCTATTCTGCCAATCCACAGAGCCATCCCTGGTCCACTGCCTGCTTTGCTCAGGGTGTCTAGGGATGTGTGATTCTCCCAGCATGTGTTCTAGGGTGTTAACTCTGCAGATGATGCTCTGGCATGGGTGGCAAGCCAGGGCACTGAGCAAGACTCTGAAATATGACACACTGGGGGAAAACTCTCCTAGCCCATCTTCTGAAGGTACATTTCTTTCTTTCTAGAATTACATATGTCTTTACTATGTATGTTAGTTAATTTTCTTTTTGGTATGACTGAAGTTCCTGCCAGAAACAATGCAAGAGAACAAAGAGGTTCAGCCCATCACGACACAGAAGGCATGGCTGAACAGTGTAGTTCACAGCAGCAGAAGTGGCCAATGGAAGCTCTTCAAATCCTGGTAGATAGGAAGCACAGAACAAAGAATGAACCAGAATCAAATTTATCATTTCATAGTCCTGCCTTCCTGTGACCTTCTTCTGTATTTTAGATCACATGTCCTGGAGGTTCTATTAATATTAGCGATGGGCCACTTGTTCAAATACATGACCAGAGGAGGGTATCAATAGCTTATTGGTATTTGTATTAATAATATTAATTCTACTAAATAAATTCTACTAAATCAATTTTATTGCAAAAATATTTTTACTTACATAGACCTTAATGCCTATTGCATATGGGCAACTGAGGACTTTTCTCCTTTTCCCTGTTTCTCTCCCCTTTGCTCCCTTTTGCTTCCTCTCTTTTCTTTTTCTACAATCTCAAGGTGAGAGCGAAGAGGATGGGTGATAGTTGTGGGAGGGAGAGGAGACTATGACCACACCCCCATATCTATCCTGTCCCATCTTCCACATGTTACAAGGACTAAATGACATAAAAACAGTGGTGAACTGTGCTTGGTTCTTCTCTCTTGTTAAACACTTAGTAAATAGAACTATTATTTTTGGTAAGAAAGGTGCACACTGGGAGTGTAGCTTAGTAGGAGAGGCTTACCTAGTATAACCGAGTCCCTAGGTTCCATTCTTAGCACAAAGAAAACAAGGTGTCCTCGAGTATAATTATCTGTCTGGTACTTTGTGGTGGGGTGGTGGTGGTGGTGGTTAAAGGCTGAGGAGGAGGCTGGAACCTGCGACTGCTTTTTCTTCATTATGATAGACTGTAGTCTTGAACTGCTAGCCCAAAGGAACCCTTCCTTTTATTATTTTTGTTTGGTTTCTTTTCTTTTAATCACAGTAAAAAGAAAGTAAAGAATATATTATTTGATCTTATCCTTATCACCCAGGAAAAATCCTAGAAGTCTGAGGGATGTAGCTCAATTTTTTTAACAAACATATTTTATTATGAACTTATTAACCAAGTGTACATCCCTTATAACTCAACTAACCGAAACAATAGGAAAAGAGGATTAAAGAATAACAAAACCATAAGGATATCAGTTCCGAGGAACAATTCTCCTGGCATGGCCAGCAGGATTTCTTTTGCTGGAACCTGGAGTAACCAGAACCCAGAACCTCAGGAAGAGCCCGAAGCCCTGAAGCCTTCCCTCCAGGGGTTCTCTCTAGGAGTGTCTCCAAGTGGAGCGATGAACAGCCAAAACTATCCCAAGTCTCCAAAGGCCCTGCCTCCAGTTTTGAGCTCATATATATATATCCTCCCAGAGTCTGTTCACGGGATCTTTTCAGCTGGCAATGATCAAGCTCCCACAAGAGGTGTTTTGTCTTCTAGTGGATTAACTTCACCTGTTCACACAAGACCGATAACAAAAACATGTTTACCTCTCCTTCAGAGGGGCACCTGAGGCTCAGGGAGCAGTGGAAACCATGGCTGCTCTTTCTTGTCCTTCATCTATGCTTGGCTGAGTGGTAGTAAGACAAATCTTGCTGCCAATTGTCACTCCTGCTTAGCAAGATAGCAAGGAATGGGCAGTCTTCCACTTGGCTTTGTTAAGCCCCTGCGAGCCCTCATTAACTATGGGACATGGCTGTCATGGAACCTAAAAGTCTCTGTGGGAGAAAGGGGACAGGTGGGCAGTGAGGCTGGGGAATGATGGCCGGAATTGAGTGGCGGGCTTTCCCCATGGGAAGGACTGCTGGGCAGACAATGTGATCGAAGGGCATACTTTCTTCAAAATAAGGAATGTATAGAGGATTCTGGGATATGGACCCAATCCTTAGATTTTTAGTGTTATAAAACATTGAAGGAAAGGACTCCTGGTTGACCTGTCATCAAAGACTCCCCTTATTGAGTGTTCAGAAGTTTTAGGGATATGTCGTTACTGCTGAATCTATTCAGTAAGTGCCTGGCATTGTTTTTGAGACCACTGCCTGAGCAGAGTCGCAAACATGGATCCGTGGCTTCCAAACATTGAGTAGTTAACACTAACACACGAAAGACACCCATGAACTGTGTGATTCAGGTCACCCTTGTTTGGCAGGATTGTTGACTGAACTATTAGCTGTCCTGAAAGCTGCAAAGGCAATGAGGGTTGGATTGTTTTATTTTCATTTTTTGGGGGGTATTTTTTGTACAAAGTATATCTTGGAAAAGATGAACAATATTCAAACTGCATTTGTTTGGTATGTAGCCTTTTTCCGTATGTAGAGTACTGAGCTGTGTGAATGGAACCAAGAGCCAGGATAGAATCAGTGATGAGGATTTGCTCCCAACTGATGGCAACTAACTGGTTGACCTTACATTAGGAGGAATGGTATGAGTACCGCCTCTCTTGGTGAAAAGAGTTTCTTCCTGCTGGTCTTTTTTTTTTTTTTTTTTTTGCCTCATTCCTAACGTAGATGTTCTTCAGATGCCCGCCTGGATCTCCTGGCCCCATCTCTGCAGGGAAATGCGCTTTCTCTGCTCTCTATATGAGAAACACCCATCTTCCCTGCAGGCTCTTCACTGTACATGCTGCTCTCCTCCCTAGAGATGAGCTAACACCTGGCAGCCTTGTTGATTAGCCATATTGAACGCAAACAGGCAGGGTCTTCCTTCAATACTTTCCCCAAGGCCAGTTCTACCTTCCCCGGCTTTTCTTACGCTCTGCATGGGGTGGCTCCTTACCCATCTGGAGGCTTTGCACTGCACAAAACCTGGCATGCGTAGGTGCTTCACAAATGGAAGCAGGCACACATTGAACCCCTATTGGAACAACCTCCAGGTGGGTTTGATTTTTATTAAATCTTTGAGAATTCTGTAGTTGTATGCAATGTATTTGATTATATTTATCCTCCCCTTTCCCAGATCCATCCTTCCCCTCTCCCAATTTCATACCTCCCTTTTGAGGGGAAGGGTTTAATTTGGTTTACAGTTCAGTGGGTAAACACCATTACTGTGAAGGAAGTTATGGTGGCAGGAACTGGAGGCAACAGATCACATAACATCCATAGTCAAGAAGCAGGTAGAGATGAATGTTTATTCTCAGCTCACTTTCTCCTTTTTATCCATTTTGGGACCCCAGACCATGACATAGTGCTGCCCATATTAAACACAGGTATTCCTATCTCAGTTAACCCAGTCTATGAATTCCCTCTCATAGGCATGGTCAAAGGTTTCTGTCTGACATGATTCCAGGTCTGCCAAGTTGACAATCAGTATTAAACATCACACTGCAGGCATCTAACTACAAGGGAAGAAAGGCTGAGTTAGCCAGTACTTAGATTCAGGGAAGGTATGGAGGAAATTTATATTTAAAAATGTTTTTAGTTGAAATAGAATTCTCTTTTATTCCCTCAAGGCTTTTCCAGTTATCCTCCCCAAATCCTCTCCATACCCTCCCACTCTTAAGTTGATAGCTTCTTTCTATTTTGCATGTGTCTATGTATGTATGTATGTATATATGTGTGTGTAATCATGTATGTGTGTATGTGTGTACACACACAAATATAACATGCTGAGTCCATTTTTTGTTGCTTGTGTGTATACGGTTTCAAGACTGGTCACTCTGCATAGGACAATCAATTCCTGGGAGAGGTTAATTTTCCTTAGCAGTCATGAGTTGCCAATTGCCTATAGTTCTTTGTCTAGAGGTAAGACCCTGTGAAAATTTCCCCCTTTCACACTGACATGTCAACTGATATTGCCATTGATCCAGTTAGTCTTGTTTAAGTAGGTTTCTTGCTCCTCCTCCTCCTCTTCCTCCTCCTCCTCCTCCTCCTCCTCCTCCTCCTCCTCCTCCTCCTCTTCTTCTTCTTCTTCTTCTTCTTCTTCTTCTTCTTCTTCTTCTTCCCTCCTCCCCCTCCTGCTCCTCTTTCTCCTCCTCCTCCTCTAACCCACTAAACCCAATGTGTGCTGCCCATATACACATAGGTTTTAAGTCACCCACTGAAGAGCTGTGGACCTACCAGAAGACACACCCTTAAGGAAAACTGATTCTGCCTGCCTAAGGAGTCATCAGCGGTCAATAGCTCCTTAGCTATAGGTGGGAAGTCATGAGCCTGCTGACTGGCTTGTTCTTGTACAGCCATGGATACTTTGACTTTATGACTTGTGTGGCATTTTTATGTTCAGAAGATAGTGTTTCACTACACTCCTTCTTGATCTCTTATTTTTAAGGTTTTTCTACTTCCTCTCCCTCCATGGTCCCTAAGCCTTGGTTTTATTTTATTTTTATCTGACTCCTATCTTTCTTTTAAATTTTGTTATGAAAAAAGTTTAATTTTAAATGCATTTGAAGAGGCACAGACACTATTATTATCTAATCTAACCATCACTCTTACTTATGATTATCAATATTTGTCATCAATATGTTATCAGATTCTTCTATGTGCTTACCACTGTCCATAACAGATACCTGTTTTACCTGTAAACACTTCTGTGTGTATCTAGAGGGTTTAACTGTGATAATGCTACCATATCTAATAAGATTCATATTCTGTCTATCCAGCTATCTATCTATCTATCTATCTATCTATCTATCTATCTATCTATCTATCTATCTACCATCTACCTACCTGATATTCTATCCAGCTATCTATCTATCTATCTATCTATGTATCTATCTATCTATCTACCATCTACCTACCTACCCACTTACCTACCTACCTGTGTTTTCCCTGGTTGTCCTTGGGGATTCCCGGAGATTGTCTCACTTGAAACACTAGTGAGAGGAGATTGTCTCACTTGAAACACTAGTGAGAGCTCATAAGCAGCAAGGTCCCAATCCTGAGGCCCATGGCCCAGCATTGCTCTACTGCATGGTCACTGATGGCTTCACTCAGAGTCCATGTTTCTGGACTTTGGGTTCTTGAATTATTAAAGTGATATAAAGTGCTTTTTGCCTGAAAGCAGAGGGGACAAAGGAGGTGTTAAAAATCATTACTATGGTTGGGTGTGATGGCGCATGTCTGTAATTCTAGCACCAGAGAAGCAAAGAGAGGGAGAGTATTAGGAGCCCATGGCCAGTGTGGGCTACATAGTGAATTCCAACCTAGGCTGGGCTGCAGAATGAGACCTTGCCTCAAAAATGTCAAAGGAAACATTTCCAGCAATGAGGTCAATGGTTCTGTGACATAGAAAAGTCCAGAAGTGACAGTTTTTCAGCTCTGTGTGCACCTGCTTGCCTCGAGCTTGCTGCTGTCAGCCAACAGTGCGGGATTTGAATTAGAGACCTCAGCCTGCCTTGTAAAGGCTCCATTTCAGCTTGAGGTGTTTTGAGCAAGGCTCAGGGCCATCCTTTGTCATGTGTGCCAGTGTTTGCCAGCTCCAACTGAAGCATTACCATGGCAACAGAGAAAGCATATGAAACCGACAGGTTCCAGAATGAACTGTTTGAGGCACACCAATGCAGAGTGCCGAGGGAAAGCTTTATTTTCTACATGATGGCACATCTGCTGTTAAGGAATGTTAACTTGCTATTTCTTTCTTCACAAAAAGCATTACTGGTACAGGACAAGGGTGTGACCTAGAGGATGAGAAGGAAAGGAAAACTATGCAGACCTTTCGTTGTTAGTGGAGCATCCTGGCCTGGCCTTGGTGGGGTCCTGTCTAAACCCTTAGCTCTGTGGTGAGCCATTGTGCCCTTCTCTGATGCTGTTTGTAGAGTCTCTGTCCTGAGCTCTCTGTGGTACATAAGATGAGACAAGAGGTGAGGTGGATGGACAAAAGATAACACAGGCTGGAGTGTTGTGGCATAAATGCTGAACCCCTGAGAACAGGAAGTACACCAGCCTGCCAGAGGCTGGGAGCAGCTCTTCACGGGAGATGGCAGAGCTGAGCTCAGGATCAGTCAAGATTAAGGAGTGAGGTGCAGGTGTATGTGGGGGGGGCAGGGTAGGATGAAGGGTGAAAAAGGTAAAGGGTGGGTAGAGGTAGGGAAGGTGGAGAGGTGATGGAGGGGGCTGGGTTGGAGTGGGTGGTGTCACTCGTAGGTCATGGCACAAGTCGAATAGAAAGTGGATGGATGAAGAAGGCTTCTGTGAATGTACTGGTGGGGTGAAAGCAGATAGACTGAGGCAGGAGGTAAGCTGGGGTGGAGCTATGGTTAGGCATATCAGGGATGCTCCAGCCGGCAGAAAAGCTTATGAGCACAGTGTACAGTGTGACAAGCTGTGCCATACAACATACAACACTGTGCACAAGCATGTGTCATCTATCATACGGTGTGACAGGATATGCAGTACAACACACAGCACTACTCACAGGCTCTGTCTCATCTATTATACACTATGACAGGCTGTGCTGTACAATACAGAGCACCGTGCACAAGCCCTGTCTCTTCTACCACCCATTACAGGCTGAGGATC
>OU015742.1:127122395-127156354 GCA_907169655.1 Acomys percivali
CACACACACACACACACACACACACACACACACACACACACACACACCTTGTTGTTCTAGCATTTCCCCTGCTTATCATAAAGCTATAGTGCTTTTTCTGAGCTTGGTCAACAGCCAAGAGAAAAAAATCCAAACTATAGTAATGAAACCATAGACATATTCTAATAAATTCTTGTATTCTAAATATAAGAAAATCTCCTTTTGAATAATATATGTTAAAGAGGTACCCAGAAAATTATATATATGTATGTCTATATATATACATATACACACACACATATACACATATGAGATTAATTAAGTAAATAGATATGTTTCATTAAGTTTATGTATGTGCTAAAGTTGAGAAGAGTATTTAGCATTTTGGAGAAAGCTGTGGGAGAAGTATTGATTATTTTTAACAGATTCATTTGTGTGTGTGTGTGTGTGTGTGTGTGTGTGTGTGTGTGTGCATGTAAAGTTCAGAGGTCAGCCCTAACTGTCATTCCTCAGGAGCCATCCACTTTGCTAACTGACACAGTCTCTCATTGGGATCTGCAGCTTGTTTTTAGGTTGGGCTAGCCAGCCAGCAAGCCTCAGAGGGCCACCTGTCTGTAAATTCAGCTTTGGGATTACCAGCCTGAGCCACCAGCCTTGGCTTTTACGTGAGTGTTGGGATTGGACTTGGGTCTTCACACTGTGTGACGAGCACTTTACAGACAAATCCATCTCTCCAGCCGGAGCAGATTCATATTGACATGTCTATATCAGAAAGTGGGGAGAGCTGGTCTGCATTTGGAGCTCATGTGGGTGCATATTCCAGGTTTGTTTATGCAAGATTGATGCATAATACTAGCCCACGGGGCATGTCCCACGAAAGCCTTCACTTACCAGGAAACTGGGACAGAGGGGAGGACATCCTATTGGGATTCTAGATGAGAGAAGCATGGGAGAATAGCAAAGTAGAAGGATCCAGAGGGTCCTGAAACCTACAAGTAGAACATTATGATAGGCAGATTTGGGCCAAGGGGTCCTCAAACTAAGGCACCAGCCAAGGACAATACAGGCGGTAAACTTTAAACCCCTACCCAGAGCTAGCCAATGGTCAGAACACTCTCCACACTTGAGTGGAGAGTGGGATATGACTTTCTCACGTACTCTGGTGCCCCACATTTGACCATGTCCCCTGGAGGGAGAGACCTGGTGGCACTCAGAGGAAGGACAGCAGGTTACAGAGAAGAGACTTGATACCCTATGAGCATATACAGGGGGAGGTAATCCCCCTCAGGAACAGTCATAGGGGAGGGGAATAAGGGGAAAATGGGAGGGAGGGAGGAATGGGAGGATACAAGGGATGGGATAACCATAGAGATGTAACACGAGTAAATTAATTAAAAAAAAGATTGATGCATAAACATTGATGATATGTGACCACTCCACTACAAGGCCCATCTCTCTCTTCCATGTTTTTCCCCCAGGCATCTTTCTAAATCTTGAGGTCCAAGCCTTTCCTATCACGCAGTAACAAGACGAGCTACAAACAGCCCCTGGTTGATCCTTTCTTATATTGTTTGTTCCTGTCTTGGGTGGAAACATATTCAAAGTTCCTGATCCAATAATCTCCATGGAGAATATATGGACTGGTGTGTGTTTTTATTTTATTTTATTTTATTTTAAAATAGCCTTAGTTAACCTGGGGCAGGGCAGATATCAATCCTCTAAACTACTTTCCATAGTAGGGCCTTAGGATGAGATCTCTGTCTCAATCCCATGCCATCTGCTTCTAATAATTTCTATCAAGCTACGTCCCATCTATAATCCCATATGCTTGCTCATGTTCTTCATGTGGGCCAGATTCGCCATCCACACCACCGGCCATGTGCTTCTCCTCCATCTAACCCATGGGGGCTTTCCTCTCTTCACTTCAGGTCTCTCTCCTTTCTCCTTGTGGCAGTCTGTCTTTTCTTCCCAAGATTCCCCTCTCTCCTAGCCCCACCTATCTCCTTTGTCCTGCCCAGGTGGGATGGCTTTTTATTAAGCAAAACGTTGGGTCACACAGACAGCAAGCAGCAATTAGCATCAAAATATGGTGTGTGTGTTTTTAAAGCTCAATAATTAGCATATCCAGCAGTGTCTGTGCAGACTGTGGTGTGCAGCCATGCTCTGCACTCAGAGGCCTTTGGCATGTGTTTAATAGCAGGGAGACGCCTGTGGGTAGGGTCAGCTGAGGTCACAGGAATAAACACAAGTCTGGTGTCTGGTAGTAAGAATCCTAGTGTTTCTATACTTAGAGAGTTCTGTCAGAGTCACCAGAGTGTCTCCTGTGTCAAATCTCACTATGCCATCCATCTCTGCTTCCACTCCAGTCCCCCTGTCCTCCCGCACCATTCATTCCCCTCCTACCATCTTTTCAGGAGACTCCCAGCTCATCAGGTACCTTCAGTTTAGAAGCAGCAGTGATTACAAAACCAAGCAGCAGTGACCAGCCTTGTCTGGTCATCCCTTCCTAAGGGTACCTAGCTGGCCCTTTGCCTTGTGCCCTGTGGATGTGGCTGGGCTTCTGACCACCTGCTCATCTCAGTGCTGTTGCTGGTTGTTTTCCTTTCTCAGGCAGGGAGGGTTGGCTCTGCTGCCTCCATTGTACCCTAGGGCCCGGAGAGCCAGCAGTGTGTAGGACTGGCATCTAGACCTTCTACTCAGAGCACAGAGTAATCCACTCAGCACAGATGGTAAAGCTGGGAAGGCCTCTATATGTGGCTGGTGATACAGGAATTGTATCTTGTTGTGTACTCCTGTGCACTGAGCATGGTGCTGAAGGTTTGAATCTCACCCTCACCCAGAACAAGTGCATCCTGGGAAGACCCAAGCTAGTGTCTATCACCCAGTGAGCTTTCCTGTCATGTTAGCTTGCACTGTTACCATCATCTAGGTATCATCTGGATGGAGCATATGGCTACAAGGAGGGTGTATCGGGTGGGAAGATCAATGAGTTTAACTTTGGAAAGCAGTGAAGACATGGAATATTCAAGATTCTGAGATGCAAATGGTATAGAGAGGGTGAGATTTACTCTGAGAAAAATAGAAAAGTGGGGGGCAGAGATATGGGCATCTGGGGAGGGAAGAAGTGTGCCATTTATTCTAGGCAGTGCTTTGAACAGAGAAGGCAACATGTTTCCCCAGACAGGAGCTGCCTGGGTACTCATGTGACAGGACACCACCTCCTGTCCATCACAAGCTCTGGAGGTGTAAGGATGCAGTAGGGACATCTCAGAGGAGACCCAGGAGGCCCCGAGGCTCTGATCTAAAGTCTCATATTACCTCATATGGAAGCTTTGGGGTTATGTTGAGCAGAAAGAATTAGCTCTAGAGGTCTGCTTGGAGAAGCTATATAAGGTCAGAAATGAGAACAGTAAAATTTTGTATCTAAGTTTCTGGACTGAGGACATGCCCTGTCCACTACAGACTCAAGGCCAGGTTCAGTCTCATGCCCCAAGTTTCAGGTCTACCAATCTTCCTCGCCCCCCACCACCTCCATTTTTTCTTTGCTCACTGTATTCTAGCTTCGGGTGGCACGTTGGTATTCCTTGCACACCACCAGCCACATACACGCAAAATCTGACTTGTTTAGTGACAATTGAGTGGTTGCTGAGTTGTGATAACATTTCCTTCTGCCTTGAAAACTGATTTGTATGCCCTTATTGCATGGACAGAGATCTGATTTTCACCGTCACACCCAGCTCCTGTGCCCAGGCATAGGAACTTCTATCAACTCTCAACCATTCTAATACTGCCTAGAGCTTTCCAAAGTGATGACTCTATCCATGACCTATGCCATCAGTACCTAACCTTATCCTGCCCAATGTGAGCCCCCACATCTCAGCTTCTGCTTGGGATTCTCCCAAATGTGAAGGTTGCTAATATTGGTGGCATTTGTTCTGGCAAAGCTGAAGCCTTTGGCATTGTCTCTGTCATCAGAAAGGAGTTCCTAGTATCCTTGGTGTATTGGCAGCCTGCTCGGGTTGCCCAAGTATCTAGGAATACTCCAATGGGCCTCTGTCCTTGAGGGTTTTATGCCAAGTCCTGGGAGAGGAACTCTCTAATGACCTCACATAAAGCAGTGTGAGTCTACTGTGTGTCCAGCACATGTTTGAGGGCACACCCCTGCCTTGGTACTTGTGTATCCGGTGTGGCACAGCTGGTACTGTTTTTTACCCTTTGCTTGACTTATGTGGTCATGCTGGTCCCCTCCCTCTGGGCAATTCTGGCACTGTGCTTGCTGAATAACATTTAGTTTAGATCTGCGCGACATGGTAATGTTTAGCTGCTCAGATTTAGATATACCACCAGCTTCCTGGGCTATCCTAACAAGGGACCACAGAGCAGGCCAACATGAATATCTTCTCTCTTTTCTCACAATTCTGAAAACCAGAATCCCCCAAATTAAGGAGTTGGCAGGACTAGGTTCCTATTGAGGTTATAGGGAGGGTCCTCCCTAGCTTCCTTACAGCTTTGGTGGCAGCTGTACCCCTATAATCTTCACAGTCAGAATCTAGAAATCTCCCCCTGCCCCATCTTTGGTGGGGGCACAAAGGCCCTTGCACCCACAGATCACTAGGGAAACCAATGGTGTTAAGCATACAGGGTCCTCTTCTCAGTAGAGGAGATAAAATACCTGTTTTCCTGCCCAGTATGCTGGGAGTGAATTTTGTTAATGACCTGGTGACCTTTTTGCTATCTGTGGAGGCAGGCCTCACCCAAATACCCCAGAGTACCTCAGACTCTTCCCCCTCTAGGGGAGATGACTTGGTCAGAGACCACACTAGATTCTAGACCCTTTAGCTATAGATTCCACCCTCATGGTCACATGTATATTGTAAAGGAATTCCTATGTTGTCACACCTTAAGCTTTATTGTGCACCTGGAATTGGAATGATTGTTGCCTGGAAACCTTTTCTCAAATTGTACTGTGTTTTAAATAGGCCAAAAATGAACTGAGTGGCATTAGACTCCTGCAAGTCCGATCTAGGTTGATGAAGTCAATATGAACTGGGTTTTCATTCTCATCTCTTTGTACAGTTCCCTCTCTGTCTGGCACCTGCAGGGACCTCCCCACCCCCTATCTTCACACCCTCTGCCCTCCACATGACAAAACTTCCTCTGCCTCACTCTACAGGGATACTACGGTCCCATTTAGCATCTTCCTGACTGCATAATCTAGGGTGGGCTCACTAGTTGTAGGTTCTTAACTCAGTCACAGCTTCAGGGCCCTTTTTCTATGTAGACTCATGCACACATGTCACTGGGACAAAGACTTGATTATCAAGGAAGTTGTGATATCCTGGAGGTCATCATACAGCCTCTACCCTATCTTTTAGGCTTGTCTGTGGCTTCTCCAGGGTTGAGGTGTTGGGTATCAGGGTCTAAGAAGCCATCCTGGATGGTGTGGGTGTGTTTGCTTTGGTACATTCAGATTTCAGCAGGTTCCTAGTGTTTATCTTTTCCCCCTACTTTCATGGATCCCACTAGACACAGCTGATGGGGTATCCCAGGAGCTATACCAGTTCTGGCTGGCTCCTGGGAGGATTAGCTGACATCTCTGGCATCATTGTTCACTTTCTCTTATTTTATTTGTGTGTTGTGTGTGTTTGTGTGTGTGTCTGTGTATGTATATGTGCAATGCCTGAGAAGTACAGAAGATGACCATGGAGCTGGAGTGGTGCTGGGAACCAAACCTTGGTCCTCTCAGAGAACAGTACACCTTCTGGCACACTGAGCCATCTCTCCAGCCTCACTTACTCATCTTAAAGAAAAAGAGACTAGCACTGGGGTTGTGAAAGGATGATGTGTTCAGGCAAGTGCAGCAGAGTGAGAGTGTGTATAGCACTGGACACCGCATCTGCAGTTTTCATGTCCTGGGCGAAGGCACAGGCTGGAGAAGCTGTGACTCTGAAGACTTGATCTAGTGTGCTGTCATTTGTCTTGCTCTCTTGCCATGCCCCCACCCCCGAAGGTCACTCTCAGCAGCAGCTCCTCTGGTGGGCAACACCTGTCCTTCACAAGCTGTCTGCTTGACATACATAGCAGCCCTGCACACATGTTCTCTTTCCATTAATCCCCATCTTGAGAAGCTCCCAGGAGAACAACTGTGAAATATGGTTTACAGACCCAAGTGTATATAAATGTACGCACAGTTTAAAGAACTAACTAGCCACCACATATTCAAGGCCTAGATTGTTCCTCTATTTTTGAAGGACCCTCTAGTCCCTTCTTCTGTCTCTTTGTCATCATTGTGAATTTCATGTCCAAATGTTCTTTGGTGGTTTAAATGGGGAATAACCACTAGTTTTGATTAGTTTTATTTAATTTAAATTATGAACAAAATGAATGCTCAGTACACACATTGCTGACACTTCTACATTGTCTGAAGGTGGACTTCATCATCCTTAGCATTCTCCACCCTCTCCCCACACTGGCTCATCAATTCACTCTCCTGCAGATGACATTGCTATTGCCATTCCTGCATATTTCTTGATTCCTTTTCTTTCCTCGTGGTGCCAGGAATTGAACCCAGGGTTTTGGCACCTGCCATGCAAGTGCTCTGTCAGCTGGACTACATCCTCAGCCCACTTGTCTCTTGGTTCCTATGACCTGGTGTTTCTTAGGTATCTGCTCTTGCTGGGGTCATAGCTAGCTTGTGGGGAGAGCAAATTGTATCTCAGTAAGGCCTGCATAGTTTTTCTAAAGTGGCGTGTCATGGGTAGTTCCCTCGCAGAGTGTGAGGTCTTACTGCTCCGTGGGTGTTTGTGAGTGCTGTGTGTCCAGTCTTTAACTTATTACAGAGCTCGCCTCTTGAAGGGGGCCTCCTGCCCTAGGGCCTGAGGAGCCGATGGGTAGGACCAGAGCGGCAGTGTACTGGCCTTTTGTGTACACAGATCTTGTAATGTAGTTTCTCCTGCATCTTGCAAAGAGCATACATGGCATGGAGTTTATAGAGTCAATCCCTACAACTAATGCATAAGAGAAGAAATGATAATTATTGGGGCTCATCGTTACTATGACTAAATCTGACGCGTATATTTCCCTCTCCGTCTGGGTGTCTTAGTTAGGGTACTACTGTTGTGATGAAACACCATACCCAAAAGCAACTTGGGGAGGAAAGTGTTTATTTGGCTTATAATTCTACATCACTGGTCATCACCAAAGGAATTCAGGTCGGGAACTCAACAGGCAGAAACCTGGGGGGAGGAGCTTATACAGCCACCATAGAGGGGTGCTGGTTGTTGGCTTGCTCCCCAAATCTTGCTCAGCTTGTTTTCTTTTAGACCCCAGGAACACCAGCCCAAAGATGGCACCATCCACAATGGGCTGGGCCCTCTCTCATCAATCATCTTATGAGGTCACTGTTTTCAGTTGGGGCTCCCTCATCTCTTATGACTTTAGCTTGTGTGAAGTTAACATAAAATTAGCCAGCACACTGGATTTTTATCAGACTTTAGCATATCACATTTGACTTTGTTTTTCCAAATTGCTAATAAGGTTGTGCATTTTTTGATTTCATATATTTCTACTTCTTTGAAAGGCTTGCCCATGTAGTCTGACCAGTCTTCTGTTGTATGTTTCTGTTTGTCCTTCTGGTTCTTAGAAGCTCTTTGTAGAATACAAGTACTGACCCCTTTTAGGTACACTTGCTAGACATTTCTCCTGTTCTGTAGATGCTATCTCCATTCCCCTCATGATGTTTTGATGAGGAAAAAAAATCTTAATATTAACGCAGTTGCATTTATCACTTTTTCTTGGTGGTTTGGATTTTTCTTTTTTTTACAAGAAATCATTTTCTACTCTGATGCCATAATGAAGTTTTCCCTGTAGAATATGTGTCATTTTGCTTTTCCCTTGGGAGCCTAATCATTTTTTAAGAATTATAAAGATTGTGAAGAAAGTACCTAATTTATATTTTTCCTAAGTATATGAAAAACTGTCTTATATTTGTGGAACATCCTAGCATCTCCCTGCTGACTTTAATGCCATTTCTGTTGTTTATCAAGCTGTCTTCATGTTTCAGACCGTTGCTAGCTTTCTTGTTCTGAGCGTGGATCTGTGGGGGTCCTCTGTCTCCAACACTAATATTTCTCTGACATTTGTTTATTTGGTGTGTGTGTGTGTGTGTTTGTGTGTGTGTGTGTGTCTTAGTGTAGTGTACTGTTTGTATGTGTTCCATGGCATATTCATGAAGGTCAGAGTTGGCTTTCTCCCTGTGTCTGTGTGGGTTCCAGGAATCAAGCTGAGATCACCAGACCTTATGACAAGTGCCTTTTACCCCCTGAGACACCTCGGTGGTCCCCAACATCATTGTTTTAATGCCCATAGCTTTATGAGATATTATTCTGCTCTCTGGAGGGGGGAGTGTTCCCTTCTCTGTCTCCTACATTCTGCTTTTATTCCTTTGTGAACTCAAGTTTTCTTGGTAGTCATTGATTATTTCATGTTGCATATAAAATTGGGGCCTCAGATTCCACAGTAGATTCTACAGGACTTCAATATGAGTTTATAGCTAAATTTATAGTTTTCCTGTTTATGGTACTGTTACTGACTCTTCTTAAACACATTGTGTATGTATACAGATGTACCTAAGTTTGACTCTTAAACACTATATGTGTGTGTGTGTATGTGTGTGTGTGTATGTGTGTGTGTATGTGTGTGTGTGTACGTGTGTGTGTATGTGTATGTGTGTGTATGTGTGTGTGTGTATGTGTGTGTATATGTGTGTGTGTATGTGTGTGTGTATGTGTGTGTGTGTGTGTGTACACATGTGGCTTTGAATAAGAATGGCCTCATAGGCTTATATACTTGAATGCTTAGTCACCAGGGAGTGAAACTGGAAGTATTAGGAAGGTTAGAAGGTGTGGCCTTGTTGGAAGAAGTGTGTCAGTGGGAGTGGGCTTTGGGATTTTAAAAGCTCATGCCTGGCCATCTCTCTTTCTCTCTGCTCGGAGATCAGGATGTAGCTCTCAACTAAGTCTCTAGCACTATGCCTGGCATGCCTCCTACCATGCCTCCTCCATGATGATCAAGGACTAAGGCTCTGAAACTATAAGCAAGCCCCCAATTAGATGATTTCTTTTATAAGAGTTGTAGTCACAGTGTCTCTTCACGGCAATAGGACAGTGATTAAGATAATGCACATGTACCTAAGTCTAACTCTTTGTTTGTTTTTCTGAGACTGGGTTTCTCTGTGTAGTCCCAAGTGCTGGGATTAAAGGTGACCATGCCTGGCTCCCTAAGTTTAATGCTTAAACAAATTGTATATGGATATGAATGTACCTGTGTTTGACTCTTATTTACATTCTTTGATAATGCTTTCCAGTTTCTACAGACTGGCCTTGAAACTTATTTCCTTTCTACTGTATCTTATTTCTTTCCATTGTTCAAATACTATTACTTCATTGCTTATATCTTGAAAATTTCAAACACTACAGAAGTTTCTGGAATCATACAATGAATAGAACATGACCCATCTAGGAAAATGTTTTAGTTATTAGTGTCTTTTTAAAAATACATATTTGCTTCATCTAGCTATCTATTGTCTGTTTATCTATCTATCTATCTATCATCTATCTATCTATCTATCTATCTATCTATCATCTATTAATCATCTGTTATCTATCTTCTATCATCTATCTGTCAGTCCTATCTATACACATTCTCATCATTTCAGGGATCAGCCCACCTGCCTATCTTAACATATATGTGAATGGCAATATAATAATACTTTGACTTCTTTCAACAAAGAACAAAAATACTACTTCTATTGTTGTTAATTTAAAAGTATGGTCTCATAAATGTTTATTATAAGGGTTATAATTATTATGGCTGTATTGTTTAGCCACTTTTACAATCAATAAAGATACAAACACCTGATATATTTTAGAATAGCCTTAATTCACCTGGGGAATGGCAGCTGTTACCTCCTAAGCTACCTTCCATTATCTCCCAGCCTCCATCCTGTGCTATCCACTTCTAATAATTTCTGTTTGGGCTATCTCCCATCCATTATCCCAAAATACTTGTTAAGATTTCATCTGGGCCACTTCTTTCATGTGGAACATTAGAGTTCCTCCTCGAGGCCCATGTTTCTAGTTCCTATTCCTTTGCGATCCTCCTCCTCCTCCTCTTCCAGTATGTCTGCTTTTCCTTCTCAAGATCCTCTCTGTCCCCAAGCCTGAGAACCTTTGCCACGCCTAGCTTCTTCCAGCCTTGCCCAGGTATTGGCTTTCTTTATCAGTCAAATAGGGAGGCAAGGTTAGACAGCAATACCTGGGGTGCGTGACAGTCTGCAGTAAGAATCTTGGGAGGCAAGCAATTAACAAATACAAAGCACCAGACCATAGTCCAACACACTTCTCATGAAGTAATATAATTATCACATTCAGGAAATTTAGTTCTGATATAACGTTGTCCCATATAAAATCTTTGTTCTAATATTGCCCGTTGACTGTTAGTAATGTTAAGTTAGCCCACCTTCTTTGAACTGCTGTGTGACCTTGGACAGCTATTCCCATTGTGTTTAGTTTTTAAGGGTCTGAGTAGTCTCTGCTGAGGCCCCGTTTGCGTCTCTCCATGTACTCACTCACTATTCGATTTCCCTCCCACAGGATGGTGTATGGCTCTGCACATTCCTCCTGCTGTTCACGGATGCAGGATGCTGCTGTGTCCTGTTGCCCGGATGTGCATTCAGTGCAGTCATTTGGCTCAGACAGTTTTGCTGAATTTCTCTGTGGAAAGGCAACTTTTACCCTTAAAAGAAATGATGACTCTGTGGTGTGCTTCTCGGGAGTCTTTGAACATCGTGTCCCTGAGCTTTTCTGCCTGGTGGTTTTAGTGCCCATCATGAAGCCTGAGCTGTCCTGTGCTCAGTGAGACAGTGATTTTCATTTCAATCATTCTGTCCTCACTTGACAGCATTCTTCTGTCTTGATGACTGACCTTTCCCACTCTCAGGTAATTATGATCCCAGAATAGATTAATAGATTCTTCTTTTTAATTTAAAGATTCACCCTCTATCCTTTGTTATACATTTTGATGTTCAAATTATTTCAATTTCTTCAGCAAGACCCTGTGTGGTGGTTTCAGTCCCCACATGTCCAAACTGGTTTCTGAGAAGTAATCGCTGATTTTCAGCAAGGCCTTTTTCTGTGTGCCGTGGGTGTGGCCCTGCTTGCTACATGGCCTGGTGCCCAGTGGCTCTGGTGTCTATAAACTCTTTTGAGTTTCTGCGTCAAGTCATACTGTGTGTTCTAATGATAGATAATTTCATCTTTCCCCATCATCTCTTTGCTTCTCTTGTTAACGAGCTGTCCACAACCTTCTGTATAAAGCTACCCCACATGAGTTAAGGAATACGATTGTCTACCCCCACTTGGTGAAGTTTCCACATTAAATATTTTTGTTCTGCGTTATTAATTGTTCTACTTTCTCCCATTAAGAGAGACCTCCCATTTAAATTGCTAATTATTTTTTTTAAAGTTCTAATTGGTTTTGAAGCTTACTGAATCTGTTCTGCATTTGAGGTAATTGTGAATCCCTTCTAATATGATAGTTGGGTAACCTACAATAATGTCTTAAAAGTGAGAATTATATTTACATTAGGGGCATGTGCCTTATTTGATGTCTTTCTGTAACTTCTGCATTTAGTTTGACATTTTTAGCCTTTTTGACTTTCCACATGCGTTGCCTTTCTTAGATTCTTTTTCTGGTTCTCTGAAATAATTTAATTTTAGCAGTTTGTGCATTCTGTTCTTCAATTTGTGGAAAAGCATGCCTCCCATGATCTGCCTTGCAGCTGCCAGGCAAAGGGAGGAGTTTAAAATACATTCTTCCTTAGCTGAGGTGCATTAGCTGTCTAGTATCCACGGCTTGGAGTAGATTGGCAGCCTAACTGTCCACAAGGATCCTAATTGCAAGCCACAGAGAGCCATGTAGGCAGAAAATAAGCCACAGGACTAGGGCCCGGCCCCATATGGTCACCTGGCCTACATGGCATCCAGAGGCTGGCCTGATGGCTCCCTCTTGGTCAGGTTCTGCCTTCTGGTTTTGAGTCTTGTCACACACAGTTCTACCATTTCCCATGAGCTCCATTCTCCAGCTCTACGGGTGAAGGTGTGCTCAGGGGACCTTTGTGAGGGAGAAGAGATGTTCCTGGAGACGGGTTGTGGGCTAACTGCTGCCACCTTCTTCCCACATACCAACCAGAGAAGCACAGTTCATGTTCCTACTGCAGAGCAGTTTCAGGGTGCATGGGATTTTCATTCCCATGTTTTTGCAGTGTTTCCATGTCTCTACCCCAGGCTGTGTTTTGGCATCTAATAGTGTCAAAAAGGGCTATGTGGTCACATGTGCTCCCCAGCCACAGGTGTGTCATATATGGGTGCCTGTATGTTTTTTTTTTGTTTTTGTTTTCTTTTTTACATCTGTGGATATGTGAGTATATATACTTGTGAATATTGTCATCTATGCACACACATATATGTGATAGTATAAACATGTCTGTGCACTGGTATGCATGTTTAAATGCATGCGTGCAAATGTGAATGTGGGTACTTGTGTGTGTGGGATTCCTCTATGTACATGTCTGTGCACATGTGTGTGAGTGTGTGTGAAGGCAGTGTTAGGGAGTGTACATATGTGTGCAGTGGTAAGGAAGGAGTGTGCCTGTAAATATGTAACTAGCCTGGCAGTAATATATTTGGAAGAGACACTTGTGTCTCTCAATGTGGCTTTCAGACTATTGAAACAATGGACCCAAGAAATGAGAATTTCCATAGGAATCCCATACTAGAAGCCTGACACTAGTCAGAGGGGTGACCTATCTCTTGGAAAAGATTTCACACAGTTCTGACAACTTGTCAGACCATCTTGCAGGATGATACTGAAGCCAAGGCATTGAAGGGTCAGTAGGGGGAGGGACCACACCTTGACTGGGACTACTTAAATGTTTGTATTCTTGATCCTGTATTTAAACTTTAATCTTATGAGCCAGGCGTGGTGGCACATGCCTTTAATCCCAGCACTTGGGAGGCAGAGGCAGGTGGATCGCTGTGAGTTTGAAGTCAGCCTGGTCTACAAAGCGAGTCCAGGACAGCCAAGGCTATATAGAGAAACCCTGTCTCGGAAAAAAAAAAAAAAAAAAAAAACAAACCAAACCAAACCAAAAACCACACACACCAACAACAACAACAACAACAACAACAACAACTTTAATCTTACTCCAGATCCCAAGGATGGCCTAAAGACTATTAATGGATCTCTTCCCAATGTGGCCACACTGAATGAATGCCCCCCCTTTCTGCTTTGACTATTAATTTGACTGTTTTACTTGGCTTCTTGAAGATGAGTGGCCAAACGTGGGCTTCTTAGGGTACAGGTTGTGATCCAAAATTCAGTAACAAGTATGATGATGCGAGATGCATGGGTAGGAGGAGAGAGGTTGGGAGGTAGAAAGAAAGAAAAAGCAAGCAAGCAAGCAAGCAAGCAAGCAAGCACATGCAGTTCTGGGGCTGCAGCAAGCTAGCCTCATTCTTCTCCCAGCCCCACTTGCTCTCCAGGCCTGCCATAGTCCCAGAGTGTACCTCAACCTCTGGCCTTTTCTCTTGGGCTATGATTGAATGCATTTTTCCCCTCTGTAGCCCCTGTTTTCCTGATCAAGCTGGGAGTTGAAATTTTCTTCCTTATTGCAAGCTGCTGAAGACACGCCTGGCTCTCCTTGCTGCCTTGCAACCTAGATGCAAGCAGGCCTCCCTCTCTAAGTCATGGCCCATCGGCCGTGAACTATGCATGTGCTCTGCAAAGGACCCCCTCAGGATAAGGGTTGTGACTTATTTATCTTACATTTCCACCAATAGTTCTTTCCACTCCGCTACCCGACAGTATCTGGCACGAAGAGGCCACTCAAGAATTCTTCATTAGAGTTTCATATTAACTGTTTCTCCTTATTTGCACGCTTAGTGAAACGGTTCAGTTCAGGGATAAATGATGCAATCCTATGATGAGAAGCTGGCCGGTTCTGCCTTTCGCCCTAGGCTAAATAATCTGGCTTCTTTCATCACCTGTCTTGTAGTTTCTCTTCCTTGATCCGTCTATTCACCCTTCTCCACCTTCACTGCTCCCTGTGGGGCCCCAGTGTCCTCTGACACCTCCTTTGACATTCACATGCAGGCTATTTACACTCCATGTGTGAGTTTTAAGAGATGTTGCAGGGCGTTTTCCCAGGCCCTGTTGCTGAGCTGATGGTAGCTGAAAAATCTGGTGTGTATCACACCTCCCTGTGAATTAGAGCCGGGGTGAGGAGGGTCCAGTGAAGTGAGTCCTGAACCTGCCATGCCTTGAGTTTCCCTGGAGACTCTGGAAGTTTTCAAAACAAAGTTAATTGCAATTCATGGTAATCACACACATAGCTAATGCTATGCCATGCTTCAAGTCTGAGATGAATGTTAGAAAATGAATGTCCTAGTTCCCAGAAGTCTGTGCTGTGGGGAGAATGAGAAAACGGAAAAAGAAATGAAGTCTCTTGAGATATGAGAGCCTTGTGCCCATGAAAATCAAGCACATCCACCTGCCTTGATGAAGGCTTGGAGTGCAGCCTGTTCTGCTCCCTGCAGCTGCCAAGGCCCCAGGGCAGTGGGGACAGTGGGAGTTTTCTGAGCTCAGTCTCCCTCAGCTCTCAGGTCCTTCTCATTCTGAGCACCCAGAACTCACTGTAGGTGGTTGGAGTTGAATGAATTTGCCTTTGTTAATACCTTTTTAACATGCCAGGTTCCTGGAAATGTTGGTGACATGGCTACCTTGTCTGACACCTGACACTGTAGGAGCAGCTGCCTGTCTCCCTATTCATTTTTCCATTGGTCTGAGGAATCATTTTTCCCTCATCTTACCAACAACCAACCTGAGGTGTTGGAGGAAAATCTCTGTAAACCTCCCTCTCTGTCCTTTCCCCTCCACACACTGTACCTGTCCAACCACCAAGATGCTTGGCAACCACTCTTCCTCTTTGCTGGACAGGGAGAGGGTGGGGATGCCGGCCAGTCTGGTGTGAGTGGTATACATTTCATATCTCTCTCCAGCTAGAAGTCACTGTCTGCTTGTGTAACTGAAGCCAGCTCCAGCCTGGGGACTCACATTTGATCCCTTCCTGCCTCTGCTACCTGATTCATTCTGCCACAGTAGTCTGGGGCCTGCCTGCCTGGATGCTGTCAAGTGTTTCTGACTCATCTGCACACTGCACCTATTCTGTGCTGATTCTGGTACGTGCTTTGCACCAGATGTTAGAACCATAGTCTTAATGCTTATGAGTTCCTTTAAGGGAAAAGCCGTGTATACTAATGTTTGAATTCAGACACTATGGGCAGGGGACAGCATGACACTTAGTCTTGATCAGCAGGGCAGTGCAGACAAGCTGTGCTGTGTGGAAATCTGTTCACGCAGAGGGCCAGGCTCAGGCCCTGCTTTGCACCAGTCACAGCATTTAGAGCTGGGATGGAGCTTTGCAAACACATGTGTAGAGCAAGCAGGAGGACCCTGCTGCCATCCCTGCCTGGTCACCATGTGCACATGGTGTTGTCAGAGATCATTGCTGCAATAACTGCAGCTGTCAGCTATGAAGGGTGCATGTGACATCCACGAATGACAAGGAGGCAGAATTTTCAGCAAAAAGGAGATTTCTGTTTCAGCTCCTTGGATGATAGGAGAGGGAACGTGATAGCCTATGCTATCTGGGAGGACTAATCGACAAACTGTCTGTGTATAGCACCACATGGTGGGACAGAAAAGTCACTTAGCCCCAAAACCCCAAGATCCCATTTTCTGATAAGGGAATTATAGCCCAGAAATAAAACGAAGAGCACAGTCTCCTAGCTCCTGGGCAAGTATGTGTCTCAGGACACTGTCAAAGAGGAAAGCACATCTACTTCTGTTCTAAGCCGGGATCTTAATGCTGATGGGTTTTACGACCAGACCACTGTGGTAGACTTCAGTTAAAGTGACTTGCAGAGCCCTTGCTGCCTCAGGCTGTTCTCTTGTGTTTGGTTTGTAGAGGGATTGAGATGCAAGTGTATGGCTCAAATAAAACCCACTCAGTAGAGTGGCACACATGGCTCCTTCATGTCTGTACCACAGACCGTATGCTCTCAAGTTTTCCAGCGCACATATGGCATGCCTGTGCATGTGCAGGCATGTGTCATATGAACGTACATTTATGCATTGGCTCCATAGAACGGAACACACAGTGAACCCTGCTTTATCTTATCAATGTAGAGTCTTAGATTCAAAGTGACTTGTCTTGCAGCGGTGCGCCGAAACAGCCATGCCTTTTGCAGACCTCTCTTCACTTTCTGTGCAAAGCTGCATTTAAATATTTCATCCCATCCTGCCAGGCTCCACAAGGAGCCAGAGGTCATTGCTGGGTTAGCTGCTAAGAGGCATAAATCAAGCTGCCCTCTTTTTACTTCCTCTGGGAAAGAGATTCAGCAAGAAATGTTCTGTAGTTGAAGGTCCTTGGCAGAAAGGCTTGGATTGAAGTGGTCAAGGGGCCCTTAGTCTCCTCTTTCTGAGCACTTATTTCCATTCAACATGACCAAGCATCCACAGGAAAGTCAGGTGCCTGCCTCTCTCTCCACTCCAGCTGATCTACCCCTGACCCAAGTAAGAATCCAGGCATTTCTGCTCCTAAGGACACAACCCAATTTGGTAATGACGTGTCTAGCTAAGTCTCTGATATATTTAGTGTCCTGCAAGGTCAGCAGCTGTAGATTCAGAGCTGGGCTGTGGCATCTCTTCCTGGGAAGATCTCAGAGAGGACTTAGACATAATAAAGAAATTCTATCTTTAACTATTAAGGTAACCTGGTACAGATACATAATGAGATTTTATTCAGCTGTTAAGAAAAAATGAAATCATGACATTTTTCAAGAAAATAAACAGTGTGTGCATGTACATGTGCATGCATATGTGCATATGCATATATGTATGCATGTGTGAGTGTGTGCTTATGTATAGGGGAGTGTTTATGTGTGTGTATGTTTATATGAATGTACATGAGTGTGTGTGTACACATGTGTGTTCATGCACTTGTGCCTGTATTCATGTGTGTTCATAAGTGTGTGCATGTATGTGTTTGCACACATGTTTGTGTATGTGTGTACATGTGTGAATGCATATGAGTACAAGTATGTGTCTGTGTGATGAAATTAGAAGAGTCTCTGTGACAAGGGAAGACTAAATCTTAGTGGAGGTGAGAGAAGCTAATAGGCTATTTGCAGCAGCCAAGAAGAGCGCTTTCTTCTGACAGTCATCCAAAGTGATGCAACACAGGAAGCCCTCACTAACACACACTCACACACTCACACACAATGCACGCATGCACACACACATATGATCAAACACTTGTCTCCCCCACAAGCATGCACACAGGCACTCATGTAGGCATGCACCCATGTACACATACAATTACTGAAGGATATACTTTCAAAGGAAGGGAAGTAAGCCTGGATGGACCAAAGTGTCAAAAAGAAGCAATGATGGTATTTGTAAAAAGTAAATCATGTTGGCATAAAAATGTATTTTCGAATAATTTTAAAACTTGATGGATTAAAACTTCTAGACAATAACAATATGGATTTGGCCAAGGGAGTTGTCAGGAGAACAGAACTTAGGCTTTTACTTAGAAGAGAGTATTATGGAATTGACTGGCTTTGTACTTTGTTAGCAAACTACAAAAGATGTGAGAAAAAAAAACATTATCACTAAAAGAATTGAATGGATAATAGGATTCTTATGTATATAGAGGAGAGGGATTGAAAAGACAACAGTTAACAAGAGGCAAAAAGGAAGAATAAAGTAGAATTGCTAAATAGAGAAAAAGTGTCAAAATACATATAAGTAACCACAACAAATGAAGACCAATTAATCTACTTGAAAGACACAGAAGTGAGTACTGAAAAAATGTTATGTGCAATTTTTGAGACACACTCAGAACATATTCACATTAAAGGCTGAAGATAAAATCATGGAAGAGTGTATACCAGGAATTTATTAATTAATGAAAATTAATGTAGCTATTTTAACTGAGATGAAGAAATCTTCTATGGATAAACATATCATAATGAGAAAAATTATGGATAAGAGAGGACTGTGCTGGCTAGTTTTATGTCAACTTGACACCAGCTAGAGTCATCAGAGAGGAGGCAGGCTCAAATGAGAAAATGCCCCCATAAGATCAGGCTATAGGCAAGCCTGTAGGACATTTTCTTAATTAGTGATTGAGGTTGGGGGGGGCAAAGACATTGTTGATAGGGCCATCCCTGGGCTGGTTGTCCAGGGATGAGCAAGTGATGAGTAGCAAGTCTATAAGAAGCGTCCCTCCATGGCCTCTGCATCAGCTCCTCCCTCCAGGTTTCTGCCCTGTTTTGAGTTCCTGGCTTGAATTCCTTTAATGATGAACAGTGACGTGCATGTATAAACCAAGTAAATCTTTTCTTCCCTATGATTTTTTTTGGTACTGTTACGGTATTTTATCATAACAAATGAAGACAGGGACAATAAAATAAACAATCTCTCAGTAACTTTGTACAATTACAGCCTCACATCCAATTTTATCATCTTGCAAAATCTATGCCAAAGCTGAAGAGAATTATAAGTAGAAATTAAAGATCAATAGTCATAGTGGGAGTTGCTACTGAGCTTTCTCAGAAGCTGATGGATGAGGCTGACAAATGGTGGTAAAGTCAGAGATAATGTGAGTAAAGCAATCAACCTTGATGATACCCCCAAACATGAGAGCAACAGCTAGAAAATGAACACACTCACTCATAATAAGTTTAAAATATTTTTTATTAACTGGTCAAGATGAACTTACAGTAAGGTATTTATATAGAAAATACCTTAGAAGGTGGGACTTGGAAAGTGGGGACCATTGGGCCTCCTTGTTCCCCTTGTCAACATGGCTCCATTGAATAAATCTCATTTTTTTCTGCTTTGGAAAAAATAGAAACATCTTTGCTGCAGTAGCACAATAAAATTATGTTTGCGAAGTATGTTTGCCATTCCAAATCACACCTCTGAAAATCTGACTTGCATTTATCTCAGAATGGTATCACCCACAATATGATGACATCTGCCACATGAAGGTCGTATGAAGTATCAATAGTTGTAAATTGTCGCTTTATGTTGGTGAATTTAGTTGTTTCACTCTTCACTATGTTTTGATTTAGTTATTGTCTTTCCAGTGTTCACAGTTGATGTCTACTATAAATACAGTCACACATGTATATCTATCTATATTCAAACCTTACAGCACAAAACCACAATTTTTTATGGTAAGAACAACTATAAACTATTTATATTTTAAATTTACATAAAAAAGATAAATATATGGTCAGGGATCCAAGATGGTGGCACTGATGTTGCACTGTGTCTGATTGGTGGGATTGAGCCAAGGGACAAGATTGGGAGCAACAGGGCACCAGAACTGGAGTGCCCTGGGTAAGAAAGGTCCACACTGTGTGGAACACAGGTAGATCTGGCCTTGGGCCATCCAGGTGGTCCACAGACGAGTTCCTGGATCCTTGTGGGCCTGCACCCAGACCCCATAGTATGGATGCCAGCCTGCAAGGTACATCTGTGCTCTACATCTCAGACTCTGTCTTGGTCTGAATTGTGGGCTGCAGGGTACCAGTGTCTGGTTCCTCTAGTCCTGGGGAGACCCCAGAGTGTGGATCATGGATAGATCTGACCTCAGATCACCCAGCCAATCCACAGAAGTCTCCTGGGCCCAAGTGTATATAGACACAATCTCCAAAGCTAGCCACTCACCAGCCAGCCCACTGCACTGCCACTCTGTCTCAGACTGAACTGTGGCCTGCAGGGCACCAGTATCTGGGTCTGCTAGACCAGGGGGCACCCCAAGGTGTGGAGCATGAGTAGATCTGATCTTAGCTCACCCAGCCAGTCACAGAGAGTTCCCGGGTCCAACCAGGCACATGCACAGGCACAGGAGTGGTCCCCAAATCATATCTGATGCCTGCAGGCATGCAACACCCTCAATCTCTGTCTCTGACCAAGAAGTGAGCCACAAAGTGCCAGTGTCTGGCTCTTCTAGCCCAGAGGAGACCTGAAAGTGTAGAACAAAGGTAGATCTGATCTCAGGTCACCCAGCTAATACATGGAGAGTTCCCAGATCTGAACCCAGGTCACTGGCTTGATCCATTGAAGGGTTCCTGTATTCCCGCAGATAAGAGGTCTCAATGTATAGCCACTCACCTATAAGCTGCTTCCAATGGCCGTTGAAGAACACCAGAAACTACCACCCAATGCCAGAGATAGCAAGATGGCTAAAGGCCAGTGTAAAAACACAAAAAAAGCCAAAAACCAAAATGATATGGCATCTAAAGAACACAGTTATCCCAAAGCAATCAGTCCTGAAAACTCAAACACAACTGAAAGACAAGGAAATCACCTCAATCCTTTATAATGAAGATGATAGTGGAGGAAATTAATAAAATCCATAAACAAATACAGGAAGATGCAGACAAATAGAGTGAGGACCTTAGAAAGATGATGACAGAGGCCTGTAGAGAGGAAATGAAGAAATCACTGGAAGAAATTCAGGAAAAATGCAAACATTCATATCAAGGAAATCAATAAAATGGCTCAAGATCAGAAGATGAAAATGGAAACAATAATAAAAGTACAAGCTGAGGAAAGCCTGGAGAGAACTTAGAGAAGAAAATAGGAACTGTAGAGGTCAGCATCATCAACATAATATAAGAGATAGAGGAAAGAATCTCAGGCATAGACAATATAATGGAAGAATTTGATGCAACCATCAAAGAAAATGTTAAATCTGAAACATTCCTGACAAAAAACATCTAAAAAATCAAGGACAGCATGAAAGGATGAAACCTAAGAATAATAAGAATTGAGGAAAGAAAAGATGCCTGCTTCCAAGGCAGAGAAAATATTTTCAACAAAATCATAAAAAGAAAATTTCCCCAATTTAAAGAAAGAGATGCATATAAACATGCAATAAGCATACAGAAAATAAAATCCTCCCACCACACAATAATCAAAACACAAAATGTACAGAACAAAAGAAAAAAATGTTAAAAGCACCAAGGAAAAAATCCCAAATACCGAACAGTGGCAAACCTGTCAAAATTACACCCAACTATTCAGCAGAGATCACAAAACCAGAAGGGCCAAGGCAGAGATCTTGCAATCCCTAAGAGACCACAGATGTCAGGCCATACTATTATACCCAGCAAAACTTTCAATAACCATAGATGGAGAAAACAAGATATTCCATAGCAAATACAAATTAAGCAGTACCTATCCACACACCTATCACTACAGAAGATAATAGAAGGAAAACTCCAACTCAAAGAGGGTAACTATACTCAGGATAACACAGGAAATAGATAGCTTTACTTTAGCAAAACAAAAGCCAGACAAACACACAAACACACTACCACACCAGCATCAAAATAAAAGGACCTTAAAGTCACTGGCCATTAATTTCTCACAACATCAATGGTTTCAACTTTCTAATCAAAAGACACAGAATAACAGAATGGATGCATAAACAAGACCTAACATTCTGCTGCATTTAAGAAACAGATATCTCAGTCACAAAGATAGACATTACCTTAGGGAGAAAGGCTGGAAAAAGTTCTTCTAATCACACAGATACAAGAAGCAAGCTAGAGTAGCCATTCTAATAGCTAATAAAATAGACTTTCAACCAAAATTAATCAAAAGAGATGAGGAAAGACATTCATATCCATCAAAGGAAAACTCAACCAATATGACATCACAATTCTGAACATCTATGCCTCAAATACAAGGGCATCCACATTTGTAAAAGAAACATTAATAAAGCTTAAACCACACATTAATTCCCCACAAGCTAATAGTGGGAAACTTCAACACCCCCTTTCACCAAAAGATGGATCAATGAAACAGAAGCTAAACTGAGAAATAATGACATTAACAGATGTCATGAATCAAATGGGCCTAGTATATCTACAGAACTTTTCACCCCCAAACAAAAGATTATATCTTTTTCTCAACACCTCATGAAACCTTCTTCAAAATTGACCATAAAGTAGGTCACAAAGCAAGCCTCAACAAACACAAGAAGATTGAAATAATAGACTACTATGGTCTAAAGCTGGACTTCAACAACAACATAAATAACAAAAAACCTACACACACATGTAAACTAAACAACTCTGTGCTTAATGACAACTGGGTCAGGAAAGAAATAAAGGAAGAAGTTAGGGACTTCCTACAAGTCAATGAAAGTGAAGCTACAACATACCCAAATTTATGGGACACATTGAAAGCAGTGCTAAGACAAAAGTTCAAAGCACTAAGTGGCTTCATAAAGAGATTGGATCCATCTCATACAAGCAACTTAATGACACATCTGGAAGCCCTATGGGGAAAAAAAAACAGAAATACTCAAGAGGAGTAGACAGCTGGAAATAATCCAACTCAGGGCTGAAATCAATAAAATAGAAACAAAGATAACAATGCAAAGAATTGGCAAAACCAAGAGCTGGTTCTTTGAGAAAATCAACAAGATAGACAAATCCTTAGCCAAAGTCAATAAAAGGCAGAGAGACACTATTCAAATAAGAAAAATCAGAAATGAAAAGGGAGACATAACAGCGAACTCCGAAGAAATTCAAAGGTTCATTAGGTCTTACTTCAAAGCCTATATGCCACAACATTTGAAAATCTAAGGGAAATGGATGGTTTTCTTGATAGATTCCACTTGCCATATTGAATCAAGATCAGGTAAAAAAAATAGTCCTATTTCTCCTGAGGAAACAGAAGCAGTCATCAAAAGTCTACCAACTAAAAAAAGCTCAGGGCAAGATGGTTTCATCTCAGAATTCTACTAGGCCTTCAAAGAAGAGCTAATACTGATACTCTTCAAACTACTCCACAAAGTAGAAATGGAAGAAACATCACTAAACTCATTCTATGAGGTCACAGTCACCTTGATACCTAAGCCTCACAAAGACCCAACAAAAAAAGAGAATTTCAGACCAATTTCTCTATGCACATTAACACAAAAATACTTAATAAAATACTCGCAAACTTAATCCAAGAACACATCAAAAATAGCACTTACCATGACCAAGCAGACTTCATCCCAGGCATAAAGGGATGGTGCAATATATGAAATTCATCAATGTAATCCACCATATAAACAAACTGAAAGAAAAAAAACCCACATGATCATCTCCTTAGATGCTGAAAAAGCATCTGATAAAATCCAACACCCATTCATTTTAAAGTGTTGGAGAGATCAGGGATACAAGACACATACATAAACATACATAATAAAGGCAATATACAGCAAGCCAATATCCAAAATCAAACTAAATGGAAAGAAAATCATAGAAATTACACTAAAATCAGGGACTAGACAAGGCTGCCCACTCTCTCCATATCTCTTCAATATCGTACTAGAAATTCTAGCTAGAGCAATAAGACAACAAAAGGAGATCAAAGGGATCCACATCAGAAAGGAAGAAGTCAACATATCACTATTCACAGATGATATGACAGTATACATAAGTGACCCCCACAACTCCACTTGAGAACCCCGACAGCTGATAAACACACAGTGGCTGGATAACAGATGAATTAAAAAATCAGTAGCCCTCCTGTATACAAATAACAAACAGGCTGAGAAAGAAATTGGGGAAACTACATCCTTCACAAAAGGCAAATTAATATAAAATACCTTGGTGTAACTTGAACCAAGCAAGTGAAATATGTGTATGAAAAAAACTTCAAATCTCTAAAGAAAGAAATTGAAGAAGATATCAGAAGATGGAAAGCTCTCCCATGCTCACAGATCAAGAGGATCAACACACTAAAATTGGCCATCTTACCAAAAGCAATCTATTGATTCAGTGCAATCCCTACCAAAATACCTACACAATTTGTTATAGAACTTGAAAGATCAATTCCCAACTTCATATGGAAAAACAAAACAAAACAAAACAAAACAAAACAAAACAAAACAAAACAAAAACAGAATAACTAGAACAATCTTGTACAATAAAAGATCTTCCAAAGGAATCTCCATCTATCTCAAGCTGTACTATAGAGTAACAGTAATAAAAATGGCATGGTACTAGCATAGAAATAGGCTGGTTAATCAATGGAATCATATTGAAGACCCAGAAATAAACTCACACACTTATGGACACTTGATTTTTGACAAAGAAGCCAAATACATACAATGGAAAAACGATAGCATCTTCAACAAATGGTGTTGGTCTAACTGGATGTCTACATGTAGAAAATGCAAATATATCCATATTTATCACCATCCACAAAGCTCAAGTCCTTAACATAAAACCAGACACACTAAATCTGTTAGAAGAGAAAGTGGGGAAGAACCTAGAACTCATTGGCACAGGAGACAACTTCCTGAACAGAACACCAATTGCTCAGGCTCTAAGATCAACAATTAAAGTCCAATTTAAAAATGGGGTACAGAACTAAACAGAGAATTCTCTATAGAGGAATATTGAATAGCTGAGAAACACTTAAAGAAATGTTCAACATCCCTAGTTATCAGGGAACTGCAACTCGAAATAACTCTGAGATTCCATCTTACAGCTATCTGAATGGCTAGGATCAAAAACTCAGGTGATAGCACATGCTGGTGAGGATGTGGAGAAAGGGGAACACTCCTCCATTGCTGGTGGGAGTGCAAACTTGTACCACCACTTTGGAAATCAATCTGGTCCTTTCTCAGGAAACTGGGAATAACTCTACCTCAGGACCCAGGCATACCACTCTTGGGAATATACCCAAATGATTCTCCCCCATACAGTAAGGACAATTGCTCAACAATATTCATAGCAGCTTTATTTGAAATAACCAGAATCTGGAAACAACCTAGATGTCTCTCAACTGAAGAATAGATAAAGAAACTGTGGTACATCTACACAATGGAATACTATTCAGCTATTAAAAACAAGGAAATCTTGAAATTTGCAGACAAATGGATGGAACTGGAAAAGATCATCCTGAGTGAGGTAACCCAGACTCAGAAAGACACGCATGGTATATACTCACTCATAATCAGACATTAGCCACATAATACAGGATAACTACACTACAAAACAGAGTCAGAAACATTAAACAAGGACAATGTATGATGTGGACCTAGACCCACTGCTTGCATGTAGTAGCACAGTCTCCTTATGGATCCTACATCTTGAGAGTAGGGACTACTTCAGGCATGCACTCTGCCCACCAAACTTAGATCACTTCCCTCTGGTAAGACGGACATGCTAGGCTATAGTAGAAGAGGTTATAGGCTAATACAGACGAGACTTGATAGGCTGAGGTCAGATATTAGGGGAAGAGGGCTCACCTGTCTGAGTACTAAGGGAGGGAGAGAGAGGGAAGGAGGGAGGGAGGGGGGATCAGGAGGGAATGAGTGAAGGGGCTACAATCAGGATGTGAAGAATTTAAACTGTAGAACAAGCAGGTAACTTATATTGCTAATCCCACCATATGGGACTTGCTCTGAGACTGGCTGAAACATGAATGTCTAGGAATAGACATGATTCTTGTTGACTAAAGGACCCCTATGAATTGCTATTAGATGCCAATCTTCATATGGCATGAATGAAGATTTACAGATGTCTTCCTTTCCTACTCATATAATGAGCAGAAATCCAGCCTTAATTGTTCCATGCATCACACACACATTATACATTTATAATTTCAGGACTGTATAATGCTTGTGAGAAATTATATGCTTTCAGAACAAAAGAACCAGACACTGACATTGGATCAGACCTGACAGAATGAATTCCTCACAGCATACTGGACATTGACATCCTGTTTGGAGAACGTGGTTGAAAAGAAAGAAAAGGGAATATAGAATTGTACAGGGAAGATCGAACAAGGAGTAGATTAGTGAATCTACTCTTCAACTTAATGCTTCAATTGTCACTCACAAGGTATTTTTAATTCACTGATATAGAATTTTGTATATAGATGCAAAATAAGTTCTAGATACAGTGGTATAGAATTCAAAGGTAACATTATTCTTCACACACATTATATATGCATATATATTTCTACTCTAATATGAGTTATTGTACTCATGTAACTCAATTATAATACAAAGTTTACTTCTAATGCTTTGAAAGTGCTATCAAGCTGTTTAGGAGAAATAAGTTATACAAATTAAATGTTAGTAGATTAAATCATGGTCATGTCAATTGCTAGTCTACTTTTATCACAAAAATATACATCTTAATGGGGCTCAGAACTAAACAGAGAATTCTCAACAGAGGAATATTGAATGGCTGAGAAACACTTAAAGAAATGCTCAATGTCTTTAGTCATCAGAGAAATGCAAATCAAAACGACTCTGAGATTCCATCTTATACCCATCAGAATGGCTAAGATCAAAAATTCAAGTGATACCACATGCTGGTGAGGATGTGGAGAAAGAGGAACACTCCTTCATTGCTAGTGGGAATGCAAACCTGTACAACCACTTTGGAAATCTATCTGGCACTATCCCAAAAAACTGGAAATAGGGCTTCCTCAAGACCCAGCTATTCCACTCCTTGGAATATACCCAGAAAATGCTCCAGCACACAACAAGGGCATATGCTCAACCATGTTCATAGCAGCCTTATTCATGATAGCCAGAACATGGAAACAGCCTAAATGTCCCTCAGTAGAAGAATGGATAAAGAAACTGTGGTACAATTACACTAAAGAATACTACTCAGCTATTAAAAACAAGGAATTTCTGAAATTTGTGGACAAATGAAGTAGAAATGATCATAATGAGTGAGTTAACTTGGAAGCAGAAAGAGTCAAATGGTATATACTCACTTATATCTGGACACTAGCCCAAGGGGCGTGTCCCATGAAAGTCTTCACTTATCAGGAAAGTGGGATAGAGGTGAGGACATCTTATTGGGACTCTAGGTGAGAGAAGTATGGGAGATCAGGGAAATAGAAGGATCCAGAGGGTTCTAGAAACCTACAAGAGGAACACTATGATGGGCAGATCTGGGCCCAGGGGTTCTGCTCAAGGTATGGCACCAACCAAGGACAATACATGCAGTAAGCATCAAGCCCCTACCCAGATCCAGCCAATAGACAGGACATTCTCCACAGTTAAGTGGAAAATGGGGACTGACTTTCACATGAACTCTGGTGCCCCATATTTGACCACATGCCCTTGATGGGGAGGCCCGGTGGCACTCAGAGGAAGGACAGCAGGCTACCAAGAAGAGACTTGATACCCTAGGATCATATACGGGGGAGGAGGTCCCCTTCAGTCACAGGACTAGGGTGGAAGCGGGAGGGAGAGAGGAATGGGAGGATACAAGGGATGCTATAACAATTGAGATGTAATATGAATATTATCAATAAAAAATGGAAATTGAAAAAAATTCAAGTGACACCACATGCTGGAGAGGATGTGGAGAAAAAGGAACACTCTTTCATTGTTGGTGGGAATGCAAACTTGTACAACCCCTTTGGAAATCTATCTGATGCTTTCTTAGAAAACCGGGAATAGAGCTTCCTCAAGACCTAGATATTCCACTCCTTGGAATATACCCAGGAAATGCTCCAGCACACAACAAGGGCATATGCTCAACGATGTTCATAGCGGCCTTATTCATGATAGCCAGAACCTGGAAACAGCCTAAATGTCCTTCAGTTGAAGAATGGATAAAGAAACTGTGGTACAATTACACTAAAGAATACTACTCAGCTATTAAAAACAAGGAATTTCTGAAATTTGTGGACTAATGCATGGAACTAGAAATGATCATACTGAGTGAGTTAACCCAGAAGCAGAAAGACCCACATGGTATATACTCATAATTGGGCACTAGCCCAAAAGGCATGTCCCACAGAAGTCTTCACTTACTAGGAGATTGGGATAGATGCGAGGACCTCCTACTGGACTCTAGGTAAGAGAAATATAGGAGATGGGGGAATAGAAGGACCCAGAGGGTCCTAGAAACCTACAAGAAGAGCATCTTGGTGGGTGGATCAGGGCCCAGGGGGTCTACTCAAACTATTGCACTAACCAAGGACAATATAGGTAGTAAACATCAAACCCCTACTCTGATCTACGCAATGGACAGGACATTCTCCACAGTCATGTGGAAAGCAGAGACTGACTTTGACATTAACTCTGGTGCCCCAGATTTGACCACTTCCCCTTGGTGGAGAGGCTTGAGGGCACTCAAAGAAAGAATAAGCAGGCTACCAAGATGAGACTTGATAGCCTATGACCATATAGTGGGAGAGAAGGTCTCCCTCAGTCTTAGACCTAGTGGAGGGGAACAGGGTGAAAGCAGGAAGGAGGGAGGAACTGGAGGATACAAATGCTGGGATAATAATTGAGTTGCAATCTGAAAAAAAAAATAAAATTAAAAGTTAAAAAAAAAGAAAAAAATGTACATCTTAGGTTCAGCAGATAGATATGACTCTATAGAAAAACAGGGTCTTCAAAAACCACAGACACACGCAGAATATGGCATTTAAAATGTTTTTATTACTTTAAAGATTCACTGACAATCAGACAGGTTAACTCCTGGCAATTCCCAGCCTACCTCAAAGAAGATGATAAGCATCAAAGAACCTCCTTATGGAGATGGCTTCAAATATGGCAAACTGGCCACTACAGACAGAATTCTGCCTTAAAAAGGGCAAGCTTTAATGCAGGTAGAATCTATGGCCAAACTCTCCCAAGACAGGGTAAACAAGTCCTCAATACTTCCTGCCTCACAAACATGTCTGTCAGATATATTGGACCAGAAGGCAGAAGAAGATGCACCAACGTTATAGAGAGTTTTGGGTAACTATTTGGGTAGAAAACTGTCTCTGTCATCTTTTCATTTGGAAAGCTACTAACTTGCACTCCTGGCATACTCAGATAATCAGGTTTACTCCTTCTCAAGTCTATGAGGGAGTTGAAGACCAGGTAGCTTAGTTTTACAATGAATCTTAGTTGTTTAGGGGTTAAGATGTTTTTAGGTCTAGATATGTGTTCTAAGTTGATAATGACAATATGTGATGGAGATTGATTTACATTCAGAAATTTAGATGCACCAAGATAGGAAAGATGCCTTCTTCAAGGCTGTCAATACAAATAGCCAAAACACTAAGAATGTAACATTTATATAATTCCTGATTGTGTCATGGTTCTTCTTGCCATAGGTAATCTATTGTACATATGTGTAATAATATAAATGTATATGTACAAAAATAAAATAATTAAAAAGATCAACAATTAATTAATGGGACCTCATGAAACTGAAACGCTTCTGTAAAGCAAAGGACACTGTCAACAGAACAAACCAACAGCCTATAGATGGGGAGCAGATTTTCACCAACCTTACATCTGACAAAGGGCTAATATTTAAAATATATAAAGAACTCAAGAAATTAGATACCACCAAAGCAAATAACCAAATAAAAAATGGAGTACAAAGCTAAACAGAGATTTCTCAATAGAAGAATGTCAAATGGCTGAGAAACACTTAAAGAAATGCTCAATGTTCTTAGTCTTCAGGAAAAAAATGCAAATCAAAATGGCTCTGAGATTCTATGTTATATCTGTCAGAATGGCTAAGATAAAAAACTCAAGTGACAGCACATGCTGGTGAGATGTGGTGAAAGGGAAACACTCCTCCATTGATAGTGGGTGTGCAAACTTGTACACCCATTTTACAAATCAATCTGGCTGCTTTCTCATAAAATTGGGACTAGTGCTACCTTAAGACCTAGCTATACCACTCCTGGGCATATACCTGAAAGATTATCCACCGTACAACAAGGACATTTACTCAACTATGTTAATAGTAGCCTTATTCATAATAGCCAGAATCTGGAAATAACCTAGATGTCCCTCAACTGAAGAATGGATAAAGAAACTGTGGAATATTTACATAACGGAATACTACACAGCTATTAAAAACAAGGAAATCTTGAAATTTGCAGGCAAATGTATGGAACTAGAAATAATCATCCTGAGTGTGGTAACTCAGACCCAGAAAGACATGCATGGTATATCATGGATGGTACATACTATCCACTTATATGTGCATATTAGCCCAGCACAGATGTCCTCTGAGAGACTCCATCCATCTGGGGATTGGGACAGATGCTAGGACTCGCTGTTGGACTCTGGGTAGAGCACTGAGAGTGATGTGGAAGAATGGAGGAATGGAAGGACCCAGAGGGTTCAGGAGCCCCACAAGAAGACCATTAAGGCTGGTAGATCTGGACTCACAAACTGTTGTACCAACCAAGGACAATACTTGCAGTAAACCTAGATGCCCTGTTCATATGTAGCCAATGAACAGCTCATTCTCCAAGGTAGTGGGGAGAATGAGGACTATGTTTGACATGAACTCTAGTACCCTCAATTTGATCACTTCCCCTTGGTGGTAAGGCCTGGAAGCACACAGAGGAAGGGGAAGCAGGCTATCTGGATGAGACCAGATATACTGAGGCCATATGGTCTCAGAGGTCTAGGGGTGGGGAATGTGGACAAAGAGGGAAGAAGGGTGGGAACAGGAAGATACAAGCCTGGGGATAACATTCAGCATGTAATCTGACTAAATTATAATAATAATACAATAGACAAACATGTTTTATAGTAAAGGACAAGGGGTACATCACAGTAGCTAAGGACAGCTTGGCACCTTAAACTGTGTGTTAAACCATAAACATTTGGCCAGGGGAGATGGTTCAGTTGTCAAGTGCTTGTTTCACAGCAAAAGAAGTTCAGCCCCTGAGACTCATGTTAGAGGATGGCCCGGGCCTGTACCTGTTCTCCCAGCACCAGGGAGGTAAAGGCAGGAGTGTTAGGTCTCAAACTGGGGCCAAATGGCTAACTGAGATGCCTATTTAACATATCAAAATGGACCTGCCAGCAAGGTTCTCCCAGCATCCCTCAGTCCCTTTCTGTTACAGGCTTCTTCTAGCTGGCGTATTCCACTCCCTACCCCAAACTTCTCCAGCTTGGCTGCCCTTCCCTTATATAATCTGGCCATTTTGATTACCTGGCTCTTTTCTATTTTTGTCTACCCTTTACTCTCTTGCCTCTCCCATATCCCCTCCCCGCTCTCCTCACAAGGCCTGGTTCAAAGTCATGTTCACTCTAGACTCTTCCAGATATTTCTGCCTCTGACTATGCTCTTCCTTATATCTACAGCAAGCCTTCTCTTCCACTATACCTAGGAGCAGTCGTTTCTCTCTCTGTAATGTAGTGGCTATCATGTTTACCTCATACATGTGTGCCAGGGCATGTGTATGCCCTTCCCTTATCACACATGTCACATATGAACAATACATAAAAAAGTAAGGTGAAGAGCAATTTATAAAGACTTCATGCTTATCACTGGCCTCTGCACACAATGCATGTATTCATGAACATATAAGATGAACAATTTAAAAACAGTAGTATTTAAATCAGCTCTATATTAAAAAATTAGAACGCAAATGACTGTAAAATTTCAAATAAAGTGTAAGGCAGACAAAATAAATACAAAACTAAAGTTAATAAAGTGCAAAGTAAAAGATTAACTGGATGCTTAAAAATTAGTTCTTCCAAAAATTTAAATGAAACCATTGATTCCAATATGAAAGAGGAAATAACACACAACAACATAGAAGCACACAAGTCCATCCTGCCTAAAACTGCGAATTGATGGATATCAAAGGGAACCACAGGCTTCCTTGGTTGGCTTGATGCCCATGTGCCGTGATGTCAAGCATCATGGGCTGGCTAAACAGTACCCATCTTCTCAGGGGACAAACGCTTATCAACTGCACAGACTGTGGGGGAAGCCAGCTTTGATCTGCCTGTCTGTCCAAGCCAAGCACATGTGCAGACTGTTGAGGTGGCACTCTCTGTGCATGTACAGACTGCCTCAGTAGCACTCCCAGTGCATGTGTGGACTGTCACAGTGGCACTGGGAAGGGTTTAGTTAAAATAGTTGTGCATAGACTCTGGGGAGTAGTTTCTAGACACAGTGGTTATGATTCTAGGCCATGGTCCTGCTTCCTCACTAGATTTGTGAATTAATAGAATTTACGATTCTACATTTGCATCTGTCCTGGCTCATAATCAGTAAGCGAGGTGAGCACACCAAGGTGTCAGGGGTAAGAGGTGAGAGAGACAGAAAAACCTGAAACAGAAGCCAACACATCTCCATGAGTCTTGGCAGGCCTCTAATCCATCCTCATGAAGGCCTGTCCTGAGAGGGAGCTAGCACATGAATATTTTAAGAATTTCAGTCTACTATTGATTTCTGGCCTGTCAGTATCCAACTGGTTAATTAAATTTGATGCAAAAACAAAGACTTGGGAGCAAAACTAGTGTCTTTGGACAGGCTTCTAGGGTGGACATGGGCAGTGCTTGAGAATGAACTTCATCACCTATGGGCAGAGACAAGGGAGAGAGGGAAGAGGTCCCAGAAATATCTATCCTGGTTGTATATGAAGTCAAGGTCACTTACATGGTCCTGAAAGAAGAAATTGGTGCAGAATGATTGAATGTTTATCTGTGAAAAAATCCAAATTAAGGAAGAGCTGGCTCTGTGCAATCAAAAGCTCAATTGCAATTTACAACTGTTTTCCAAATAGAGTTAGTTTAGAACATTTTGTTTTCAAAAATGATTGTTCTCTTTTTTTTCTTGTTTGTTTTCCTTGGGGCTCCCCCTACTGTACTCCTTGGAACCCCTGGGAGAGTATTGCTCTAATCCTCTGGTCTCTGCTGAGTCAAAACTCCAAAGGAATGACACGCCTTCCATCAGTAGGCAAGTGCACATACATTCCTTCACTCCTCTCTCATCTGTACTGTTTATTCCTCAATTTCTTTGTAGACTTTTAAGTCTAAAAACATCAATAGTAGCACAAATTCAATTTGGCTGAACGTAGCATGCCTCTTTCCTCCCTTCTAAGCAGGGCTGGCTTTCATGACATCAGTCCTCACTTCACTTTGAGCCCTGTTCCTTCCAAAGGGTAAATAAACAACAGCACCATAACCCCCTAAGAGGAAACAAAAGTGTATATTTGCAAACATCAGCTGGTGTACAGACAGAGGCATGGCATATGAATTTGGTCTCCAAACAGCGGCTATGGAGAGGAAACTGAGGGCATTATCCCTTCATAGGTAAAAAAGTTCAGTCCAGAGAAAGTAAGTTCCCAATTGGGAAGATGTCTCTTAAGGTAAAGAAACATGCCTGTCCCCATAGGACACATTCTTTAAGTGTAGGCGGGGCTGTGAGGATGGAAGGTTACCTCCTGGATAGTTCATGTCACACGATGAGGCTGCCAGTGTGAATATTTCTGTGGTTGCACGGCATTGCAGGTCAGTCTTGTGAACCTGGAGGGAGCAGCATGCTCCTCCTGGCCTCCCCCTGGCCTCCTCCTGGCCTCCCCCTTGGCCTCCTGTGGCCACAGACTCATCATCTGTAGGAGCCACCAGCCAGGAAAGGGATGACTGGCCTGATCATTCAGCAGTGGTTAGTCACTGTATCAGAGTCCAAAAGGGGCTGGAGGTAAGACTTTCCTAGCTGAGGCTTCAGACAAGGAACTGTTTGGTGAGTGCCTTGATTTCAGCCTTCTGGGGGTCCTGACTGGAGCACCTCATTCCAGTGACTAGTTTCGAGCACTGGCTGCAACTGGAGAGTAAATGCACTTTGGTTTAAGCTGCTGAGCTTGTGGTATTTGTTACACAACACAAGCAAACAAACATAACCAGCTGTTCAGAACTAAGGATGACTACTGTCCTCCCTCCCTCCCTTCCTCCATTCCTCCCTCTTCTGTCTGCCTGTCTGTGTGTCTGTTTCTCTCTCTCTCTCTCTCTCTCTCTCTCTCTCTCTCTCTCTCTCTCT
>OU015742.1:127162506-127189980 GCA_907169655.1 Acomys percivali
GTGTGTGTGTGTGTGTGTGTGTGTGTGTGTGTGTGTGTGTGTGTGTGCACTGCTTCCATTTGCAGACCATCAGTTCTTCAATGTCCAGCCCCCTGTGTACTTTGGTCACCACATGTCATGAGCCTACAGAGAATAAACGAGAACAGAGGTCAGTGCCAAAAGAGAGGTTTGGGTTTCCATCTATGCCCCTGATGGTCACCATAAATTCAATGCATGTTTATCCCCTGTCTCTATATTCTTCCCATGCATATCTCTCTGCAAGTCTCTCTGCAAATCTCTCTGTAACTTCCTGCTGAGTTGGTCTCTTGGCTGCAGCCCATCAAATGGTGGCTCAAAATGCTTTTCTACTGCTACCGCTCTCCCTAAGTTTGGCTTTGTGGATTTATTCCTTTCAACTTTTAGAGGTAAGGTTCCAGAGGAGAAGATGAGGAGAAGACATATATTGATGTTCTCTGGGCTTTACATATATCAAGAGTCCACATTTTATTTCTGCAGGAGGACTGCTGAGTGACTGGGTTTTCCTTGAAAGAGGGGATGAAACCCTGAGGCAGAAAATCTTCAGGTGTGAGGTCTGGGTTTTCCCAAAGAGAAATAAGGATGATATTTAACCAGATATAGCTCCATCAACAAGAGCAACTAGCTCACCTCAAAAGAAATAAAGTCAGGAACAAGCACAGTCACAATCTCTGAGGCCCATGGACCCAGGGCTGTTGCTCTTCTGTGCTTACTCTTGCTGATGCCTGCCAAGTGGGCCTTCTCATATAACTGTTAATAAGTGCAGGACATAGGAAGCACTACAGAAATGGCGTGGGCCATCCAATATAGGAAGTTGGATTTCAAGAGAAATCAATTAACATGGGTCCTGGTGCAATATTTGGTGGAGCTGTTGGAAAGATAAAGGGTAAAGAAAAGCGTGGCCGCCGATGGGGAGGGAGGATGGATCCCATGGTTCTTCCTGTTCTTCTTGTGTATGATATTGGCGAAAGGTACTTTGCTTCCCTTTACTGCAGGCAATTCTGTGTACTGGCTATTCTTGGAGTTACAAAGGGAAGACTGTGGGTACATGGTGAATGAAAAGATCTGAAAAAGCATCTTGATGTCCAGGAAACCTGTAGTTAGAATGACTGTGGCTCATGAAGCCCATTTGCCTTTGAAGAAACATTGATGGTTTGGGGTAATAGGGAGTCATCCTGGGTTATCCTGTAAAAACAAATGATTGAGTCCCTATTATGTGAGCTAAACTTTTTTGCCTCGAATCTTGAAGCTGTCTTGGTAGTTCAAAGGCATGCTTGGGTCAAGCTGGATGAGTGTGTTGGATTTTCTGAAAGTTAGGATATCTTCTGTAGTGTCCAGGAGTGGTCATTGTCCCAGCCATGAGCAAAGGAAGCTCTTCCAACTACAGAGCCTTGGATGGGCAGCCGGTGCTTCACTAGTAATTGCCCAGCATGGGTGTGAAGAGCAGAGTGAGAAGGGAGTAGTGTGCCTTTGCTGTAGGAGGTAGATACATAGACACTCAACTTTCTTATTGAGACACCCGAATGATGAGGTTAATCAAGGCCATGAGAGAGGTGTGGGGCTTGAGAAATGGTCTCTGGTTGCGAAGACAGTCTAGAATCCATAGAAATATGGCAACTTTTGCAAGGTAGACAGGCTGGTCAATGGTCAGTTGAATGGGGACAATTTTTTTTTCAAAAATGGTTCAAAGAGTCATAAACACATATCTTGTTTAAAAAAAAAGGAGGAGGTTCCATAGTCAAGTGTGACACAGTCCTTCTCCCTCTGTGCTGTTCCCAGTGTTAGTGAGAGACAGTGGCTGAGAAGGACAGGTGACCTACTTAGCTCATGTCATCCCGAACTTTTGAAGCTGACTTGATTATTAGTGTGTCTTTGGAAAATGTGTAGGAACAGCTGGAGGACACGGGAGAGAGTGCAGCTAGGTAAATGGAAGAAGAGGTGACAAGGTCAGTGCTTCCTTCACACTCCTCACAGTGTGCCTGGAGAAGGGGCGGCCTCCTGGCATAGCATGAGTGTCCTTGAGGCTGTAAAGGATAGGTAGAGCTCCTCGGCTTGTCCCAGTGTGTCCTTCCTCCCTTCCCTCCTGCTTTCTTTTCATATCCTTTTTCTTTCGTACTTTTTAAATATTAATTTTTATTTTATGTACATTGGTGTTTTGACTGCCTGTATGTCTGTGTGAGGGTATTGAATCCCCTGGAACAGGAGTTACAGACAGTCGTGAGCTGCCATGTGGGTGCTGGGAATTGAACCAGGGTCCTCTGCTGAGACATTTCTCTAGCCCCTTCTTTTAGATTTTTATCTTATGTGTGTGTTTTTCCAGTATATATGTATGTACAGAGTGTACATGTCTGCTGCCCACAGAGACCAGAAGAGGATGTTGGATTCCTTGGAACTGGGGCTACAGATAGTTGTAAGCAGCCATGTGGGTGCTGGGAACTGAGCCCATCCATGTCTTCTGGAAGAGCAGCCCATAATTGTAAGCACAGAGCCATCTCTTTGCCGCTTTAACAATGCTTTGTAGTTTTCAGTGCACATTGCACATGTCTTTGGCTTTTTTTTTTTTTTTTTTTTTTTTTTTTGGTTAAACGTATTCCTAGGACTTTTATTTATTTTTTTGACTTATTTTTTCTGAGAAATAGTATTACATCCTTGGTTTATTTTTTAAAAAATAATAAATTGCTAGTGATACAATAATGCAACTGATTTTTGTGTATCAAAATCATATTCTACAAATGTAGTGGATTTACTTATTAGTTTTAATGGCCACCTTGTAAGATTCTTTCCCATTAGTGTCTGCCCAATCTTGGTAGAACCCTTAGTACTGTGCAAAGCAGAAGTGGCCAGAGTGAACATCCTTGATGTATTTGTGCCAGCTCTTATGTCCCCATTGATTGGATCATGCAGTTTTAATGGATGAAGTGTGGTATCTTAGCTACATCCCAGTAAGTTATTTTCAGGATGAAAGTCAAGATAATCTAGTCTGCAAAACTAGAGCTAGAGGTGAAAATATGTTCAGTTTATTTCAGGATATTTTTGGAATGAAAACCCAACCTTACAGCATCTCTTGCTTAAAGGCTCCCAGGGTCTCCCGTTCCTCCTCTGTGCTTTTGATCTATCCAGCATCTCTTTCTGCAGCGATTTTCCTCACTCACATTCTTCCCTCTAGCGAGTGATTAACTCTCTGGTTCTGATAGTTTGTGTGCTCCTTGTATCCAGAACCATCCATGTTATGGCACTTTTCTCATCTCTGCTCCCACCCCCATCCTGAGTGACTCTCGCTCTCCTCTAAACTTGCACCTCAGTGGGCCTCCCACCTCCACCTTCCTCACACTTAGAATGTACCAACTTCTTTCAGTGAGGCAAGAGCATTGTAGAGGATGCTGTGACTTTTCCCTGGCCACTGTCTGATGCATGCTGAGTGCTGTGTGTAAGGCCTGTGCGGGGCCAGCCACTGTAAGGATAACTTGTCTTCTTTTGGTGGCTGTCCTGTACCCTGATCTTCCTTTGGACTTAGAGTATGATTCTTCCAGCAAAACACATCACTAGCTCTGCTATGTTGGGACTTTGCAAAGAAATACATTGGGTTTTTTTCTCCTTTTTCTTCTATAGTATAAAGCAGATCTTCCTGTTGCTAATTGGTCCTCACTTGTTGTTTTAAAAAAACTCCAACAAACCTTTCTGACGCTTTCAAGAGAAATGTTGAGAAATTAAAAGTCTGCAGTCAAGCTCTTAATTCTAAAGCTATAGCATTCATATTTCCATTGTCTACATTCTTTCCTCATGGGACAGATAAGAAGGGCAAGTAGTTTTGTACTTTCCCAATGGTGGGATTCCAACCAAAAGAACAGTGCTAATTCAGTGCCCTGGTAGTTAACATGTGTGGTTATTGAGTTTGGAGTTACACATTAGTGAAGGTCAGCACACATGTTTACTGTGAATAGAGTTGTACAAAACATGGCTGACTGTGTAGGTGAACCTGCCAGTTGACCCTATTTCAGATGGAAGGCAGGGTGACTCTCAGGGCATGTCTGCATATCTGGAGGTTATGAGTCACTTCTTGGTCATGTGAGGTGACAGAGCCTGCCAGGACCGGGAGTACTTCATGAAAGAGTCTGACAGCCTGTATTTACCCATTGGACGTACATGCACATCTTCCTAGGCATTCATTATGCTGACAGTCTGGGAAATGCCAGTGTTCTAATTAACTCCAGCCAGGGAAGGCTGTCTGCCGTCTGCAGTCCCTTTGATTGATACGGCTGCAATTAGAGTGCGGCTCCCTCCCAGCGTACTGTGGTGGAGAGGGGCTAGCAGTGGGCATGGAAGCCTCTGCGGGCAGAGCTTTGTTTCTGTCCTTCCTCAGATAGAGGAATATGAGGAAGAGGCCCAGGTGCCTCCTCCCACTCACCCCAAATCAGGAAGCTTATTACTGCTAGAATGAAAAAAAAAAAAAAAAAAAAAGGGAATCATTCAGCTTGCAGGGTTTTGCCCGTTATTATGGGAAAATCAGTTGATTCCATGATCATACTTTTGAGATTTATTGACAAAAAGAACTCTGATTTATATTTGCCTTAAAGGACAAAGACAGACAAAGGCTGTGTCTGAACTCATAGAGCAGGAATAAGAACAGTTGAGACCCTTAGACTCCTAGTGTAGATGTCAGTGGGACAGATAAAATACTTCCCCTCTAAACTGAAGTCAGAAGATGAAAAACAAGGGCGGTGGTGATGTGAGCTGCAACAGTAGATGTGCTGTTGTCTTTGTCCCATATGTTAGGATAGCATCATCAATGAAGCTTAGGGAGGTTTCTTGTGATAAGGAAACAGGTCAGTTTTAAGGCAAAGGACATCAGATTGCTCTCTGATGCAGGAAAGCTATTTCAATGAGTAAAGAATCAGGGACAGGACTTTTAGTCTGAGCACAAACCCTAAGAACCATCATGGTGTATTTGTATGATAGCTGTCTAGTATGTGTGGGGTGGGGTTGCCAACCTCCTGGCAGGTCGGGAGGCCAAATTGGTGGGCAGACTGCACAGGGCTTAGTATCTTCTACCACACTGGAGTTGGGTTTGTTTCTGGTGATGGTCACAATAGACATCTGGAGCCTTGGTAAGGAAGGTGCAAAAACCACTCTGTGCTTTAGGTTAATTGTCTCGGTTGGAGGGCTACGTGGACTAATCTGTGTGCTAGATAGCCTGGTCAGTATGAGGCAATTAGAGACATGGGAACTGCTGTGGTGTCCCGGCTGAGCCTAGCTCAAGTTGTTATCTCTGTCTTCCCTCTAGTGCGGCCGCCTGCTGCCCTCCTGCATCCATGGTCTTGGGATGAGATGGACTGGTCAGTGGTTAATCAGTCCAAGCTCCTGAACCATATTAAACACAAAGGCACTTGCGTCTTGGTCCTTGGGAAGCAGGTTTCTGGCTAATACCTAATAATATAGATGCTGAATAAGCAACAGCAGGCTTAGATATTGCTTTACAAGGTCAGTGTCCCCCAAACTAGGCCCAGGTTCTTGCTAGGGGTCTGGATAAATGCAAGAGGCAGGTATGCAGTGTTCTCTTTGGTAGTTTGTTAACATGCAGAGGTGAGAATTGGCAGAGTTATGACATTTAAGTTCATGTGCCAAGGTCATAGAGTGGCAGGTAAAAGGGTAAACTGGGTTTGGGGATTTTCTGTGTGCATGGGGATGGTTAGTGTTTGATTAGACGGATTGAGTCAAGCAAGAGAGTGACCCTCCTAATGTGGGTGGCTATCATCTAACCTGTAGGCCTGGGTGGAACTTTACTGTGGCCTGTCTTCCACTGGTCACGTTTTCTTCTGCACTTGGACTCCAATGTGAACTGAACTCACATCGCTGGCTCTCCCTAGACTGGTTTACTGACATTTGTCCCTCATAGCCTCCATGAGCCTATGCGTCAATTCTTATAGTTCATCATTCATTCATTCATTCATTCATTCATTCATTCATTCATTCTCTTACTAATTTGCTTCTCTGCAGAACCCAAACTAATATAGGAGTGTTCATTTCTGTTAAAAAAAATCTTAATAATGTCACCGTTTAATATAAGTTATACATAAACATAATAATAACAATAAAGGAACACAGATGAGTCCAAAATGATAGCCATAATACTGCTTGATACCTCAAATCTCAATAAAGTGGTACTCTAAGGTGTAGATAGATAACATGAAGTGCTCGTCAGAGACTGGCATGATCATACTTTTAATTCTGCATTTAATTTTAGATTTTATCCACTTCTGGCTACAAGAGAAAATCATGGCACTTGCTGCCTGCCCCTCAATTCTTCTCTGACTTTTGCATCTTTAGTGCTATTAATCTAACATTATGAAGGCTTCTGATACCTGTGAAAGCTTCACATTTCTTCAGTATCCTTTTAGTAGTTGCTATAAGCTCAACAATATAGTCTTGATAAAGGTTTAAAAACTGTGATGATAGTAATTTCATCTTTATTTTCAGGGCAATTGGTACTTTATACTTAGGATGGAGTTTCAGAATAAGATAAGAAGTTTGACTCTAGATTTATTTTTTTCATTAAATTTATTCTTTGATAAATGTACACAATCTATTTTGATCATATCCATCCCAAACTACTCCTCTCAACTTTGTATCTCCTGTTACACAAACACACACACACACACACACACACACACACAGTCATGTATAGGCAATTTGGACATTATGATTATGATAGAGCCGAGAAGAAATTCTTACCATCTAGGGATGTGAATCTCAGCCAAGTGCTAGAGCCAACCAATACTCACATTTGTAGTGATGCTGATGTGCACAAGCTTACTGCCTGTGCAGGCAAAGTGTGGGTAACCACACAAAGTACACAGCTCTGGGTAATGATGACTGACTAAGCTACTGGTTGATGTATCTACAATAGGGTGTGTTTGTTGCCATTTTAGCGTGTGTTCTTGGTATTTATGAAAAAGCCTCCTGCAAACCGTCTGCTTCATTGGCAGTGGCTTTAGGCCTCAAGAGGCCCTGTCAAATGACTATCTGTCCCTTCAGGTTCATGGAACTCTTCCTGTGGTGTTTGTGCAAGGCATTTCTCAGAATGAGCCTGTTGCTAAGCAACTCATGGCTGCAAGTATGTACCCTGAAGCAATGTCCCATGGCTGGGGTGGTTTCCTTAGGCAACTTATCAAGGTGGCTTTCCTTTCTACCCTGTGAGGTATGCCTGGAGCACAAGGGTTCCTACGGGGCACCTACTCAAACCTTGGGAACCTTTAAGAGTTATATGAAGAGAACTTACAAGCAAGTGCTAATTGGCCATAATCATTGACAATGATACAGTTATTTTCACTGGAAACCCTCAAAGGTCATAAAATAGAATTTAATTCATGAATTTCAACAAAAAATATTAAAACTTTAGAATAAAACATTTCTCAAGGACACAGTGGTCTGCAATCTGATCATTTCTGATGATGGTTAACATTAATTGCTGACTTGACATAACAGAGAATCACCTGGGAGGAGAGGCTCTAGGGGGACTGTCTACATCAGATTAGCCCCTTGGCATGCCTCTAGGGGGAGTGGCTTGATTGTTAATTGATGCAGGAGGATCCATCTCACTGTGGGTAGTACCATTACCTAGGATGGCCCCCTAACTATATAAATGTGGAGAAAACTGAGTTGAGTTCAAGCAAGCAAGTACATATGTGTCACTTCTCACTGATCTTGACCATGTCTTTGATGTGACTAACTGCTTCAAGCTCCTCCCACTATGTCTTGCTGGCTGTGGAGATTGCACGCAGGAATTAGAAGTGAAAAATAAGCCTCTTTGTCTCTTGAGCTGTTTGGGTCAGAGTATTTTATCATAGCCACGGAAGGAAAATGAGAGCAGTTATATAAAGCCCTTGCAGCATGCCCATTATGGATATCTAGGAAGGAGTGCAGCTGTATGCAACAGGCAGGGGAGTAGTGTACAGAGGTGCTCTCCAGCTACCAGAGAACCAGTCACAGTGGAGGAGGATGGGCACGAAAGCTCTGTGCAGACCAACACTTGAGCTATCCTCACGTGTACTGAACCTGTCGCCTCATGATCTCAATTCAGTTGCTGTGATCTCAGCCACCTAGTCTGTACTCTAGGAGGGAATAAGAGGGCAGGACACAAGGACCACAGGGGCATTCCAGCAGATGCCCCTCCCCTTTTTTGAGCAGGCACAACTCTGATTGATCAGCTAACTTCTTATCATGTCACTGTCTAGACTTGTGACCCAGGGCTCCATTCCTGGCTGGAAAGAGGGTTAGACAAAAGTGCTGCAATTATAGGTGGACCAATGACTTATGCCAACTTTTCTAATGAGAAGACCATCACTCAGGGAGAGGAAGTCATTTGCCCAAATGGATACCCGCTCATTCTAAAAGCAGACCCCAATCTGTCTGGCCTCAAGTTTCCTTCCCTCTCTGTGACATTTTGTCAGTTTCTGAATATCACTGTTCTAGAATCTTGGCTGTGTTCTCTTAGATCACACAGTTGCCCCAATTTGAGGGGATTCTAAAGAAACTTTCCTTTAAATGAAGATAAAGTAACTTAATAGACACCCCTCCCTTTTTTAAAGGCAATTGATTGGGTTAGAGAACAAAGCTGAAGAATAATCTCCAAGCACAAAGTAGCCTGTGATCTTTTTTTTTTAATGTCAACATAAACAAACTAACAAACAAACAAAACCACTAGCATTCTGGGTCCAAGGTCACAGTTTACCAATGTCTCTTCTTTCAGGGTCATTTCTACCCCTGTACTTTTGGTACAGCCACATGTGTCTGGAGGAGGGAATAGACAAAGTCTGGTCTGAGTCTGTAACAGTCAGAGGTGAGGGAGAGCCCTAACAGCCTGGTATGGAAGGATGCTGTGTCATGCTCAAGGCCGTGATGATGACACTCACATTGCTATCCAGTGATGGAGTCAGTTTCCACGTGTGGAACTGCTGGCTAGCCTTCATGCTTGCTTAGACAATAGCAATGGTAGCCTGATCATGTCACAGCCCTGAGCCAGGGAGGCCTGGATACATCTGTTACTCCAGGAGATGTGTGCCGAGAGCCATGCAGACAGAACCAAGATTGTTGTTCATAACTCAAAATCAGACAACACAGCCATCAGGAAGAGCACGTGTACAGGGGGCCTCCTCAGGAGTGAGGCTCAATGGTGGTTGTGTTGTAGACTTAAGCTTGGGATAATTTATTGGGTACTATTTTCTTGGCCAGGGCTTGTGGTTATTGTATGTATTGTTGTAAGTTATTGTGTCTTAAGATATGTTAAATAGGTATTTCTGATGAGTTGAAATGTCTCTTCCTAGTGGGAGGCTCCTTGAGACTTGCTCAGGACGTAAGTGAAACAAGACCAAGGAATTAAACAAACTCACAAGTCTCTTGAGGTTCCTGACACAAGAGTCACAAGGCCTCACCTTAAGGCTCTCCCAGTGGTGCCAGTTGCTGGGGAGATACCTCAGCCATGCAGGGGACTCGGGAATGCAGCTTTCACCCATGCTGGAGTGGGCTTTTCAGGACTGCAGCTTCCCCTGAATCTGCTCTGCTCTTATAAATCACCTCCTGCCCCTGTGCCTGTTCATTGCCCCAGCAGAACCACTGGCTTATCAAGCTAGCCTCTGGAGAAGCTTTCCTTTGGTATGTCATTGGTGTCCTATTTGCAGTAGGCAGGCATTTGTTTGCATTTTCCAAGAAAACAAAATCCATACAACAGGATGGTTCTTTTCATGGCTACAATTGATCTGTAAAAAGCTGCAGAGTTGCTGATGCAGTGTCCATCTTCCAAGCAACCCAAGGGTCAGAGCTTCCCCATCTGCAGAGCTGTCACTCAGCATCTGTGTTCCTTCTGCTCTACCTACTGCCCTTGGAGAAGCATGAGTTCTGTGTCCAATGTGACATCAGTCCTCCAGCGGACACGGGGAAAGGTGTCCAGGACTCTCCTGTGGTTTAGTGAGTGGCTTCTTCTGCCATCTCTCCAGTTTTCTGAATTGTGTGCTTCTTGAGATGGGCAGTTCTAGAACTGACTTGGGACCAGGAGGCATAGTTAGGGGTGCCTTCATATTCTGAACTATTAGGTCTCATCTGTAGTCCATACTATAGGAAGGAATCAGTGTGAGTGTGTGTGTGTGTGTGTGTGTGTGCTACTACTAGCTCAGCGTGTACACATAGTTAATGGCTTGTTTGTTCTGAGTTAACCCCTCCTAGACCAGATGCCTCTGGAGTAGTTCAGGGCTGACCCTAAGCACACTTCGAGTTTTAAGGTGTGCCTGAGCCCAGTCACTCCAAAATGAGGAAGAGAGGAAAGGATGATCAGGAGAGAGCTACAGCCATCTCCATCTCAGAAAGGTGCCTGACCACCTGAGAAGAGCAATGATGCGAGCTTTGAATGCCTTGGTCTCCATGCCTTCTTCCTGTATACCTAACTCCTGCCTCCTCATTGGCCTTTGTGGCTACAGGCATCATGAACTTTGGTATTCTGCTTATGAGATGACTGATATGTGAAGAACTAACCTTTAGATGACGTTAGGTGACAAAGAGCAATCATATGTACTTAAGCAGCAGCACCTATGGTATTTTGTTGTGAATTGTGAAATGATTGAGTCAAACTAGTTAGCATGTCCATCACCTTTCTTTCTTTGTGCGGTTAAGACGTGTAAAAGCCACCATTTTACCAATGTTGAAATCGGCAATGTTTTTCTTTCTTTCTTTTTTTTTTTTTAAAAATCAATTGTCATCATCACACTGTTCGCAGATTATGGGGCCCTTTTGTCCTGGTTAACATTGTCATCTTGACATAGCCTAGAGTCATCTGGGAAGGGAGTCTCTGAGGAATTGGTCAGATCAGATGCTTGTAGGTAGGTCTATGGGGGACTGTCTTGATTATTAATTGATGGAGGAGGGCTCAGCCCACTGTGCGTGGATCGTTTCCTGGGAAGGTGATTGTGGGCTCTATCAGGAAGCTAGCTAACCGTAGGTCTGAGGGCGAGGCGGCACACAGCATTCCTCCATGGGGGTTTTGCTGCAAGCTCCAGCTTGACTTTCTGCCTTGATTTCTCTCAATGATGGCCCCATGGCCTGGAAGTGTAAGCCAAATTAACCCTCCCTCCTCTAAGTTGCTTTGGTCAGTGTGTTTTATTACGGCAACAGAAAGTACCGCAGGACAAGCGGAGCATTACGTCCAGCTGGAATTGTGCCTTCCTCCCTAGCCATTGCCGTTCCCTGCGTGCTCCTGCTCTGGAAGCACACCATTCTACTACTCTGTGTCTATGAGTCTGACTTTTCAGAATCCGCATATAACTGAAAACTTGCAGTATTTGTCTTTAAAGGCCTGGACTATTTTACTTACTTAGCTTCACACCCTCCAGCCTCACCTGTGTTGACATAGTGACAAAATTACAGCTGAATCATATTCTACAGTACACACACACACACACACACCCCACAGTTTCTTTAATCGCTCACCCATAATGAGCATGTACTAGGACTCCATGCATTGGTTATTATGACTAGCCTTGCAGTGGACAGGAAGGATCAGATGTGTCTGACATACTGATTTCAGTCCCTCCAGTAGAGGCCCTGCTGACTTATGTGGCATATCAAGCACGCTGTTTTTCACAATGTCTATTCCAACTTGCGTTTCCAGCAAAAATGCTTCATTTTCCCACAGCCCTACAAATACTTCCATTTTTCAATTTTGATACTGGCCATTGCAAGCATTGCAAAGTGGTATCTGAATGTGATTTTAACTTGTGTTTCTGTGACAGTTTGTGAGATTGAACTTTTTTTTCTTCATGCACTCATTGGCTTTTTCTGTATCTTATGAGAAGTGTTTACTCAGGTCTTTAGCTCATTTTAAAATCAGGTTATTTGTTTTCCTGCTTTTGCATTGTTTTGGCTTCTTACATATTGTGGTTGTTAATCCCTTCCCAGAAAGGTGCTGTGCACATACGTTCTCCTGTTCTGTGGGTTGTCTCTTTCCTCTACAGATGTTGCTGAATAGTATAGAGCCTTTGGGGTTCAGGCAGCTCCCTTCTTCTAGCTTTGTTATGCTACAAACATTTGAAGCTCATCTCTAAGAATTCACTGGTTAGACTAATGAAGCTCTACTTCTCTTGTGTTTTATTTTGGTTGTTCCAAAGGCATACAAACCCAGACACAGACACAGATGCACACATGTGCACACGCACACACGCACAGACACGCACACACACACATGCACGTGCACACAGATATATGCATATGTATACACCTCGAACCTAGGGCTTTACATAAGCAGTTACACATCCCAGCTTAAGTCATTTGAGTTGATTTTGCGTATGGTCTGAATGACACTCCAGTTCATTCTCCTGCATGTGGAGATCAGTTTTCACAACACCATGTTTGGAAGAGGCCTTTCTTTGTGATCATGTATTCTGAACTCACAGCACACTCAAAGGACCATTCACCATGATCAAGTGGGAATCATCCCCAAGGTGGCTCAACACATGTGGATTAATAACCGAGATTCTCCATGTTTGCACAAGGAAGGGCAAAAATCTGGTCTTTTCAACAGGATCAGATAAAACGTGAAAAACGTGATGCTCTTTCATGATAAAATTAAACAATGTTATCCACAACGGCTAAACTTTGTATGTCTCACAAACATGCACAACAGGCAGCTTTTACTAGGTCAGTGGAAAAATGTGACCTGTAGTGTATCTGAAAAATTGTTTAAGTGAGAAAAATTGACAAACGTGAACATTTGTCACATCTGGACAGCACCATGGGAATTTATATGTGGAAGTGTAAAGAACTTCTTCCTCTTATCCAATTGCTGGTTTGTTTGTCTTTTTTTTTTTTTTCTCGATATGTAGCTTTTCAGTATGACCTTGGACTTCTCGTTCTTCTGTGTGACACTTACTGTTACTTGTCAACCTGACAGATTCTGGAATCATCTGAGACAAGGACCTCTGAGCACGGCTCTGGGGGTTTACCTTGACTACATAGTTGACGTGGGAAGATCTAGCTTTCGTAAAATTTAAATTTATATATTTTTTAATTTGTTCACTTTACATCTGAATTGTAGCCCCCTCCCTCATCTCCTCCTGTTCCCACCCTCCCTTCTTCATTCCCCCTCACCCCCTAGTCCTCAGAAAGGAAGAGCCCTCCTTCCTTACCATCTGACCTCAGCCTATCAAGTCTTATCTGGACTGTCTGTATCCTCTTCCTCTGTGACCTGGCAAGGCCACCCCACCAGAGGGAAGTGATCAATAAGTGGGCAACAGAGTCCATGTCAGAAGTAGTCCCTACTCCCCATATTATGGGACCCACGTGGAGACTGTGCTGCCTATCGACTACATCTGAGAAGAGTGTCTAGGTCCTCTCCATTCATGGTCCTTGGTTGGTACATCAGTCTCTGCAGGTGTCCCTGGGTCCAGATTTGTTGGCTCTGTTGATCTCATGCTAAGACTTTGGGGCAGAGCGCAAGGAATCTTTTGGAAGAATTGGGGGATAAAAAGACCTGGAGAGGATGGGAAGACCCATCTTATGTGTATGTGGGAGGACTTCCTAGGCAGGGGATCCTGGAGTGTGTGAAATGGAGGAAAGAGCTGAGGTATAGCATTCATTCATTCATTCATTCATTCACTGCTCCCTGACTGTGGATGAGAAGTGACAGCTGCTTCAAGCCTCTGCTGCCTTCACTTCCTGCCATGATAGACTGTACTTTGAACTGTGACCCAAGATAAACCCTCCCTTAAGTTGTTTTTATCAGGATATTTCTGTCACATCAGTAAGGCAATAAAGGGACTCTTGGCCACACCTCTTAGATGCTAGTGTTAGAAGCCTGTACCACCATGCCCTGCTTGTATGATGTTGGAGCTGGAACCCAGGGCTTCATGCCTTCTGGGCAAGCACAATACCAACAGAGCAACATCCTTAGCTCCAAAATCATTCTTGATTCAAAATATGTTCCCTTCATTTCTAAAGTGCTGCCAGATGCCTAGGAATTAGCTTCAAAGGCATCTCACAATCCACCCACTTCTCTCCAAATTCTTCAGTGTGAGTTCCATTAATGATACCATTAGTTTTGGAGTTCCAGCCTTCGCCTTGCAGCTGCCCTTCCTGCCTTCGGCTCCCTGCATCTCAGCCCCTCACTCACTAGCTCCCAGGGTCTTGAGCAACACCCATAACATCTCAGCACAGAATGCTTTCCAAGTCAGAGATGTAGCCTCTGCACTTGACGTGGCCACTTCAAATACACTTGATGAGTGGGCGAATGGAAGTATCTTATGTAGAGGAGAATCCTACCCACCCATGAATATAAGCTTGCTTACTAACTTGACATGTTGATGGTTTGGATAGGAACCTAATTTGTATTTTTGTACTCAAACTTTAAAAGACATGCATTCAGGTCTAATTTATACTGATCACGAACTCTTTGTAAATATTGTCATTATGCACAGTTATGACAAAAAAAAAGCAGGGGGATATTATCTACCATATAATTTAATTACATGTATGGCTTCATGAAGACCTAGGTGTGCCCGTCCTTTTACTCAACCATGCTACAAAGCAGAGAGTTTATGTTTTGGTTTAGAAGAAAGTACTTTGTTATTTGGGTTATTTGTATGAGGAAAGTCATTGTTCTGTCAACAGTGACCTCCTGATTCCTCCAGTTGGAGCTGATCCAAAGGTTGGCTACCCTTAGAGAAGGATGGTTTGTGATCACTGTACGCAGCCCAGGCACACCAGCAGCAAGGAGTTGGCATTAGGTACCCACATGGAAAATCAATCTCCCACATTGCAGGAGCGATGGTAAGAGCCTTCCTTGCTCACATGTTCACTCCTAGTGAGTGTGCCCCTTCCTAATGCACTTACCCATGCTGCAGATGCCACCAAGCAGGCACAGGGGAGATCTTAGAATAAGCTACTCATGCTAATTACAGGCTTTGTGGATGAAGTCATTGAACTTTGACCTGGGAAGAGAAGTCAAAGATTCCCCCAACATGAGCAGCAGCAGGAGGGACGCTGCCTCATGCCTGTGACTTCCTTATTTATTTATTTCTTGGAGCTTTTTTTGTCTGTGCAAACACAATCTTGTCAGGATTATTTTCAGGTTATTTGTCTAGAGTCCATAGGAAAGCGACTTTGTTTGCTTTATGGATTTACATGCATTTTTTTATGACCTAATCTCTTGTTAAAATGGATAAAATAGGTTGTATGAAATCAGAAAGGAAATATTGGTTTTAGTTCCTTTTTAATCCAGGTAGTTTAAGCAGAGCATTGTTCAAAAGGGACTGTACTGTTGTTTGAAAGAAAAACAATTTAGAGGGGGGGGGGCCGGGGAGGCCCTAGGCCATGTAAGAACAATAGCAGAATGAAACATGGAGGCAAACCATGCCTGACCCACAGCCATGAGGGAGAGAACAGATGCAGTAGGCTTCACTGCAGAAGAGCTAGCTGAGGGACAGTCATATATCACAAAAGCCCCTGCATGTGCAGCCAGAAGATTTGAGTCTCATGTGATGATCTGCCAGTCAGGAGTCAGGTGACCCTGGGCAAGTGAATTAACCTTGGAGTCTCTTGGTTTCTTGGTATGTGTGTGTGTGTGTGTGTGTGTGTGTGTGTGTGTGTGTGTGTAGGGGGGCAGGGGGCCGTGTTACAGTCCAGGAAGACCTTCATATTAAGAGCCCTATATTTATTTGGCTTCTTCTTTTTTTTTTTTTTTTTATCATCCAGTTCTTTGCTAGTGTAATTTTTCTTTGTTCTCGAGAATTTCATACATGTGTATAATAAGATACAGTCACGGTCACCTCCCCCTTTTACATCCCCAGCTTCAGTGAAAAAAACTGTCCCCTCTGAAGAAACTCAGGGCCTCTCACAGCTTCTGGTGAGTCTGAATAAAAATATCAGGGCTGGGGATGGGAGAGAGATTACTCATAAAGAGCTTGTCTCACAAACACGAGGACTCAAGTTCAGATTCCCAGAACTCATGTTTTGTAAAAAAGCAAAGCTGGTCATAGTAGTGCATACTTATAATCTTTGCAACAGTGAGGGAAGCAGGGACAGGCGAGTCCTTGAAAGCTTGTGGACTATTTGGCCTGCCCTCCTTGCAAAATTCCAGGCTAAGAAGGGACACAATCTCATACAAAAGGTGTATGACACACACACACACACACACACACACACAAACACACACACACACACACACACACACACAGATAGAACTGACCTCCATGCACGCATTGTGTATGCCCCAATTCACATTTACACTCATACCTATGTCTACATCCACTCCCACCTGCCCACATACATACCCACACTTATACCCCACATCCACATCCACCCTCACCCCACACCTACATTTATCTCCATGTCTACATCCTCACCCTCACCTGTATCGCCCCCCCCCCCACATACCTACACCCCACTCCACACTCACACCCACACCATTATCTATCTGGACCTGGTGGCACAGGCCTCTGATCCTGACTCCTCCAGAGGCTGAGGAAGAGGACTATATGTTCAAGGCCGGTCCAGGCAGCAGTGAATGCCAGGCCAGCCTGGGCAAAACAGTCAACACACCAAGAGGTCTGGAGTAGGATGTAGTAGAGTTGGGATGCAGCCCAGTGCAGAGACCCTACGTTCTATCTATTCCTAGCCCCTTAAAGTCATTGTTTTATACTTTTCCTTTACATTCTGCCTCTAGAGCTTTTATCAGATAATCTGTCGGTTTACATCACCATACCATAACTTTGGAGATGATAGGAAAGTATAAAGAACCCCATAAGGCATTGCTCTTCAGCCAGGAGATCTAAAACTCAGAGAGGCTAAGTAATTTCTCTGTGGATACACAGCACGCAAATGATATAGCTTGACTCCTGTAGTCTTTTCTGAAGGCTCTTTAAATGCCTGATGGACAAAGTGTCTTGATTGCAAGAAGCACAAATCAACACTGTATGAATTAAGCAGAGAGGAAACTCATTAGCATGATGTGGGGGAGCCACAAAGCAACAGGAGACGACTGAGAGCAGCAGATGCTGCAGGGCAAATGAGGCCACACAGCTGGACCTGTCCGCCAGGGATGCTGATGCGTGCTGCCCTGACACACGCCAGTGTTTCTCTCCACAGTTTCAAAGAGCCACAAAGGAGGAGCCCGTCCATGTGGCCAGGTCACATCTTGAAGCTTGGCTTCCAGGGGCAGGCAGATGGCCCTCCCCCAGCAGCTCTTGGTCTCATACCATTTTTCATAGCATTAGGTAACTCTGCAGTTATATATACTACATTCAAGTGTATAGCTGATGTGTTTAACTGGGCATTGGTATTTTAACTGTGGAGATACACCCAAAAGGGAGAGGGAACCTGTTGTGGAAGAGCAAAAGTAGAAGAGGGCCATGTGGTGTCTACACCCACCCTCAGATCACACTTTGCAAATACAGGAGCTGGCTCAATCGCCCTCCACACACCGCCTTCCACCTTGTCCTCATCTGCAGGTATAGGCCCTTAGAAGAAGACCGGGAGTGTGGGAGGCAGCCAGAGGTGGATACAGGCTTGTTCTTCTCTCACTGGCATTTCCCATGTTTTTGACAACATGAGCTGATAAAGTCTTATGGTTATATAGGACCTCTGCTAGGATTGGTCTTATGCTGAGTTTTCAGGGTCAGTGGGATGATGGGAATAACCTTGGACTACTGATCTGATGTCAGGGACAGGGGTATGCACAAATGCATGCACACAAGCATGCAGGCACACACACACACACACACAGACACAGACACACACACACACACACACACACACACACACACACACACACACCCTGGGGTAGGAATGTATGGTAAAAGACCATATCACACGGACTTCAGTTCTTTTTTTTTTTTCTTTTAACTGTGCACAAACGTTTATTGAGGGAGGGGGCATCAGTCCTTCTTGGCTGCTGCCTTCCTCGTGGCTGCCAGCATGTTGCTAAGCTCCTCCCGTTTCCTCTTGGCCCAGATGTGTGTGCCTACCCTCTTCTTGATGAACTTGAGTGGATGCTTGTCCTTGGACACCTTGAGCAGCTCCATGGCGTGCCGCTCATAGGGCGCGAAGCCGCACATCTTCCTGATCATGTCCCGCATGAATTTGGTGTGCTTGGTGAGGCATCTGCGGCGCCGGCTATGCCTTGGCTTGCTGACATTCTTTGTTACTTTGTGGCCATTGTTGAGAACCACGGCCATGGGGTAGTGCAGGGCCATGGCTACTGCTCTCCGATGGTGGCCGCAACAGGCGGAGCTCAGTTCTTAGCTGAGATCTTCTGTACTCCCTTGTTGGAATGGTAATATTACATAGCTAGGGATATGTAGAGTCAGGATGTACTTGTAGTTGGGACCAGAAGATTCAGACTCTGTGGGGTGATGGAGAGAGTCACAATTTATGCCAAAACATGTACATTTATTATGTTAATCAAAATTAAAAGTGTATGAGGAGATAGATGTAACTACCCTGACTAAATGCATAATTGGGTTAACATGCTTGATCCCATCAATACATACAATGAGAATACTAAGGAAAGGGCAGGTGTGTGATTTTGATATGTGTCAGTAACAGTTATTTTCCCACTTTAGGTACCTGGCTCCAGCTTCATGTCACACAGCACACTGGGATTATGGCCTATGTCTTGTCTTATATACATTTAAAGATATGCTGGCCTCTTCCCATCCCTATTCTCTGAAACTATGATGGGAAATACAATCATTGTATCAAAAAAAGAGAAGTAAATCATTCAAAACCAAGCTAGGACCTCTGAGGTGATACTGGCTACAATGTGACACATTGGTAATTTCCAGAAATGATGGCATAAGCTTAGGGATCTCTTGTGTGGTAGTTCTTGGCCACCAGAGGACACCTGAGCAGAATGGTTAGTCCTCATGAGTCTATGTGGCTGTGTCAGACGAGACCTGGCAATCAGTCTGACAGCCCCTTAGGAAGATGACAATGAACATGAATGTGGCTAGGAGGACTACAGGGATGCCCTGGGTGGCATTACTTTGCTGATTGCCATCTTAGTCCTTTGTCCTCAAAAGCACAGATCAGCCTTCTGCTTCCAGCACACATGTCCAAGCCAGCTGAGTGTCACTTTGCCTGTCTCAAGTTCTTACATTTGTACACTTTCAAATTTCCGATTTGGGATGATTTCCTCTCCATTGAATTAACCAGCTTTGGGTATGATGAGTGAGCACCCCCCCCCAACACACACACACACATCATGCCAACTGCACTCTTCAGGGAATAGTCAGGTTTCCACAAAGCGTCCAGAAGACCCAGGGAAGAGCAGTCCATGTTCAAAACCTCCAGGAACTTCCAGGAGATGCTGGAAGGCACAAGGATCTGGAAACCGCTCTCCCACTGTGCTAATGATATGTAGTGAGTCCCCAGGATGGCGCTTCTCTATTATGATGCTCTTTGCTATTATGTGTCTAGCCAGCCCCTTTCAGCAATTGGAGGAGTGCTGCGAGTCACATGGTGTGCAGCCAGGACATTTGCTCCAGAAACCCACTACAGACTTGCTAACTCGGCCTGGGGAGAGCCAAAGGCTCCTGAGTGGACTGATCTTGGCAGGCTATTGTGTTTGTCTTCTTCCATGAGGTTTCAATTAAGAGTTGATATACATACAAATTCCTTCAGACTTTTTCCACTTTAGCTATTGGAAAGTATTTTTTTAAAATTTTATTTACAATAACTGATGCAGCTTAATTTTCTATGAAAAATGCACATAAAAAGCAGAGTTAAAAATATGTACGAGTTTACATCCACGTCAGCCTCACTCTCAAGTTGTTCACGTTCTCCACCCTCTGCCAGTCACTGTTACTTTGACCAGTAGAGGGACACATCATGATCCCCCAAATTCACATGTGTAATCCTGACTTTAGTGTGGTCAGGGGGTGGTGAGGTCATAAAGGCAGCAGCCTCATGATGAGATTGGTGCCCTTAGAAAACAAACCCCAGCACACTGTCTCAGCCATCCATGAGGTGTGGATGCTGAGGCGGTACTGTCCATGAGCTCAGATGCTCTTACTTGATGCCCAATTGGCTCGAGCCTTGATCTTGGTCTTCCAAACTCCAGAATATGATAAATAACTCTATTGCTTCCAAGTCAAGTCAGCAGTGTAGTCAGTTTGTTACATCAGCCTAGCAAGACTGGATGAGAGCGTGTTTGGAAAGAGCCATAGTGTTTTCCCAGTGGAAGTTAAGCCCCTTCCTTCACAAAGTTTGCATGGTAAAGGTTAAAAAACAAAGCATGAATAGCCATTGAATAGGCCAATTAGTAATAGCATTTTTAACACAGTGATTGCAGCCTTGTCCATGGTCCAAACAAGACCTTAAAGGGCTGCCATTACCTACAACCTTCTCCGTTCTCTGGTCATGCCCTACCCCGTAGTACAACACTGGGGACTAGACTTGCTGGCTGTGAGATTGTATGAGTGACTACTACCATGAGTACCCCTGTGTCTGTCTGTCTTCCTTTTCTCATAGTCCTGTCTGTGAGAGTCCTCTGTGTCACAATGGTTTTCTTTTTTCCGTTCCTGTGTAGGATCTATAATTTGAACACGATATGACTTACCGTCAATGAGCTTGTCAGTTTTGGATGTTTTAATGAGGCTGTGGTGAGAATCTGGTGCGTTATCTTTTTGTGTGTGAGATGAAATGCATGTCTGCACTGACTGAGTACCTGTGAGCTGCTCTGGCAATTTTGGTGGGTATGCGTGGAAGCTGGTTCTCCAATTTGCCTTTGCATCAAAAGTTCATGAAATTTCTGGCTACTACACATTACTGTTTTGATATGGGTCTTGTTATGTAGGCAGGCTTTCTTGAACTTGAAATCATCTTGTTTTAGCCTGTTGGGTGCTGGCATTACAGGTGTGTGTCACAGCTCCCAGCTTTAGCCCCTATGCAGGGTTCTGCAGAATGACTTCAATCGCAGTACCCATTCAAGTGAGAATGAAGCAGTATAGAATGTAATTCACATTTGTGTTTCACGAAGGGTGGGTAGGGATGCTGGGCAGCTTTTCATGTGCTTAATGCACCTTAAAAAAAGATCTTCATCTTTATTATCTTTGTGTGTGTTTGTGCGGGTTTCTACATGTGAGTGTAGTACCCTCAGAGGCCAGAAGAGGGTACCAGATCCCCTGGAGCTGATGTTACAGATTGTTGTGAGCTGTTTGATTGGATACTGGGCACTGATCTCTACTTACCTTGCTCTTAATCGCTGAGCCACGCCTCATCCCCTTAATGAACTTTACATATAGTTCTTACTCAAGATTGTCCACTTCTGTTTTCTGGGATTTCACCTAAAGAATTAATTTATTGGAATTGTAAAATGGGTTCAAGTCCGTTTTTGGTATCTGTGCAGCAAAGACTTGTCTCTCTGCCTTGCCTCTTCCTATTGCCTCAGGCTGTACAGAAGTTCATTTTCATGAGGTAGAGCTTGTATTTTGGCCTAGGTTTCATATTGTTTTATATTTGTTTAGGACTCTGCAGAGAGAAGGGTTCCCCTTAGGTAGATACTTGGCTGTTTGTCAGTTAGGTCTATAGTACATATGAAATTGATCATTTGTATATGTTATGGGTGAGGGTTCGATGCACATATGGCATCAGTGATTCTTGATGTAATAGATACAAGAGTTTGATTATGATTTAGCGGAATCATTGCTATTCTTCTATTTCATTGGTTTTCAACCTTCCTAATGCTGTGACCCTTTAATACAGTTCCTCATGTTGTGGTGACCCCCAACCATAAATTATGAATCATAATATATATGATATGCAGGATATATGATATGCCACTCCTGTGGGGCCTGTAACCCACAGGTTGAGAACTGCTGTCCCATAATATCATAGTCTCAGCTTTGTGAAAAGTCAGGTGTGTGTGTGTGTGTGTGTGTGTGTGTGTGTGTGTGTGTTGGGGGTGGGGGCTTTGGTTCTGCTCCTCTGGTCAGTTTGCTTTTCCTTGCACATAATGATGCATTGTAGTGGGTCGAAAATAGGGGGGCTTTGTCATATTCTTAGACTTTGGTTTATATTGAGTCTATTGATTTGGGAAAGTTAAACATCTCTCAAATATTAAGACTCTGAATCTATAATCAAGTGAATAAGCTTAATTTTTTCAAAAGTATATAACATGAAGTTTACCATTTTAACATGCTTTAAAGTATATGCATTGGTGTTTCTGGTGGGCTGTGTTGAATAACTATCTCTTCTCAAAAACCATTTCAGCATCACATACCCTTGAACTGGTATTCCCTACTCTCTCAGCCATTGGCTTCCTCTAGCTCCTTTCTGTCTATAAGGACTTTCTTCTTCTAAACATATAAGGACAAGAGTCCTACAGTATCTGGTCTTTGTGCTCTGACCTCTTCCTCTTCTTGCAGTATCTCAAGGGTCATGTGTAGTCTATGATTTTCAGTGGTTTTTCCTTTTTATGACTGAGTAATATTCCAAAATTTGTTTATTAGTCAGTTGATGGATATGCGTATGGGTGGCTTCTGTATTTTGGCCAATGGGCTATTCTGCTATGTTTGCACAATTTTCAGGGTGTCTGTTTCCTGTGTGTGTGTGTGTGCGTGTGTGTGTAGATACAGAAACTGTATTACTGCATCATAATGCTACTTTTTTTAAAGTTTCTGAGAAATAGCTAAACTATACACAGTAGCTGTGCTATCACCTGTCCCCACTGTCCATGTGTGGAGTTTCTTATTCCGTTAATCCTTCCCAACAGTTGTTCTCTGGGTCTAGCCAGCCTTTTGGGTGTGAAGATATGTCACTGCAGTTTCTGTCAATGGTGGTCTTCTGATTCATGGTACATAGCATTGGCCATTTGTAAACCCTGTTGGACAAGATCTTCTGAAATCACATGGCCATCTTTGATGTGGTTGTCTTCATTTTGTGATTAATTTTCCATTGTCTTTCTTGGGAATTTTGGTGAAATCAAGTTATCAGGGTTTTTTTTTGTATGTATGTATGTTTGTTTCCTGTGCTTCTCTCTCTCTCTCTCTCTCTCTCTCTCTCTCTCTCTCTCTCTCTCTGTGTGTGTGTGTGTGTGTTGAGGGATGAGGTTGATACTGGGTGTCTTTCTCAATTCTTTGTACTCTCTCATTCAAATACTACCCAGGCATAACCCTGATTAACTTCCAAGATCAGAGGAGACCTGCTAATCAAGGTAGCATGACTGTAAACAAGCCAGTGTCTCTAGTTGAACTCAGAGATCACAAATCTGTTGGATTAGTTGGCAGTCAGCGGCAGGGATCCACCCACCTGTCTCTGTCCCTGCCAGCTAACATTTCAGATACTCAGAGCTATGCTTGGCTGACTGATCCATCTTCCAGCCCCCACTCTCCCGCCTCTGGTGTCACATGGAAGAGGCTGCTGTGTGATCTTAGGTTGTGAAGATCTGAGTCTGTACTACTGAACTTTTCATTATTGAGGTCATGTTTTGTGCATCTTGTCTCCAAGGAGATTATTAACAGCATTTGCTTTCTTAAACAATGAACTTTACAATCTTATTTTTGTACTCTTTGTTGTCTCTCCTTTTCTACTTTGTTTTGAATGACTTATGGTTTATAAAAAAATGATTTCTTGCTGGGCAATAGTGGCACACGCCTTTAATCGGAGCACTCAGGAGGCAGAGGAGGGCAGATCCTTGAGTTCTAGACCAGCCTGTCTACAAAGTGAGTCCAGGACAGCTAAGGCTACACAGAGAAAGTCTATCTCAAAAAACCACCACCACCACCACCACCACCACCACCACCACCACCAACAACAACAACAAAACAAAAATAGAAAATACTAAATGAAAGATATTTGATACAGCTCAACTCATTTCAGATGTAATTGACTTCAAGTCAACAAGCATATTTAGAAGAGAAATATTACTAAATAGAAGAAGTATAATAGGAAGTTAAATTTTAACTTAGTATGTTCCTAATAACACAATTTAAAAATATATAATAACAGAAACAAAGTTTATTAAAAGGAAATATAGAGAAGCCCACAGTTACAGAGGGTTTTTGCGATCATATACAAGACTTATTTTTATGGGCTTGATAGTCAAACATAAATTTGAATATTATATACCCAAGCTGATGTTTTTATAAATTATGTCTGAATAAGACCAGACCAAAATACAGTATAAGCCTGAATCAACTTGATATTTTCGTCCCTTTAGATTTTCTTCTATATTGCAATATTCTGATCAAATACAACATCGAATCCTTGTTTCCCTGCAGACACCCTCTAGTTTAGATGCTTGAGAAATGTCATTTTAAATGCATGGCCACATTCCTAGTAGCTCTTGGTGTGTGTGTTGTGTGGACTGTATTGCAGTAAATACTGATCCGCTCCAATTTGGAAACTGTCTGATGTCAGAGAGGCCACGTTGAGGGTTCTCACCAAAGTGCTTGTAGCTCTTCTCCCTTTGATGAAATGAACTGCTCCAGAAGTCCTGATTTGCACTAATACTGTGTTTATGGGGAGGTGTATGAACACACACATGAGAAATAATGTATAGCAATGAGCTAGAAGCACAATATATATATATATATATATATATATATATATATATATATATATCCTCTATGGTATTTTAGCTTCTTGACATCCACTAATTAATTAATCAATTCACTTTACATCCTGAGTGAAGCCCACTCCCTCTCCTGGTCCCACCCTCCTTCCCTCTTCCCTCATTCCCCTTCCCTTATTCCTCAGAAAAGGGCAGCCTCCCCTACCCACCCACCCATCTTAGCTCATCAAGTCACATCAGGACTGAACACATCTTCTTCTCGTGTCCTGGTGAGGTAGTACCACCAGGGGGCAGTGATCAAAAGCAGGCAGCTGAGTCCATATCAGAGATAGCTCCCCCCTCCTTCGTAGGGACCCACAAGAAGCCTGAGCTTCCCATCTGCTACATCTGTGTATGGGGCCTAAGTCCAGTCTATTCATGGTCCTTGGTTGGTGCTTCAGTCTCCACATGCTTAATTCTCACTCAGAAGGGGAAATAGAATAGACAAAGGAAGTGGCAGAAGAGAGGGAGCAGGGTAGGGAGAGGGAGAGAAGAGAGAAATCAGAATGGAGAACAGACCTGGGGACAGCAGTGGTGCGAAGACAGAGGGCCTGTAGAGAGAAAAAAAACCATGGTGGAGGCATCTCTCTGACAAGCTGTAGGCATAGGACAGGGTAGGCTTCTGGGAGGATATGGGGGTGACTTTAGCTGAAACTCCTAGTAGCAGGGGTCATGGAAACTAGAGAGGACTCCTAGTGGAGGGAGGGGAACACCCACCTACCCATAAAAATTTTGACCCAAAATATACGCTGTCTACAAGATGTGCAGGGATAAAGATAGAGCAGAGATTGAGGGAATGTCCAACCAGTGCCTGGCCCAACCGGAGACCCACCCCATGGGAGAGAGCCAACCTGACACTATTAAGAATGCTCTGCTATGCTCACAGACAGGAGCCTATCAGAGTTGTCTGCTGAGAGGCTATACCCAGCAGCAGATCCAAACAGATGTGGAGACTCATAGTCAAACATTGGGAAAATAGTACGGAGTCTTGTGGAAAAATGAAGGGACTGATAGAAAGACCTGGAGATAACAGGAGCTCCATAGGAAGACCAACAGTGACAATCTTTTTTTTTTTTTCTGTGTAGCCCTGGCTGTCCTGGAATTTTCTTTGTAGGCCAGGCTGGCCTTAAACTCAGAGATCTGCCCACCTCTGCCTCCCACAGTGCTGGGACTTCAGGGCTGTGCCACCACAACCAGCTTGTTTAGGATTTTCAATGTGTATCTTTTTCAGTTTTTATTTTAAACTTTCTGTGTTCTTATATTTAAAACATATACCTCAATTTTGAAAATCTTTGCTGTTATAATATTTACATTTTCATATTATATGGTTGTATTTAAACCAGGCATTTTGCTCTCTCATTTCCTAGCTGTACCATCTGTTCTTTGTTCTCCTTTGTTTTGATCAGTTGCATTTCTCTTGTGTTTTACACCTGACCTTGTTACCTTCATGGTTACCCATACTTCTACTCTCCAGTGGTTGCTGTAGAGACCAAAACAGGTGTCCTTGGTTTAGAGGCGTGGACATTAAATTGTTACTTCTGTTACTTCCTGGACGATACAAGGGCATTCTTACACTGTGACCTCTATATTTTCTTGGCAGTGATTGTTATATTTTATTCTCCTTATGCTTGAAATCCTGGAATAATTTTTATCTTAATGAATTCATGTTCAGTTAGAGACAGTCATAATATTAACCCTTTCTGTTAGTTTTCATTTCCCTCCGTATCAACACACATCTTTCTGAGATTATTTTTCCTCTATTGAAGGCTTCCTGTTTTATTTCTTTATTCTTTTATGTATTTGTACAATGCTGACTTTTTAAATCCTGTTTGTTAAAAAGCACATTTATTCACTCTCAGATTTATGAATCTAGTCTTTCTTTGAATATATGTATGGACAATTAATCCTACAGCTGCCGTGTACCTGTCTCCTGGCTTCCATGGTCCTCACTATCAAGGCAGTAGCTGTATTGCTACTTTCTTTCTTTCTATTTTTAGTATTTTCCTTTCTCTTTTCCCCCCAGCAGTTTTAGATTACTATGGTAGGCGGAACTCTAAAATGTCCTCCCATGGCCCGCAGGCCTGTGACCCTCTTCTTCAGTGCAGGTGGCACGTGGACATATGAGAGGGGAGGCTGCCTTCCTGGGATCACACTGTTGTACAGGAGAGATTCTGAAGGTGTAGCTTGGACCCTACACCCATTGAGATTAGATGGATCTCAGTAGTTTTCCCATCATACTTTGGAGGATATGCATACAGCCATGCCAGAAATTGTTTCAGATATAGGTGGTCTCTAATGGCTTACAGTGATCACTGGCCCATAGCTATGAAAAATAAGACCTTCAGGACTGTATTCTGACAATCTGAAGGAGCTTGGAGAAAGGTCCTGTGTTTCTGCTGAGAACCCCAGCTGTGGGCCATGACTGAGTGCTGAGCATAGAAACAGACAGGCTCCTGTCCATGTCTCTGTTCCAAGGATCTCTGAGTAAATACATGCACAATGGTTTATTTCTGTAAGTCTGTGTTAACTTGTCACACAGCACCAAAAACTAATGCTTCCCATTTTATTTTTTTTTACAGTTCAGGGACGGACCCTAAGGCCTCCCACATGCTAGGCAAGCACTCTAACATTAGTACCACATCACAGACCCTGATTTTCATTTTTTACTATATTTTGTTCTCTTGAGACAGGATCTTGTATAGCTTAGTCTGACTTTGAATTCACTGTCACTGAGGATGACTTTGAACTCCTGATCTTCTTGCCTTCACCTCTCATGGCTGAATTTATTTTGGAAACGTGGCTGACCAAGAATATCTTCTCTCCTTCCTTTCTTTCTTTCTTTCTTTCTTTCTTTCTTTCTTTCTTTCTTTCTT
>OU015742.1:127191250-127254082 GCA_907169655.1 Acomys percivali
AGTGATGCAAATCTTTAGTTTTCCATTTGTGTTAGGATGATGAAACATCATCAATGCCAGTAGGTTGCTCTGCTGTCAACCTGCTCTGCCCATTTCCCTCTCTCACCCTCTCAGCATCTCTTTTCCACATTTAGGACATGACCACACACATCACTTATTGCTCAGGTTCCTGTTTTCTGCCCCATGTATTAAGCACCATGCATAGCTAGGTAGAGTGGGAGGCAGGTTCAAACCCCATCCTGCAGGTCTCAGTGCTCAGGCCAATGCTGTATTTGATTTTTTTGGTATTATCAGGCCTGACCTGTTCTGTGGTCATAATAGGTACTCAGTTGAATATGTGCAATGAGATGGGAACAGCATCAATGTGTACCTGTGTTCTGTGACAAAATGTTACACTATCTTTGAAAGTAGAATGTTAGTGGCTGGAGAGATGGCTCAGGTGTTAGGAGCATTGACTGCTCTTCCAAAGGACCCAGGTTTAACTCACAGGGCTTCACGTGGCTTCTCACAACTATCTGTAACTCCAGTTACAGGGAAATCAGACACTTTCTTCTGTCCTCTGCAGACACTGCATGCACAGACATAAATGCAGGTAAAAATGCCCACACACATAAAATAAATGTAAGGTTGATTATTTCTTTTTAAGTACAGAGCTATAATAATTAGTACCAAGCTGTCCACTTTACCCTTGAGATCGTGAAGGCATTCCTGGACACAGGAGGAAAACCCACTCAGGACCACTTCAAACTGAGCTAATGGCTTCAAGGGGCTTGATCTACCTGTGAAGATTTTGGTAGGTAAGTGGGATGGAGACTTTATTTTGTGTGTTGCAACTGACATTTGTCACAGGAGGCTGTATGATATCCCAGAGGGCCCGCCAGACTGTGCCCTTCATGGTGGAAAGCGGCCCACACAGCTGAGCTGAGATTCCATGGCTGCGCTGTGCCAATCGAAAGCGTGTTTATAAGGTGCAGGAATCCAATTTTGCCTGGATTATGTCGCTGCTTTGCTTTGGAATGGAAAGCTATCTTTATCGGTCAAATAGAGGATGAAAATGGGTTAGGTCTGGATTTCAGGCCACTTCTCTGTCTAGCCAGCAAGATTGTTTCACACACCGCCTGTGCGGTATGAGCCTCAAACACTTCAGAACATGTGGCCCTGTTTAGTGCAGAGAGAAAACAGCAAAAATAATTCCATCTGAGTGTGTGTCCAGCAGGCACTCTGCACTCCACATCCTGCTGGATATATTTGTTAAGAAACTTGAGTTGGGCAAATCGTCTACTGTGGGGGGGAGGACAGTAGGGCGCCTGGATGCTGCAATGTTTATGCAACTCTCCTGGTTTCCCATCTTTGCCCTGGCTGCCAGGTTTCACACTTTGTTGTAATAAAGGCTGGTTTTACCTCATGTTCTGATGGTCTTGTCTTTCCTGTTTGGGTCAGTAGGAGCTGGTGAAGGGTATGAGGCAGTGCCAGTAGCTGACAGTTTGGGCTGTATAAAGTGGTTTTGTGAACTCTAAGTTCCATCCAAAGTTTACCCCAAGGGCAGCACTGAAAATATCCAGGCCTAGGCAATCAATTTTCTTTCCACTTGTTCTTTGTGTGTAACATGAGGCCCCAGGTTTCTAACCCACATGACTACATTAGATCTGCATGAAAGAAAGAATTATTATCAAAGACAGAGGTGGAGTGGGGACAGCTTTTTTTTTTGAGCATGATAAATAAAAGATGATTCTTTTATCTCAGTTTAGAAGAGATTTTAATCAAGGCTTCAAGAAAGAATATTTGGTTGGAGAACGCCTCAGACATGTAGCACTCCTAGCCACTGGAAGAGGATTAAAAAAAAAAAAGCAGAATAAATTATTAGTGGTAAGGTTGGGTCATCCTCCTAACCTTTCTTAGATGTGCTGCTTTCTCTCGACACTACAGCTCTACCTCCATCTACTTTTCTCAGAGCTCAGCTTCCTGGCACTGGCCCTGCTGTGGGACATACTCATCTCTCTTTTGTCTAGTGCTGCCCAGCCTCTGATGCCTGTGGTCTTGCCTGATGCAGGTAACTCTGGGCCTGACACTTGTGCCCAGGCTGTCAAGGCTTGCCAGTGCCCAGGGATCTAGAGCTGAGGTTTCTAACACACATTAACAGCTCCCTCTATCCCCTTTTTCCCTGCTGCCCTCCCTTCCTCCACAGCTCCTTTCTTTACATCTGCTAGAGTCTAGCAGTAAGCCCTTCCTTACCACTTGATCCTTCCCAGCCCCTCTGCACCTGTGCTGGCCTAGGGACAATTCTCCTTGTGTCTGTAGCTTCCCACTTTGGTCTGTAACTCATCACACCACGTCATATGCAACAGTTGCACAGGACCCTATGGAAAGAGAATTATCTTCACCCCTGGCACCTGGCCCACTGCTCCTTGACAGTAATAAGTCCTCTTGATAGCTAGCTGATCAATGACTATATTTCTGTTGTAATCACCATCAAAACTGGTTCATGAATTTCCTTGTCTTCAGTATTTGTCAGGTGTCAACAATGTACAAGACACCGACTGCCTGATGCTGCACTGGATACAGCAGTGATATGAGTGAGAGCCTGTGGTCATCCTGAGAGTAGCTAGGGACACAGTAGCTAGCCACCCAGGTCTCTCTTTCATATGCTTTTAAGATGTGGGGAGTTGGGTGCCCAGAGCTAGCCAAGCAGCGATGCCTTAACTCTCTGTCTTGCAGGGCCTTAGGGTGATCTGATGCTTTAGAGAGGAGTCAGTTCCCAAACAGTGTTATTCATTGAACTGCATCCAACTTCTTGGGCTGGTCATAGAGGGAGTGTCTCAACTTCTATGCATTGCACTTCTCCCATGACACTTGTCTGAAAAATATGGATCTTCCCTAACATCTAATAGCACAGATGAGGAAACTCTCAGCCTATGTGAGGGTCACAACTCTTGTAAGGTCACAGGGCCAAGTAGCAACTGAGCAGGTATGAGGATTTGAATCTTTTTTACTTTGAGCAAAAAACCTCCTTTCAAATCTGTGTGACCAAATCCATCTATCATTCATCATCTGTCTATCATCAACCTCTCCATCATCTATCATCTAACTATCTATCATCTGTCTGTCTGTCTATCTGTCTGTTGGTCTGTCCGTCTGTCTGTCTATCTATCTATCTATCTATCTATCTATCTATCTATCTATCTATCTATCCATCCATCTATCAGTCTGTCTATCTTTCTATCTATCTGTCTATCTATCTATCTATCTATCTATCTATCATCTATCTATCTATATCTATCCACCACCCATCTGTCTATCATTTATCTATCATTCATCTGTCTATCATCTACATATCCATCTGTCTATAATCCATGTCTGTGTATCATGTATGTATGTATGTATGTATGTATGTATGTATGTATGTATGTATCTAGTTATCATCTACCTATCTATCGTCTGTCTGTCATCTATCTATCTATCTATCTATCTATCTATCTATCTATCTATCTACATTTTAAAATCACCATCTGTCTTATCTACCATCTTTCTTTCTCAGCATTTTTCTCTGTTGTGTGACAAAACTTTCCTTGGGGAAATGCAACACACATACCTTCTCACTCCAGATAGGGATCCCACAACACACTAAAGTCATGGATACCACAAAAGTAACTTGCTGATCAAATGAATGGTATTAGGGTTATTTACCAGAGCAGAAATGACTCAAAGACAGCTGCATCAACAAAGCGTACCCCAGCACGAGTGACAGCTCACAATGCTGGGAAGCTGGAACGCACTGCACAGCTTGCCCGCAGCTCAACAGCTTGGAGAGTATCCTTTCCAGGCTGGTCTAAACCTCTTCTGGGTGGCTTGGTTGGTTTCTGCTTCTTTCAGGCAGCGGGCCTGGTCTAAGGCTCTTCTTTGCAGCTTGGTTTCTTTTCTTACTAGGACTCAGCTTTGATTGTTTTCTCTGGCAGGGAGGAGCCTAGCGAACCCGATCAGTTTCAGGGACTTCTTGAAGCTACTTTGAGTCCTTTATGTTCCTGGTTAAGGAGCTTCCTCAGGGGTGGAATGTTTTGATCTCTGAGGAAACTGTTAGGCAGCAGTCTCTCTTTCTCTGTACTGCCATCCTAGACAGCTCTATACATCATCTGTCTTCTGAGGAGAGGGATAGTGTAGACTCTGAGTGTGAATATAGACTACAGAGCACTGATGTACTTCTCTTGGGCAGAACGTTGTCATGTGGCTTCATCTTGATATGAGGTACCCCAAACCTATCACCACTGGCTGGACAGCTATTTGCAGGATAGAAGGGAGCCACCCACATTTTATAGCTAGCAGTTATTGGGGCAAGTGGTTTGGAAACTGTCTTTCCATGCACTTTTCAGTGTAGTGGTTGCTTCTGGCTGGAAGCAAGCCCAGTTCTTATTTGTTCAGTGTTAGGAATATCTTTCCTCCAAATGGAATCATTTGTCCCCAGAAGGAAGATGGGATTGGTAAAACACAGGAACTTAGGAGGCAAGGGAAGCTCAGGAAGTTACATGCTTCACAAGGCTCCTCTCCAAGGTTATAAATCAATAAACCAGTTCTGTGAAGGGAAGGATCTTTGGTGAAGATGCCTGTGAGATGGGCAGAGAGCTTCAGGGATGCAGCTTTCATGGGTTGTCACCCATGTTGGAGTGGGCTGTTAGGTGATGCAGCTGCATTTTGGCATACCATGCCTCTGGAAGTAACTGCTGTCTATGATCCTGTAAGCAGGTGCAGTAAACTAAAGTGCAGCAAAGCTTATTAAGCTCCACTCTGGTGAAATAATTTCTCTAGTCTGTTGTTGGGGCTTTATCAGGGTGAATCGGTGTTTGTTCATATCTCACCAAGAAAAGTGACACAGCGTCTACTTTAGCTAAAAGTGGAGGTCCCTTCCTAGCCTATGTTTTATGCTTCCTTTAATATTTTTTCAGTATGCCTCTGCCTCCCCAAGTGCTTGGGGTTACAGGTGCCACTGTGCCCAGCTTCAGGTTTGCTTTTCACTCATTTTGCTGTTGAGCCGAAAGGGTCATGTCACTGGTGTCTTTTGCTGCTCTGGAGAAATCCTTGGCGTTTATTAGATGCCCCCTTCCTTCTGCTATCTCCTCTCCCCCGCCCCACTTCGGGTTTTGACCATACCAGACTGTCTCATGTCGTCCCACAGGGTTTACATGTTGTTCCGTTTTGCTGCTGTATCCCTGAGTCTGCTGAAGAGCCTCTCAGGAGCATTCTTTATGTTCGATCCTGTGTCTGTTCACTGGTTTTAATATTTCTAACTGATTCCTTCTCAGAATCACAGTCTCTCCTGAAATTCCCGACAAGTCCCAGCATGCTGCCAGTGTCTCACACTGTACCCATAAAGAAAGTCCTTACCTTCTGCACGTGTGCAGAGTGATAGGGTTCATCGTGGCATCTTTACACAGGCAGATAGTTTCCTTTGCTCATATTCACACCTCTCGGTACTCTCCTCCCCACTCTTACATATGAGATGAAATGTGCTATTTATTGTTCTGAGTCTGGCTCATTTCACTTAACATCATGATCTTATATTCCATCTATTTTTTTTCTGCAAAGGACATGATTTTATTCTCTGTGCCTGAATAACTCTCCATTATGTGCACACATGTGGGGATGTGTGCACACACACACATGTGCATGCTCGTGCACACACACACATACACATACGCATGTGCATGCTTGTACACACACATGTGCATGCTCGTACACACACACACACACACACACACATACACACACACACCTTTCATATCCATTCATCTATGATGGACATCTAGACTTATTTCATATAGCTATTAACATGTTACTCATGGTTACTTTAAACACTGTGTGGAAGCTTACACTGTACCCTGTCCTATAGAACAACAGTTCTCTTTACACCAAATCTCTTGAATGTGTGTGTGTGTGTGTGTGTGTGTGTGTGTGTGTGTGTGTGTAACTCATTTTCTGGGGCTCTTGGTAGGGCAGTAAATGAAAGTATCGTGTGCCTCTATGTATAGTTGATGGTGGCAGTTGGCCTGGATTCTGTTGCTGCTGTGGTTGCCCCAGCACACCACTGATGCCAACAGCTCCTTGTACTCAGGGTGGGGGCTGATGCACTAGAATATTTTTGCTAGTATTTGGGCCGCCCTGAGCACTGGCTCTTCCCTCTGCAAACGCACATCAGAGAGCACCCATCTTTGCTACCATATCTTTCTTCGGGAGCAGTCCCTCTTTCTTTGTCAGTGCATGCTCCTTAGCTCAGTGCTAGGGGAGAGGGCTGGTTTCTTTTCTCATTCTGATTTAGCTTCAGTCATTGCTAGAGACTTCCAGGAAGGACACACACTAACCTAACCCCTGTTCTGCAGTAGGTCTGACCTGGGCAGGTACCATCCTTGCCTCTCACAGTTATAGGGTCCCCATGTTACCACACCCATCAAGCTTCAGTCTGCTGTACTTCGTGCCCTCCTCCTCCAGGGCCCCCCCTGGCCCCACCCCGCAGCAGTGCTGGGTGTCCTTCTATGATGACCTAGTGGCTGGAGAAGCATCTGTGGATTCGTGTGCATTTCTTTTGTCCTCAAGGGCTGCAGATCCCACAAGTAGCTCATACTCATCTCCTAGAAATTGGTCCAAGTTTTCATCTGAGTTCCTCCTGCCAATGTATATGCACCCTGTTGTAAGTGGTCCTCCTTCTCTTATGTGCTGCATAAGATGTGCTGCATCTCCATAAGATCTCAGGAAGTCACCGTCACTGAGACCCTGGCTGTCTTTGGGATCCTAGTGAGAGTGTTCTTTCGTAGGTTGTAGGTTCCCTTCTCTGGCTGCATTGTGAGGACAAACACAACGCGATCAAGCTTTTCTCCGTTTCATAGTGGCCACAAATCTACCTTCCTATGCTTAGATTCTGAATGGCTCCTCTGTTCTCCGCATGTCTTTTCTTCGTAAGCATTCATTGTCAGCCTTTCATTCCTGCAACATGGATGTGGCCTCTTCGGTGGGCCCTCCCTCTCACGTACCCCTTTTCCTGTCTAGTCTCTGCTTCCTGCAAATTGCTTTTGTTCCCATCGGATTGTTCTGGTCACTGGCTTCCTTGTTAGAAGTGTTTCTCAGATGTCTGGTGTTGCTTGACCATCTGCTCATGATTAAGAATGACAGGCCAGCAATCAGCCCTGCAGCTCTGAATGTGTGGGCGGAGCCAGCCAAGCGCGGGCTTCCCTCAAGAGCATTCTGGGAGGGCTTGACAGGACCTCCAGGGGACAGCTTCTGCTCTTTCTTCCCTGCAGAGCCACAGTCCCCAGAGGAGGCGTCTCACCTCCTGTGTGACTGCCTCCTGGAAGCTGAGCCACCCTCCTTGTTGCAGGGTGTGCCACTTAAATGATAAGGGACTTTATGGGTGCGTTTCTGCCATTCTCCGCCCCGCCCCCACCTCTCTTGCTTTATTGCTCCTTTCCCAAAGCAGGGAAATTGCTACTTATTTAAAATGCCTAAATAGACCTAAAATTTTAATTAAACTCTGCAATATGTCCTTGTTACGACTTCCCCATCAACTTCCCGGGAGTGTGTGTGTTATTAGACTTTCCATCTCAGGCAAAAGGCTGTTGTTTGCTGTTCTTTTAAAGGCCCGGGACTGCGTGCAAGCTCACAGTGACTCTGGTTAATGAAGGAATAAAAGTTATGAAGAGGCCACTTAGCAAAACCTCCCTGTGGCCCTCTAGGAGGGCATGTAGCCCGGCTTGGTACTGCTTCTGTCACTCTGTCCCCAATACATGGGATTTGGATTCTCCCTCCAGAGGCAGGGCCTTACCCATGCCATGGTGGGCAGCTGCAAATGGCTACAGAGGAAAAGATTAGCAGAGCTGGGAGGCCTGCGGTGGCTCTGTCAGCAGGAAGGATGGTGCTCTCAGCTTCTTTCCCAGATGTGATGTCTCCTTTAGCTCTCTGACAGCCCTGTTACCTGGATTCTGCAGATGGTGTCTGGGTCAGCAGATGTGTTTGATTCTCTGATTTTAGGCTCTAGGACTTTGGCTTCTTCATGAGTAGGTCTATCCGAAAGGCACAAGGAGACCAACATCTTAGGGTTCTTGCCACTACAGCCTGGGATTAGAACAAAGACACATTCAGGTAAACATGGCCACATGGAACAAGAGGTCCCCCCCCCCTCCCCGAGACCTGGCTTTTAATCTGTGAAGAGTGAGATAATGGCCACGCATTACCTGGAGGTATATAATCCCAAAGCACCTGTGCCTGGCTCACAGCGTCAGTGGCAAACAGGTGATGTGTTTCCTCATCTTTATGACTTCCTTACACAGGTGACAGATAGTGTACTCTGCATACACAAAACCTGAATTAGAGCTGTATAGATACGTATCTTAGAGCGTTTAGATACTTATAAGCCATGCATAATAGAGTTGACTCCAGCACTGAGAAACTATGGAAGGTACGTACTGCTTTTTTCGCCATTGAGGCACTAGGGTAGTTTGGAGTGGCACCCAGGCTGAGCCAGGAGTCAGACAGCAAGGTGACCTTGGACAGCTGCCTCCCTCCAGCTCCCACAGCCCCTCCAGCTTGCTGGGGTTTAATAACTCGGGACTGTTCCCCGGCATGCGCACGCAGCAAACATTTCAGTTTCCCTCAATTAGACTCTTCTTGAGGCTCTTAAAAAAATCTCAATAGGAGCCTCTTAGTATTCTAGCAGGGCTGTCTGCTGTAATGTGTTAGAGGATACAGGTGCCACTCCTGTGCAAAGAGCTTGAAAAATGACCAGACAGAGCCAAGCTCTTCGTGTTTGTTGTCAGCTGCGGCAGCAGGGTAATAAATCAACCCGTCTCATGTCAAGGGTCAGTTCGTTTGATGTTTAAAGCATTTGGCCAATCTAATCAGGCTGGGTATGGCCAATCCCGCCTGCAAGACGCTGGTGCCGCTCCCTGCTGAGGTGTCAGGAGCTGCACTTCTCTGACCTGAAGACTTTGGGGCCTCAGAACTGAAGTGGCAGGAGATAAAAGAGTTCACACTCCAGAGGCAGAAGCTTCAGGCCCATTCAGATAGCTGGGAGAAATCCCTGTGCCCAGCTGCTGGAGGTAGCTACCTTCTCCTTAACAGAGATTTGGTTTGAAATGGTTGAACACACTCCTAGAGGATTTAGAAGCAGGGCTGCCACATAATTTTCAGGGCCATGTGCAAAATAAAGTTGTGAGGCCCTTTGTTTAAAAGCAAGGCAGAGCAGCACTAGAGGCACTGGAGCATAAATCTTGTTATTGTATGATTGTGCCTTTGACTTGTGTTGTTTTATTTGATGGGTACAATTCTACGTAAAAAAATAAAATAAAATAAAAACTCCAGTGATCAGAATGAAGTTTCACTGTCGTTTCTGTGTCCTGCAAATGGAAGAAAGTAAATCATAGGCAGAATCGTGTAGTCGCACAGTTTGTCTTACGACTGCCCCATTGCTTCCAGCTGACTCAGAAAGGTGAAAGCGACCTCCACAGGGGTGCTTAAGGAGGAAGGCAGTCCTGGTACATCCCCTGCTGGTCCTGACATATGCTGGAGCCCACCTAACCCCCGAGTCCTGATCAGCTTCTGAAGATACCTACAGTCTACAGCGCCAAAATGCAGATCAGTCAGGTGATCTCCATTATCCTAATCTCAATGCAGAGACATGTGCAAGGCCTGGCTCAGGGTGGCAAGATGTGGCTGCCCTCAGCATCTATCAGCTGGTACTGCCAGCAAGGGAGGATGCAGCATTGCTCACTTAAGGCCACACACCCCCTCAAAATGTAACAGCTGTACAGAAGTCCTTTGAGAGTGGGTGACAGGGTGAAGTTGGATCAGGAACAGGGCTCACAAGACCGGGATGCCTTGGAGTGCTGGAACCAATGGCTAAGATTTTGGAGAGAGGCTAAGGTGCCCTGTACCCAGCCCACCCCACCCCCATGCCACCAAACTCATTCAAAAATGCACAGCAACGACACTGAAGAATCTAATACCAATAGCAAGGCTTTTGTTCCCCTAAGTGGGTGACAGGGCCCTATATGGACCACCCCTTGTGAAGCTAGCAGAAAAAATTACAATTTGTCACGGAGCCTCAAGTAAGTTGGAATGAAATAGCTTAGATTGCTCAATACTATCAAGGAAGCAAAATGCAGTTTCCAGGGTCTATTTGGTACCTTCCAATGCGTGATAGAAGGTGTACTGAGCTGAGTTCCTCCCAGCTGATTCACAACAGAGGGCAGACCTATAGAGGATCTGCCTCTAGTTTTTCCTCATCTGCACACATGGCACTGCGCAAGCCAGAAGGAGCTGTGTGCCTCCTGTTCCTCTTCTGTTTGGAGTGGAAGGCAGCAATAAGGATGAAGTGGCTTCCGGAGCTGCCGCTGAGGCTGACTATCTGAATGGTCCTTGGGTTGGATGGTGATCTGATGACAGCAGCTGTCCACTTGAGGACTCATGTGGGAGAGGCACACAGGCAACACAGGCTGTGGTGATGAGACGGCGCAGTGTGTGTTCAGAGCTGGGAAAAGGACCCTGTGCTTTGAATAAATTGTCTTCTGCCTGGTCCAGAAGGAGGAGAGTACTGGGGAGTCTTGAACTTCAATTCTGGGTTCAGAGAGTGGATGAGACATGAGGGGGTGAGGATGTGAAGGATTCCCACAGCAGGTGCCGCACAGCCTGGCAGGTGGGAGCAGAGGACACAGCTCTGCGTAGCTCCCAGGTGAAGCTGACTGATGTCATAGGGAAGGACAAGGCAGGATGTGCACATCCTGAAGCTCCTCTTCCTCCTCCATTCAATCGCTGTAAAGGCTGGGCCACTCTGAAGCTCTCCCCAAAGCACCTGTCCCCCAAGGTCAGTTCTGTGTGAGCTGAAGGGAAACAATGCCTGGGCAGAGATGGCCTCCCTGGATAAAATGCAAAGTTCCAGAAGTGCCACACATCATGGTGGCTTCCTCCTCCCTCTCGTAGAGGAAGTAGCTTGATGTTGCAAGAGCAACCCACCACTGTCCCAGGACTGTGAGGGCAGAATCCAGGGGAGGTTGGACAGGCACAGCTAAGCTGGTCCCTTAAGGGAGCCTGGCAGTCCTCCAGCCTTGAAGAGCCATGCCAGACTGCTTATGTGAGGGAAGAAGCATCCTTTGTGCTGCCAGCTGCCAGGTGGCCTTTTGCTCACAGCTAGCCACATTCAGCAGGTGCATTGGAAGCCCACTGTCTTACACCAGCCTTTCAGTGACATTGCCCAGGTGCCATGGGATGCATGCTAAGATTCACGCTAAGATAGACAAGTCAAAGGAGGCCACGGGTGACTCCTCACAACATGGGTGAGTGAGGAAATAAGAAGCGCAACAGGATTTTGAGGATCCTGATGTTAGGAGAGTCTGCAGAGGCACAATGTGCAAGTGTGTATGAATATGCATGCATTCATGAATGCATGTGTCTGTGTACATGTGTGTACACATGTGTATTTATGCCTGTATGGGCATGTGTGTTATGTACATGTGTATGTATATATATATGAAGGCTTATGTTTGTGTATGTGCATATATGTGTGTGCATGTGTATACATGTGTATGCATATGAATTCATGTGTATGTGTGCCTGTGTGTACACATGTATGTGTTCATGTATGGATTGATAATATGCATGTGTCAGAGCCTGAATTCTTTCCATCTTAAGCACAATCCAAGGTGCTTAGCACAGTTGAAGATGGTGGTCTGGTGAGGCAGGAAGGGCTGGAGACCTGGATACAGACATTGTGACAATGTGAGGTGACACTGTGTGAGTAAGAGGAGTGAGTCACAGAGACAGGAAGGCTTTGTGATGCCCATCAGCAGGGTTTCTTCCCTGGGCCCCCTGTGAGGACTCAGTGCACACCAGCCTCTCTATCCAGACTGGGACGCATGCTCAGAGAGCCCCACACATTCCTGTTGTCCTGGGGCTTGCTGCACTTAACAAATTATCTTCAGTGTTCTAGTTTCATTCTGTTGCTATGACGAAACACTGACCCAAAGCAACTTGGTTTTATTTCAGCTTCCACTTGTAGGCCTCAGCCCATCGCTGCGAGAACCGAGGTGTTAGAGGAGTATTGCTTGCTGGCTCACTCCCAGGCTCATGTTTGGATACTTTTCTTATTCAACACGGGGGATGCACAGGGTGATACTGCCAACAGTGGGATGGGATCTTCTATATCAGTGAATAATCAAGACAAACCTTCACAGACATGTCTACAAGCCAATCTGACAGAGGCAACTCCCCAGCACAGACATGCCCAGAAGCCAAACTGATGGAGGCAACTCTTAAGCACAGGCATGCCCAGAAGCCAATCTGACAGAGGCAACTCCCAAGCATAGACATGCCCAGAAGCCAATCTGATGGAGGCAACTCCTAAGCACAGGCATGCCCACAAGTCAGTCTGATGGAGGCTACTCCCCAGTTGAAGCACTCCTGTCAGATGACCATAGGTGCATCCAGTTAGCAGCTATAGCTTACAAAGAAACCCAGGCAGGTGAGAAGATACAAAGTGCTGGGCCCTTGTAGTCACACTTCTGGGATGTGATCCTGCAGCTCTGTCCAGAAGCATTCCTGTGGGTTTTGGGGGCCTGAAGGGTGTACATCTCTAGACCAGTGGTTGAAATAATAGTGGAAAAATCAAGGCAAAGGAATGTGGGAGGTAGGTCATGAGGAAGAATGGTTTAGGCATTCAAACTGACAGAGGCCTGTGGATCTCAGTCCTGGGATGTCACTTTATCCCACTTGTACCTAACCCAGGCTGCCAGAGCAAACTTCATGCTTTGTAGAGTGGTCCAGGACCCAGAGGAGTGAAGGCTGAGTGCATGTGGGATCTGTCATGAGGGCACGTGGTGGAAGGGGCTTGCTGGAGTCCTTGCAAAACAAGACTGGCCTCTTAAGCCTCTGATTGAAAATTTCCCTTATCTCCTTGCACAGGCATGAGTTTGGAATTTTTGTTTTATAATTTTTACAAAACTTAATCCAACATCCAATATAAGACGAGAATCAACTCTCTATCTGAGAACTTCTTCATCTCATTCATTCCTTGAATGGCTTTCTCGCTGGTCAGATAGACTCTTCCTATGGTAGGCTGAGTCCTCAAGGAGCTGAAGGTTGGGGGGATCCACAAAGAGCACCAGGTTGCAGGTGCCAGTGTGTTTGAGGTTGGTGTTGCTTGGGCTATGAAATGCTTTGCTTTGGGCTGACGTCTTTGTGGTTATCAGCATTCTATGGAGGGGATTCCATGCTTGGCTGGAGACATTCTAGAGCAGATGCTCAAAATCTTAGATAAGCAGAACAGACCCTAACCTCAAGGCCACTGTGATTGGGATAGGCACAGATATGCCTCGCTGTGGTACCTTCAGGGTCAGAGGGTCCTACCACTAAGGCAAGGCTATCTTACAAGGTTGTGTGGGAACCCTAGGCTCAGGGTACCATTGAGATGTGCAGTTTCTCAGGGCCTTAATTACATCCCACCTAATACTCAGGCACACATTTGAAAGTCACATTTAGCCCCAGGGCTCACAGCTACCCATGTAGCAGAGGACAGGGGGGGGGGCACTTAGGCATGAATGACCTGGACAAGATGGTGAAGTCTACCAGGTAGCCTCAGGGCCCCCAGACAGTAGAAGGCCCTGCCCTGTCAGAAGAACTGTGTCTAGTGGTTTGTGGTATGAGATTTCAGGTGCAAGCAAACTGCGAGCAGTGTGTGTGTGTGTGTGTGTGTGTGTGTGTGTGTGTGTGTGTGTGTGTATGTGTGTGTAATCTTGGTTTTGTTGCCAAGGCACACACAGTAAAATCTCCCTAGGAAGCCCAAGGAGTGTATCTCCTGACATTCTTGTTGGCCTTCACGCACACCAGCCTCTTCTTCCTATAATTAAAAGTCTTGCAGGATGCTGTACATGTACAGTGTGGGCCAGGAACCTCTGGGCCAAACATGACCAAGGTCACAATGCTGCAGCCTGTTTACCTCATTAGTCACACCGAGGAGGAAGGGCCACTGGACAGAGGTGCTAAGGTGCCCCAGCATACCCAGTAGAGTGCATCGCAGGTTTTCCGAGCTTCAGCTGGGATGCCTGCTTCTCCTGCAGAGGAGACTTAGCATCAATGAAGGCCTTGAGTAACTGTGATCAGACCAAGTGAAAGTGAATTCTGCTTTACCTCATAGAGGAGCATCCCGTGTTCAGATGGAAGCCTACATCAGTGTGGCAGCTGCAGGGACAGACACCAGACGGCCAGGGCAGAGGGAACTGGCACGAGGTGAAGATGCTTGAGTGCTTCTGTCTCTGGGAGCCCCCCCACCCACCCCAGGCACATAGAGACCTGTGCAGTGTCAGTTTCTGGGAGTTCTCTTTTTGATGTGTATAGGGAGTTGTGTTTAGGCTTGTTTTCAGTGAACCAAGTGCAAAACTGAATTTTTAGGGTGAATAAAATATTTAAGCCTGTCACAGTGTACATTTGTCATTGTATAATGAAGTCAGAAAATGCAATTTTAGTCTTAATGGCAGAAGGAAGGCAGAAGTAGTCAGAGCCCTGAGCTTGGTGTGAGTGGGATATGTGCAGAATGGTGGACTCCGTTGCAGGGTGCATGCCTCCTCCCTAGGCTAAGGTCTGGGTACAGATCCTGCCTGATCCTTCCTGCTGTGTGACATTATATCTGTGATTAAAGTCTTCGTGATCATGTGTACTCCTTAGAGCTGCAGTGAAAATTCTTTGGACACAGATGCACATGCAGCTGCCCCTGTATCATGCACACATGTATATGCATGCAAGTGGGGGTACATAGGCTCATGCATGCATGTTTATAATTAGTTATACACATGTGAGTACACACTCAGATCCTTGCCTGTGGACGTTTGTGGAGCTCTGGTCCTAGTTATTTCCTTTTCTGCAGCCTTGTCATATGATGTGGATCTACTCAGAGATACACTCCTGTAAGTTGGGGGATGGTCAAGCCCATAAACCAAAAGCAACAGTAGAGAGTACCAACCAGATCTGACTGTTGGATGGCAATTTAGTGGCAGTTTGGTCTGTAACTGGTTGGGACCTGTGCATGCCAGGTTGATTTTTAGCCATGTAGGAATGCATGCAAATTGGAATAGCTTTGCAGACAGTTAGATGGCTGTCATGCAAAATACTTGGTGGGAAGTGTAATGTGGAGACAGTGGTCCTCCTGCCTGTGTCCACCTGTTGCCATGGTAGAGGAGAAAGAAGTCGCAGGGAAAGGCAACTTCTTTGGAGAATTGTACTACTTTTGATGATGGGAGAATTGTCTGAAAGAAATGAAACTCCAGCCCATTCCCAGACCATTCTGGACTCATGTGGGGTATGGTGGCGGGAGAGGCTGGAAAGTCTCTCTGGGGAGGTGGGGGAGACAGGGTGTGGGCGGGGGGGGGGAGCAGGGCGCAGGGGGGCTTGTCACATCTCAGAGACATTAACTCTTTGAAAGACAGTATATGTTTGGGGTTGCTATCCCCTTCCTCACTGGAGCTCATACACCACACCAGCAAGGCTCTTGTACAATAGAAGATGCCAAAAGGCATGACTCAGAGGCACAAAACTTCCCAGGTATGAGCTAGGCCCTGGGTCCCATCCCTACTGCAAAATATAACCACTTGTCCACCAATAAACCAACCAACAAAGCCCAAGAACAGTTGTAAGAGTCACCAGCTTTGGGCTCTGTCTTAAAGGTGTTTCCATGGGAACCTAACACTATGGGAGAAATAGAAACAAGGAGGTGAAAGAAAATTCTAGGCTCTCAACCACAGTCAAGAAATCAGACTCCGACCCTTGCCCAGCATAATTGCCACCAGCCACACAACCACACAGCTCATACTGACTTCTGTCATCCTATGTATCATACTGCTTTATCTTTTTAAAGATGCAACAACCCAAAAATATAATTAGCCTAATATGATAACACATATAAAATATTTATGTAAGTATGTTGGTTATTATTTGCCATATTAGAATTTGAAACATGTAAATGTGCACGTATACACAGCACACATTACATTAGCATGTGTCTCCATAAACATGAAGTCAGCAATCACTGGAGGAACATCAACCAATAGTTTAAAAGGGCGACCAGCCACCAGAGACAACTCAGACACAGCAAGGTCGCAGGACCTACCAGCATAGACAATAACCCAACTAGGACTGTTAATGTAACACTGAAATGAGTTGACTGCAGCAAGCTGGCAATTCTGAGTCGAGAATCAACACAAGAAACCAGACATGGGTAGAGAGAGGCCATCGTGTGCTCGTTAGCAGACCAAGCTGGCTGAGGAGAGCGCACAGCCCTGAAGCTGTCATGAACCTCTGCAAACTGGAAAACAAAGAGAAAGCAAGAGAGAGTCAGGACAGATTATCAAAGAATAAGCTAATTTTCAAAGGGCACGATATGTTCTGTATTTGTAATGACAGGAGTGGGGGAAATGTGTGAGTAGAGGTTGAGAAATTTGAAAAAAAACAATGGTGGACACCAAACTCCCAATCTAGGATACCTATATTGAAGTGAGAAAATAAATTATGTCCTGCCTGCCTTCGGGCACCGCACAAGCAAGCTGGGTGAGTGTCGGGCTGAGGAGCAGGAAGAAAAATCCCTCCAGACTCACTTGAGTATTCAGCGAGATTGCTCCTCAAATGGGAAAGAGAGTGAGTTCCCAGATAGGCAGAAATGGAGGGAATTTGTCTCTAGTGAACCTGCATTGCAAGAAATAGCAGGAGTTGTTCAGGAGAAGGGAAACGATTGAGGCCAGAGAAGTGTTTACAGAGGAGTAAAAGGAGGGGAGGCCAGTGGTTTGCTCAGATGGGTCCCAAGGGAACCAGCCATTTCCCTTGGTTCTTGTGTTGCACTTTAACTTAACTTTCCACACTATCTGGTGTTCCCTCTCAACCTTTGAAGTCTCCTTGGTGGTGACAGGATAGCTGGGTTAAGACCAGAACATTGACACCTCGTACTACCTCCCACTGCCTGGTCAGCAGTGGCTGGCTCCTTCTGTTTAGGGGCCCCTCTCTTCCCAGCCACCTGTTCACAGTACCTGGGCCTGCTGTGGCCTGGCACAATGCCCACCAGTGGTCACATGCTACCCCGCCTGGCAGAAGATGCTGTCTATAGCTTTTGCTGTGCAAGGCAGGCTCCAATCTCTATTGTGGGAGTTTCTGGAGGAAGAACTATCAAGACTGTGCTATGGGGTTGGTGGTGGGGGTTTGGGGACAGAGTTGCCTGGGAGGCAGAGGGTGCTGTGGGGGGCTGGACAGGAGTGCTGGAGGAGAGTTGGGGACCAGGGTGGACCTGAGCCTCCTACGTTCAGGCTGTGTGTCACCAGATGTGTCAGGCACTGCAGGACTCACAAACACATCTTCATCCCACAAACCCTCACTGTACACCTTAGATCCGGCCAGGACTGAGACTGGTCCCCTTTCTCTGTGCAGAAAGCTTACCTGGTGCCTTCCTGTTTTATAAACAGGAATTTCTCTAGAAGCCAGGGTAGTTTCCTTGGATGTCTGAGATACACTTACCTGCTTCGTTTTCCACATGACCTGGCTGTCACTTCCTAGTGATGTCCTCCATTCTAGGAGAACCCATTTTGTTTAAGTCCTTTAAAATGATTAATTGATGATGACCTTTGAGTTAAACTACCATATTTCTTGATGATACGATGCTTATTTTTCACCTGTAAGGATTTCTGAGAGCTGAATGCCGAGTGTAATTGATGGATGCTTTTAACATGATCTCGCTCTCTCTCTTTTCCACTCTGAAAAGCTGCTAATAAATAGAAGTTGCATCTTTAATTGACTGCACCTGAGAATCAGGAAGTATGGTAATTCTCTCAGGCCTAGAGATTGATCTGCATAATAAATTCCATCCCTCTAAAATTTGGGCAATATGAAAAGTTGAAACAAGAGGCTTGCCCAAAACATGGGCAATTTCTTCCAATTTTTAACATTGAAAAAATTGAATATCATTTTTAATGAAAATATAATTATACCATTCCACCTTCCTTTTCTTATTCTTTTACTTGCTCATTGTATTTTAAAACATTAAAAAAAATTTTTTTTTTTGTTCATTTTATTATTTGTTTTGTTACAAGAGTTTCTTTGCATAGCCCTGGCTGTCCTGGAATTCAATCTATCAACCAGGATGGCTTTAAATTTACAGAGATCAGCATGCCTTTGCCTCCCAAGTGCTGGGATTAAAGGCATGCACCACCACCACCACTACCCTGCTATGTTTTTGCTTTTCAAATATTTATTGTTATTTTTAACTTGTGTGTGTGTGTGTGTGTGTGTGTGTGTGTGTGTGTGTGTGTGTGTGTGTGTGTGTGTGTGCGCGCGCACACACACACATGGGTGCAAGTAGTATCAGAGGTCAGAAGCATCAGACCCCCCTGGGTATAGGTGCTGGGAATTAAACTCTTGTCCTCGCAAGAGCAGTAAGTACTCTTAACTATGGAGCTATGTTTCTGGTCCCTACATAGGTTTGTTGTTGTTGTTTGCTTTTTTTTTTTTTTTTTAGGACAAGGTTTCTCTTTTTAGACCATGATGGCTGGGAACTCACTGTATGGCTCAGGATGGACTTGAATTCAAGGTGTTCCTTTTGCCTTATCTTCCTTGGCACCGAGATCACAGTCATAAGGCACTGTAGCCGGCCTTTACTGGTGTTAGGTTGCTTTCTAGTTCCGTCTCAAAAATAATTATCTCCTCGCCAGTTGCCTTGCCTTGTAAATTTAAGGGCCTTTCCCAAGGACTTTGGGGCTCACAACCTAACTACTAGAGGACCCTAAAGAAAGATGCCTACCTGTCTACTTACCATTCAAAAGAAAAAGTGGTGTTACCAAGCCTCCCCGAGATGTTTTTCCTAACTGGAGACGCTGGCCGTTTTGACAGAATTTAGCAGCCATGGAGAATCAGGTGTTAGTGGAGACTCCCACTGTATAGCTGATGATCTCTGCTCTGACAGACATGCCCATACTACCCTTGACTTCTTTTGCATTCCATGGCACGATTGGAATCTGCTGGAAGAGGGGATGGGGGTGTAGTCCAAAGCCTGGGGGTCTTGAGAAATCCATACTTAGACGTTGGCTGTGGAAAGGAACAGCACTGGCATGGACAGGCTCGGCAGGATGGCGCTGTTTCCTTCCCATTACTCTTGGACTTTGCTCTTTACCTTGTGACGATGGCTCCCGTGCACTGATTGTGTTTTTGCAGCCCCTGTGAACACGATTTATCGTGCTCTAATAAAACAAACGAAATGTCAAAATGCAGCGTGATCTCGGAGACCTTTAGCTGTGATAATGCCTGTGGGAGGACCACCCCGACACCCACCCCAGCAATGTGCAGGGGGCTGCAGCGTGCCCAGCGGCATTGTGGGAGTGTCACTGTGGGATGGTCCAGCATGACAAATGTGAGCACACTGGCATTCAATCCACCTTTCTTTCATTTTCTCCATCGAATTTCTCCTGTGTGAGTTATTGCCCCGTCTCTGCTCCACTCCCAAGCCACCATCGACACAGCCCTCAGATTAATTGCCTTAATGACTTTTCTCCTGCGATACTTCTTCTAACTCCGAAATCTTCAGTGGCTGCTTATTGTCTCACAGTGAGGCGAAGCTTTCCTGGGTGCAGCAGGCTCTTTCTGGGGGGCGAGGTGGGTAGGTGGGTGTGCTAATTAAAATCCATGGCTTCTTTTCCTGGGCTCCCCTCTTGGGACTCTGGTCTCTAACACCTAAGTATGCCTCTAGGAAACCATTGTCTACTGAGATAAAGGATGCTACTAGGAGGTGTTTACTGGTTTCTATGCCCACCCATTCACGGTAGAGAATAATTCTGTTTATCTACCCATTACCTCTTTTGATAAATTATTCAGATCCCTGAGTCTCCATTTCTCTCTTTGGGACATTCTAGCTTGTTGCCTCTGTCTGACAGAAGACAAGAGCTTGGTGGAAGTACACATCCTAACCCACTACCCACTTGTGTCCTCCTTACAAGGTCCTTCCCTCTCCAGGAGTTTGGTTCTCATGTTTATTCTGGCCCCGAGGCTTGCATCTCAAAGTCCCAGCCTTCCCCCAAGACACCGAAACCCACTTTTTTCCTTTTTAGATAAAGCACTCTGTCTTGTAGGCAATAAAGGACGGTCTGCTAAATTCCTCTATGTTCTCCTAAATTGGCATGTGTCCCGGGATATTTAGCATCCATAAGAGAATGCCTACCTAGGGCCTGTGGACAGCGCTCAGATCCTAGCCTTGCTTGTTTCTCCTTATAGCTCTTGTTCTGTGCTTTGCCTTCAGCCTATAGAAGGTGTTAGAACTAACTGTGGACTTTACTGGGCAGGTTGTCTGAATTTATCGTGAGGAAATTGGGGTCGTTGGAGGGGTGCTAATTATCTGAAGCCCCATATCTGAGGTCTGTGGATACCTGATCTGGAGCTTACTGTTGGACAGGAGGTGAGTCTCAGTGCAATGGTTTTGGATACTGAGCAATGAACAATGATGTTCTTAGAAAAGCTACTTGGGAACTAGAGAGATAGCTGGGTAAAGTACTTTCTGGATACACAAGCATGAAGACCTGGCCTTAAACCCCAGAACCCAAAGGAAAGTCAAGTATGGTGGTGGTGTGTGCTTGTAAGCCCAGCATTGGGGAGGTTGAGAAAGGATGACCCTTGGGGCTCACTGGCCAGACTTCCTAGCCTATTTAGTCAGTTCTAGGTTGGTGAAAGATGCTTTTAAAAGTAAACTGAGTTGTTTCTGAGGAACGGCTTCCATGTGTATGCATATATATGTCATATACTTATATATACCTGGGCATCATTAGGAGTGAGTGAGCAAGTGGGGGGGGGGGGCGGCGCATAGATGGATGGAGACTGAGACTGGCTGACCTTGCCACCATTCCTGAACAATAGAGTCAAGAATCCCCATTTACCTATGCATACAGAGAAGGTCTCAGAACATTCAGGAATCATTCCCCCTTGTAGTTACCTATCAGGGTAATCTCCACAGATTTAGCTTACCTCTAAGAGTATAGGCGGTAATTGAATATTTTAAAGCATGCATCCTCTTTATGAAAGAAAGAACATAGACTATACCTTTTTAAATAAATCAATAGTTGAGGGATGAGGGAACCCACTAGGAAACTCTAAAGATCAGATTTCAAAGGATGGAGAAGTGTGGAGAGTGCTTCAGATCACCACCACATTGCTCATAAAGGCACCAAGCCACAATCTCTGTGTTTCTGTGAAGGGCAGATCTCACACGGGGATGGCCAGGAAGTGGTTGGCTCTTCCCATGACAGTAGAGTTTCCAGACAGATGGTAAGGGACATCATCTATCTGGGTGGTGGCAGTCCAGCAAAGATGTGAGACAGGCTGGAACTGGAGAGACAGCTATAGGGTTGAAAGCCTTTCCTGCTCTTCCAGAGGACCCCAGCTTGGTTCCCAGCACCCAGATAAAAAGCTTACAAATGCCTGTAATCCCAGTGCCAAGGATTCCAGTCACTGTCTTCTGGACTCTGTGGGCATCTGCGTGCACTTCACACACATATACACATAGCCATAGAGAAAATGAAATCTTTTCAAAATGTGAGGCAATGTTAGTAGTAGAAAAGGCTTTGGAATCACAAATTCCCAAGTTTAGATTTGAGATGAATCCCAGGATGAGGAAATCACTAGGAATCCTAGATCCCACCCCACCACTGGCACGGGCAGCCCCTTAAATACCGTAATGGGGTTTCATGAAGTTCCTGCTTATGGGACATACCAAAGGGATTCTGTCGTCCTCACGTCTGCCTTCTCCTTTCTGCTTCATCATGATAAGTGGGTGGAGAGAAGCATCTTTCAAAGAGAATTCACTATAAAAACCTAGGCAGCGCTGCACCTGGAGTTGGGAGGCGGTTGTCGAAGGTCCATTGAGCACATTGGGCTCCCAGGCCTCGAGTTGGGAATGATTTGTTGTTAAGGTGTTGACTCCTGCAGAACCCCACGCTCATCAGCTGCACACTCTGGGTGGGTCAGAGCCCTTTGTCCTTGCTCCGCAACCCCACAGTTCATCCAGCTGAACACAGTCTGTAGGAGTGAGTCACCCATGAGTCCAGAGTCTGTGTCTCCTGTGCCATCATCCAGGGTGACATGCGCCAGGTAAGTAACAAGTACACGGGCTCCTCGACCTTTCATTTAATGTTTCGTTAGATTTTGAATTTCCCAAGGTGTCTGTTGTAATTGCCTTTTTAAAGTCATCAGATAAAATCCATAGATAGGTATCAAACACGCATTAGAACTACAGTTTGCAAATGTTTCTTCTTGATTTGATGGCTGCCTTTCCACTTTGTCAATTCGTTCCCTTGCTGTGCAGCTTTCAGGTTGATGGGGGTATTACCAGTTTATTTTTTGTTTTTGTTGCCCGAGGGGTTTGGTGTGATATTAAAAACAAACAAACAAAAACCCCATCTCATTGCCTTAGACAATACCAAGGAGTTTGCTGCTCTGTTTGCTTCTGGGATTTTTAAGTTGCGGGTCTCTGTTCAGGTCCCTTATTGGATTGAGCTAGCCTTCATAGGCTTTTTCTCCATCAATTTTTTTCTTTCATGAGTGAGTATCTGTTTTTCTCTCACTCTGTTCTTTATTGAATATTTTCAGTGGTTTGTTGAGTATTACTTGACTGGATTTAGTTGGATTTAATTTAGGGTTCTTGGTTGTATTCTTTTGGTCTTTATGTCTATTTTGCTATCATTTTATAATATAAATTGAAGTCAAAAGTAACACGCATAATTTAGTAACAAAACCTCAAATAACCCAATTTTGAAATGTACTAAAAATTTTATATGCAGAGGTGCATGTGTTTGTACGCACATACTACATTATGGTAAGTAATCAGTATATAAGGTTGTTAATTATAGCGTATCATTTCCCTACATATATGTGCCTTACAGCATGGTATATAAGATATCAATAGAAACAAAACAATTGAAATGAATGACAAGAGAGACTGTCATGTACACACTCCGTGTGGAGAAATGGATGTGTCTGACAGGCAACTGCTTAGATTAGGACAGTTGTCCCTGTCCTCAGGAAGCTGCATGTTAACAGGGGCAATGACGCTAGAAGTACCCAAAGGAATGCAAAATCAGAGTGCTGTTCAATGCCCGATTTATTATGAAGCTAATTACATAGTCCTGATTACACAGTTCCTCTCTCGTTATGCTACATTTAATTGCTTATTTATTTGTATCCGACCATACTGTCAGGCTGACTCAAAGAAGACGTAAACCATATCTAGTTTGTTTTTGACTTTTTGAAAATGAATCCTGGCTCTGGACACATAAAGTGGTTCATAAAGCATTTCTTTTAGTGAGTGAGTGAGTGAGTGAATGAATGAGTGAATGAATGAATGAATGGAGTGATTCACAGTGGGGTGGCTGGAAAGTACTAGGGGGAGACAGGATATGACCTAGACCATGAAGCCTGAGAGTATGGGTGGATATGTGGTTGACACACCTCGGTCAAGTGTGGGGATTGTGGTGCTGTCTGTCAGTGAGGGGTGGAAGAAATGCCAGGAGGCATGAAGCAGCTATGTCAGGACATGGGGAGTATGGCTGCCCCAACCATCCCCTGAGAAAGGCCACCTTTGAAAGCCCCTTGGAACCATGTGTCATTGTATGGCTATGATCCATACAGAACAGAGTATGGGTTAAATGGCATCCTGGTAGAAGTGAGCTTCAGGAGTATCTCTGAGTCTCTCTCTAGAGGGAGGGATCCTTCTCCTCCCTCACACTTTCAGGACAGGGTTAGGCTTCCATGATATCCCATGAGGTATGTGCTTGCTGGCTATGGCAGGGTCACAGAAAGCTTGTCAGCTTGTCATTGCTCTGTGAGCTTTTCTGTTGAAATTCCTCACCCATCCTGCAGCCAGAACAGCTACTGATTATTCCTTAATTCCCGAGATGCTATCTGTTTTACCTTAAATCATTCCTTGGCTCCTCAAAACCAACCTTTTGGTGACTGACAGCCTCAGTTTCCCCGTAGCGTTGTTCTCTCACTCCACTGCTTATTCCCTACTGTCTTTCTCTCCTGGTGGCCATGGGCATGCCGTGACTCTCTAGAGGTCCCCTTGGGCCCACCTGCCCTCAGGCCACCTAGCTTGTCCTAGCTGTGTGTTCTTCTAGAACCTTCCATGACTATTGGCCTCTCTTGCCTTCCCCTGCTGCCTGGGGGGTGGTCTCTAAGGCATGAGCTTCTGTTTGTCACTGTCTTTCAAGTGTGACTATCTGTGTATGTTTGGGCTCATTTATAGTACTTCGTCATCTTGAACAATAGCTTTCTAGTACAAAACAATAGCACATAATATCCTGGTATATTAAGGTGCATGCTTGAAATTACTGAAGGCAAGAGTAAAGACAAATAACTTGGTTATCTAAATATGTGTTAAAAATGCTGTTTTCTGAGTGGTTTCTTTTCAAGTATTAACAGGAATTGGTGGTGATATAATTGCCCCAAGGGGAAGTAAAATGACAAGAAGGGGTGTTTTGAATTTAGAATTTATGCATTTACTGTGTGTTTTCTCCTCCGAGGATCAACTGTAAAGGGAGGTATGCATTCCTGACACTAGGTGTGTACAGGTGTGTGGAGCACAGAATCGGACACAGGTGACACCTATGAAGACAGGAGGGAGGCAACAGAGAGCTGAGAACAAAGGTGGGAAGGCAACCCACAGCTATGATTCTTTCTGTTGAGGACTGTGGCTATAGGGTTGAGTGCCTGAGCACTTGGAGGTAGGGGTGGGTTAAGGGTAAAGGTCATGGCAGCATCAAGAAACTGTATCTCTTATATCAGGAACATGAGCACAAACCCTAACAGATGAGAGATGGGGCCATGGGCTCTCATTGCTGTGTGACCCTTCGAATTTGTCAGCGTTACCTCACACAACATGTTGTGGTTTATAGTGTCCAGAAAATAATTTGTATTTACACTTTTTTGCAGCCTAAAAATATTTACTATGTGTGTTTTGCCTACATGTACATCTGTGTGCCACATGTGTGCAGAACCCTTGGAGGCCAGAAGATGGTATCTGATTCCTAGGACCAGAGTTAGAGATGGTTGTGAGCTGGCATGTAGGTGTCGAGACTTGAACCCAGGTCCTCTGGAAGAGCAGCCAGAGCTCTTAACTGCTGAGCCTTATCTTTAATCCATTTTCTGTAACCTTAAACAACCAGATTAGAGCCACTTGCCTCTACAATGTTAATTTTTAAGTTCAGTGGAGCAAAGTGTCACTCTTTGACCTTGAATATGCACCTCATTTGCATGATAACCCACCTCCTGTCCTCACAGAAAGCTGACCTCCTCCCCCACCCTCCCCACACTCTGAGGCTTATTTGTTGTCCTCACTCTCTCTCTCAGCTTTCTGTTAGACACAAGTCAAGGGAGGGAGTCTGTGTCTGCTGAAATATGTCCAGGAGTCATTGTACGATGAGTGCCTTTTGCTCGGTCTGCAAGCCACCGTTTTCTTAGAGGTCAGCAAATACCCAGCCTACACATACTGCATCCCTGACCTTAAAGACAAACTCACCCTGAGTGTCCCTTGGTGGGCTTGAGTCTTTGGGTAGCGGTGGTGGGGAATGTGTCCCTCCTTCTGGTAGACCAGATGGCCCTTAGGAGAGTAGTAAAGACTTCTCCCAGAGGTACAGGTGCACAGAAGCATTCAGGCAATTCCAGGAAAATAGCCAAGACCTGTGCCTTAGGAATGCCCAAAGTTCATGATTTTAAAGCTGCACAGGCTGCCAAGCAGAGCTGAGGATCACTCCTTGACTAGCAAATTCACTGTTGGGTGTGTCAGGATCACTCCTCAGAGGGCATTTAAAGTTTGTGTGGATGTAGACATGGGGATGGGCTCCTGGGCTCCCTTGGGGACTCTGCACGAAAGATATGGGTAGGCTGAGGTGCACACGCAGGCGAGGATCCACACCTTTGCCGTTGACTGCTCATGGGCTGAGGTTCCTTCCAGAAACTCCAGGAGGATATTGTAGCACCTGCTGCCTGGTGTTTGTGGAGGGAGCTGGTGGTCTGCTCAGTGGAAGCTGCATTTCTATAACAGCAGAACACAGCCTTGGTCATCATCCCAATGTTTATTGTGTTAGCGATCATAGACTATAAACATCTATAAACATGCCAGAGGTGGGAGAGCAACTGTGGAGTGAGTCCCAGGCCCGTCACTCTTCCTCCCTGGGACCTCCTCTAACCTGTTGAATATTCACGGAATCACTTTTTTCCCATCTTAAAAGTTGGGATTATATTTGCTCCATCAGATGGTCACAGGATTAACTATAAACTACCTGCCTGGCACATAATAAGACCTTGATGAATGACAGCCATTAGCATGGTGTCACAAGAAGACATACTACTTGTGCCTCCACCACTTGTACTGAGTAGCCTCAGGGCTAGGCCAGCCTGAGGACACAGATGGCTTGAGCCAACATTCATAGTGCCATTGCCTATTGAGTACAAACCTTTTTAGACAGAGGCTTCTGGATCAAGGATTTTCCCTTTTTGGAATTTCATATACACACACCACATGGCAGTGATATCACTGATAAACAGTGACCTGGAGGGTCAGCCATTATTCTCTCTCCCAGGCTCTGCATTTGCATGCTTTTTCAGACAGAGGTGCCAGATGCGGGGACAAAGAGTGCTGTGCAGGACCCAGGCTTTTATGGCTACTGTTGACTGTGCTTTCTTTTGACCCATATCCTGCATGCTTGTCCTGATCATGTCTAGAAAATATCTCTCCAGTGCCTTGTAATGGTCTGTACTTAAGGGCAGGGTATGTGCAGAGGGTCCTTACCTATAGGCAGAGGCATTCTTAGAGCTGTTAGCTGTGGTTACGCTGTCTGTTCTGCTTTGTTTGAGCTGAGGTCTTTGAAGAGAGGCAGATGAGCAGTTACCTGTGCTGCCTCACCAAGGACGGGGCAGTTTCTCTTGGTGGGGTTGAATGCTTTTCCATACAGATTGTAGGCATCTCTGCAAGGGGCTTATTGAACACTTAGGTCTGTCACTCACTTTCAGCCCTTTTGTGAAGGGGAGTGGTGGGGTGACTTACTAGAAGCAAGGGAGATACCATTTTTAGCTGCACAGTCAGCTACACCCCTATTGAAGGCCATCACCATCTCCTGTTCCGCTGGATTAGTCACACTGGGAAGCCATATCCAATGCTTTGGCTACAGTGGATGTTATATAGAACTATCCTCTAAGCCAAACTGTTGCCATCTTCAGGAGTTTTCCTGGGCCTGATCACAAAAAACAAACAAATGAAACCTATCAAAGCTGGGCCTGTTGACCTTTTACTTCCCCTCTCACCACCCCTCCAACCTCTACATAGAAGGAAGAAGCTTAGAGGGTCATGGGACCCTTGCCTACATATCCAGCTACCCCCCCCCCCCGCTAGTTGTATGCAATTTTCCCTTCACTACAGGAAGCCTCACAGGAGGGCAGTTGGGGATGGTGGGATAGTAGGGGTAGGTGTCGCGTTCCACTCGACCAGCAAGGAAGACGCGGCACCCGGTTCTTCTCTCAAGCAGTTTATTCAGGCTCTTCTTGTGCTCTTCTCCCCCGAACCACTCCTCTCATACCCTTTTATAGACATCCAAGCATCCAATCAAGCAACGCCACGTTTCCGTACTCTATTGGCTCTTGAAAGCGGAACTATTGCAGGCAGCGGGCCATGCCCTTATAAGGACTTGTTTACTACTTTTGAAGCAAAGCTGGCTACATGCCAGGTGCCATCTTGGGGCGAGGCACACAGTAGAATACTGTGGCTTCCCACAGGTAGGGTTGTGTTTTGGTGGAGGAGCTAGAGGAAATGGATGAGAAGAACTAGGGATGGGGCCTTCATCGATGTGGCTATGGGAAAACCACCATTCCTACTGGGTACATTATTTCTGGTGCCTTTTGTGGGGAAGCATACACATTTCTGTAAGTACTCCTTCACCTGTGCTCTGAAAGTAAGCCCAATGCACTCACTGGATTCCCCAGGGTGAACTTCGGAGGGCTCATGCCTCTGTTTGTTGCAGGGACCTTAGGCAGAGGGGTAGACATTGTATAGGTTAGCAATATAGGGTCAAGTTTTGGGAAGTAATGGGAGGAAAGAGCACTTGACACTGATGGGGAGAGAGTCAGCAGCATGGAGCAGACAGCCCTGAGCCCTTTAGGAACAATGGGCATCAGAGGACCGCCTTGGATGTTTGTCAACTTCCCAGAGCCCAGGAAACTGGTGTTCCCATACTGCCTTGTGTTCCCATACAACCTTGCTGCAGCCAACTAACAATCATGGAAGACGGTGGTGTAAGAGAAAGACAATCCCACTCAGTAAAGTTACTTAGTTTTAATGAGAACAATGTCTATCAGCTTCCCAGCACTGGAGAAGGCACTTGAGATGACTGTGCACAGAGGACAGATGTAGCAGTTCTAGTCCATGACTGGTTACACCCATTGCTTTGGACCTCTGGCAATGCATCATGGTAGGGACATGTAGCAGAAGAAGCTGCTACTTCATTGCACTGATGTGAAAGAGAGGATGACAAATGGGCTCAGGTCCTATTGGCGTGTTCATAGGCCTATCTCCAGTTACATAGAGACATGCTATTGGGCCCAGCTCTTAGAGGTTCTACTTCCCAGCTCTGCCTCCTTATGAACCAAGCATCTAAAACAACGGCCTTTGTGGATTGTTGATCCCTCCCATGGCAAGAAACAACACCAGTCTAGATCAGTTTCTGATAGGCTCATAGCTTCTACAACCTTCAGGAAGGGACCAGTTATTGGCTTGAATAATGGAGAAGTAGAAATAAGGGATGCACCAGCCTCCCAAGGCCACACAGGAGTCCTGGGGAAGCTAGGAGTCTTCTGCAGTGTCCCCTTCCTTTAGGCCTCATTCTCCTGTAATTTGAGAACATACCTTTGGAGTGTCTTCTGCCTCACCCAGTGTGTTTCAGTATGTGTACCTATGTTTGCTCAAACCTGAAAGTTAGGTTTTGGGGCTCTTTCATGAACAATGCTCCAGCCTGCCTCACTGGGCCTGGCAGGTTGATCCCTTTCTTGTTGGAAGCTCAGAGAAAAGACCAGAGATTCAGGCGTTCATAAGTAAAAGGGTTATTTCTAAGTTATTTTTACAATGATTTCATAGAGGTGGTAGGCCCAGAAGTGGCCACAATAGGTGCTGAATGGAACAGAATCTATGGATTCTGTCATCACCTTGTATTGACTCAGACAGTCTTGCTATATATATTTTCTCAGCTCTATGAAATTGAAGTTCCCCAGGGCATCAGCCTTCCTTAGGCTGTCCAGACTCCAGGGGGTATATATTAACCTGTTTTATATGTGAACATCTAGCACTGAGCAATAATGTGATAAGAATGACTGTGTATTGAGCAAGCCTAAATACTCAAATGAAAATGCACACAGTAGGCATCTTAAATAACTTGCTGCAGCAGACATTACTTCTGACTAGACCAATGCGAGAAGGGAAGAAACTGTCCAGGAAGATATCAGGGTGGTGGTTGGTATATGGGTCTGATGAGAGTGGGGTTCTACTGGGGGAGGGGCTGGGCAATAGGAATATGGTTTAGCTGGTGAGGACAGAAGGAGTGAGTATAAGAAATCAGAAAAGCTGGGCTGTCCCTGAAGTCCCTGCAGCACACAATATGTCTCCTGAGATACACGTGGAATTGTTTATTCCCCAGTGCCACACAAAATACATCTAAGCTGGTTTCCCTAGTGCAGAAAGCAAAGTCCATGCATGCCATTCAATATGTTGCTTTAAGTTTTTTTTCCATGCATAATAAGGTTACATAGTTGAACAAGAAGTGGGGAGCTTGAAGTCAGGATCCTTCTCAAGGAAAAACACTGATAGAATACTGTTAGAGAGCAGTTATAATGTCTAGGCTAATTCTGTGCTACTGTACACCAAATGAGTCCCAGTCAAATGATTCATAGGATAAGGAACTAAACTAGACATTGCCATGTATGTGTTAAGAGGCATCACTGTAGTGTTTGAGATGTTGCCTCAATTTGTAAGTGAATCTATATTAATTTACTTTATTGATCATCTTCTATTTTCCAGGAAGCCATTATGTCTTCTGCTTTTTCATGACTGCTTCTTCCTACAATCCTGCGAAGTAACTCCATTCTTACTTTCTGTCTGAGACACTTCAGGCTCAGAGAGGTGTGATAATTTGCCTTAAAGAAAGATGGAGTCAGGGTGCCAGTCCCAGGCTATTCTGACCACAGATCTGTTCTTTCCACTGTTGGGTCCCTCCAGGCTCAGAGCATTGGTGTTCTGTGGGGCACACAGTTTGACATCCATGATCTAGCTTCTCCTAGATGACAGTGCATCTTCCCGTCTGTGGAAAGAGACATGACGCTGGTCCTCTTCCACTAAAGCTGATAAGGTGACATTGCTGTTGTTGGTGTTTTCTCATTAACTCCTAGTAAACTTGGCTTTGCATTGTGGACAATGACTCCAATAGTGCACAGTACATGGCAGCTTCAAGATGGCATATGGGAATTGCTCTTCAGGAGAAGAGAGACAAAAAACTATGGCCTGCTCCAATCTCAACTGTAATGTGGTTTAAAAATGAAACAAACAAACAAAAAACAAACAAACAACAAACCCCTCACCACCACCACCACCACCACCACCAACAACAACAACAGGAGAAGAGGTTGGTGGGGCCAGAAACCTGTGTTCCTCACCCTTTCTGAAATTCCAGTGCTCTCTCTATAACACCTGAGAATAAAGATAATCTTGAGTGTCTGAGTTGGAGCTATTTTATGGCTCCATCACTCAGGAATGAGAAGGAAACATGGTGGCTTGAGTTTGAGGTAATCTGCCTAGAGTGAGGCATACTGAGTATAGATGCTGGCCTTGGGCCATGTTGAGAGCATTACTGAGATGGCTGCCTGTGTGGCCTGTGCTGTCTTCATCCGGGGACAAGAGATGTCAGGTTATCGGTGGTGGTGGTAAGTGGGTTCAGTTCATAGGGCAGTGAGCTCTTGACCACAGACTAGTGAGTACGTACTGTATTGCAGGTCTGTGTGAGGTCTGTGAAGGAACTCTCTGTCCCAGCCAGGGAGAGAAGCTTCAACCAGGGAAGACCAACTCCTGGGCAGAGGTGAGCAGCACATTGTTGGGGTGGGCCCTGTCCTAAGTTTTGCATCATCCCAGAAGCAGACCTCTAACTGGGGATTGGTCAGAGAACTGATAGTAACTTGGCCAAACCAAGCAGGTGGCCTAAGGATGAAGCATGGGCTCCATTGGTAGAGCTGAAGGTCAGCTTCTCATGTACAGAAGAGATGTAAAGTCCAGAAGGATAAGGGCTAAGTGGGAAAGAGGTTGCATGCTATTCCCAGCTAACCCTGAGGTGGTCACTTTCTACCCTGGAGGAAGGGCATCTTGTCCTTTTTTTCCCCACAACCCCCTTCTGCCTCCAAGCCAGCCATATTCCTGTCTTCTCCTGGATGGTCTGTGGTTTCTGGGGCAAGGTTTAGTTGCTTAGGGTCTTGGTGGTTCTTTCTCCCAGGCCAGGGCTATGCTTATCTAGCCTTACCTTTGGAAGTCATCTTGGGTGGTAAAGCCTGTCATGAGCACTCTCTGGCTTGTTCTTTTTTCTGCCTCGTTCTTAGACCTACTCTGCTGACTTCACAGTGTACCATGGAGAACACAGCTCTGTCCTGGGCAGTGGCCCCTCCCAGGCCTCTCTCCTTCTGTGGCTGTTGGCATCCCAAGGTCTCATACCTGCCTCTCAGACTCCACTTTGATTTTGGAGACCTATTTAGCCGCCTCTCTGGCTTACTGAACTCAGCTCTCAGTTTGAAGCTGGATTCTGTATATTTGTTGAATAAATATTGAATGAGTGGAGGCTTTTGATCTCCCTGCCACTGACAGCTCTTGGCAAGATGCTTCTATAACCTTGATCGTCAGAGAACCTCACTGGCCACCTGAGGAGGGGCTTACGATTTCTCATCTGAAGGGCTTGAGTTCTCTGGAAAAGGCCACGGCTCTTCTGTGAGGCACAAGAGGACCCCAGATCCTCAGACTGTCAAGTTCTTCTCCTTATTTTCTCCCTACTTGCCTCTGACTGGGAGTGCATGATGGTTGTTCTGCTTGCGTCTGAGCCGGCCTTGGTCACCATAGAGACATACATCCCGTTGACAGCACCCACAAAGGCTCTTTCACAAAGCTGTCCTTTCTCTTCCACTTTCAAGGCCCCTCTTTTCAAAACAACCTTCAAAACCCAACAAGTGGAAGATCTCCCGCAAAGAGCAGGGAAGGCTGGCCCATGCTAGCAGAGGATGCTGACACAGGTTCCCAGAAGGCAGCCACTCCACAGCTGTCTCCACCACTGCACCCCACCCCAGAGGGTAAATTACCCTCTTCAACTGAGTCAGACTTAAAAACCAATTTGAAGACATCGCATCGGCAGTCGATTCCTCTGTGGGTTGAGGAGTAGAGTTGGCAGATCCACTCTCTGAGAAGTAACAGGATTCCTGATACCTGTGTTTCTTGGGAGCAGGAAAGATGCTGCCTGTGGTCCCAGCAGGTCTCTGCTTGCAAGGCCCACATGGGTTTGAGGGAAAGCTATTTCAGGACTGCCTTCCTCTATTTTACATATCGCTAGTGGGTGAGTGAGTTAGGTTTTCCTTTCAGAAATACTAGTGTCCCCAAGCTTTCCCGTCACAGTCTTCAATTAGAAAAACATAGGCACTCTGCTTGAGATACCTTTTGCAGCACTAGGATTAGATGAGGGGACTGTGGCTGCCTTTGGGACACTCCTCCAGACCAAGTGGAGCCATATCTCCCAACCTTAGAAAGAGCTCTTTTTTTGAGGTAGGAGAATGGAGAGGGAGGTCCCAGAGACATCAAGAATAGAAACTCCTCTAATCACAAGCTATATGTAACAAAACGGCAGGCATTTGGGGAGGGGAGAGGAGGGGGGTGAAGAGGAAGCCAGTTCTCTCCTAATGATTGACAGTACAGGAGAAGGTGGGGCTATGTAAATGAGCTATAAAAGACCTGGGCTCTCATGGCCAAGGGCATTGGAGCCTCAGCCTTTTACTCAGTTCTCTGTCCTACTTCCCACACTCAGAAATGCTTTTGTCTCTTAATAACTGGTCTCTGTTTTTCTCATTGTTCATGTGTTTCTGGACAAAAGAACCCGAATACCTCAGCGGACTCTGATTCATGTCATCCTGGCTGGCTTTGTGTGACAAACACTGTGACTAAAAGAAACTTGTCTTGAGGCAAGCCAAGGCAGGAGCTCAGTGTAGAAACTGAAGCAGAGCCCATGGAGGAATGCTGCTTACTCGTTTGTTGCCCATGGTCCAGGGATGGTACCCACAGTTATTAATGAAGATGCATCCTCAGACTTGTCCATAGGTCAATCTGATGGAGGCAGTCCCCCGGTTGAGGTTCTTTGCAGATGACCCTAGCTTGGGTCAGGCTGACAGTAGGCATGGAGCTGTGTTCCCTGTGATGAGGCAACACGCTTTCAGATAGAAGAGCTATGTCACATGCTTCCTCCTATGACGTCTATTTTACATATTTTTCACTTCTACTATAAATAGTACTTTAATGAGAACTCTAAGAGAGGGATCCTTATGTATTTTAATTCTTCTTTTGTTAGAGGAAATTCTTAAATGTGGCCATCAGAAATGAAAGCTATATTTAAAACTTTGGATATTTACTGACAAACTTCTCTTTTGAGAGATCTTGTCCATTTTCAGTTTCAGGACTATGATGTAAAACAGATTGATTCCGTACAAGAACCTCAACTTAATTATCAGTACAATGCTGTTGGTCCACCTTATGAGGAAAATGTTACATTCTTGTTGCTATGAATTGCAGTTCATCAATTTTAATTTTGAATGATAATAAAGACATTTAAAACTACAGTTTCCTCTGAGCACAGAGGCAGACTATGCTATCTTCCTCAAATTCTCACATGTAGGTTTCTTCTTATTAATTTTAAGTAGTTCATAGAGCCAGTCTGACTCTCTTCAGTTTAAGTGGTAGTTAGGGTTTTTTTTTTTTTTTTTTCTAGATTTGCAAGTTAGGGATAAATTATATTGGGCTATCTTTACTTAGCCCTCTTCATAGGCATTCAGTGGCCCTCTTGGTGTTTTTACTCTTTGTTTTTGTTACTGCAACTCTTATAAAAGAAGACATTTAATTGGATACTTACTTAAAGTTTCAGAATTTAGTCCATGATCAGTACGGAGGGAAGCAGACAGACATGGCACTAGAGCCATAGCTGAGAGCTTTACATCCTGTTCTGCATGTAGCAGGCAGAGAGAAGGCAGCAGGGAAGGGGAGAGATGCAGGAGGTGGTGGGGAGGTGGGGAGACTTAGCCTAGCATTGACTTTTATTGTTCTTTTTAAGAAAAAATTTTTTTAAGACAGGGTTTCTTTGTGTTGCCGTGGCTTGCTTTGTAGACCAGGCTGGCCTCAAACTCATGGACATATGCCTGCCTCTGCCTGCACTGACATTTGAAACTTCAAAGCCCACTTCTGGGTGGCACTTTTCCTCTAACTTTTCCTCTATTCCTCTATTCCTTCTAATCCTTCTCAAACAGTTCCACTATTTGGGGGGTGGGTACATTCTCACTCAAACCACCACACCCTCCTTTGATTATCTAGTAAATCTTTTTGGAATGTGCAAGCAAGTCAACAAAAAGTTCAAGACTGTCATCAGAGAGAATCTGAGGTGTACAGCAGAGATTCGCATGCTTGGCTATATCCACCTACCTGACACAGCCAGCAATGAATGCTTTAAAAAAAATAATCCTGGCTCAAGCTTTAACTGCTGCCATGCTGGAGCATGGTGTTTTCTGCAACCTCAATGTGTGTCTCTGGGCTGTGGTTACTCACTTGGCTTCAGAATAAACTGTCTTATTCTCTGAGGTGAAAACTGTGAGCTTGCATGGATATGTGGCCTCTATGACATACACCTTCCTTACATATTTGCCGTCTGTGGCTTTATAACCCTGATTGTTTCTTATTATTGGAGGCTGAACCTAATTGCTTAAGGAATTAGGAATCCAAAATGCCCTGGCATCTGTTCCTGAGATAAGAAGCCCATCATATTTCTAATCAAGGTAGCATTTCAATACTGTCATCACTGCAGATTCCAACTGCTCATATGGCTACTGATCCATAGGTTAATTATTGGTTTATTATTTTATTATCTTCTAAGACTTGCTGGCATCTGCTTTTCCTATGATTTTACTTGTCTATTTCTTTTGTACCTGGTCATCATTCTTGAGGCTTTAAGATTTATTTATTAAGATTTTCTGTGTGCGAGTATTAGTCTGATTTTATATATATATATATATATATATATATATATATATATATACATACATATATATCTCACATGAATATCTTGTGCCCAGAGAGGCCAGAAAAAGTCTAGAAAGGGTCATCAGATTAGAGTTTCAGATAGTTGTGAGCTGTCAGATAGATGCTGGAAATTGAGCCTGGGTCCTTTCCAGGAACAGCAAGTGCTCCTAACCACTGAGCCACCTTTTCGGACCACATCTGTGCAGTTTTTAATACTGTTCTGAGTTGATTGCACTTTATTTTTCAGTGAACATACATGTGGAACATACATTTTCATAGTTTTTAGTATGGTATTTTGAGGCAGCCTTGACTTTAGACAGAACTTTCTCTAGACAACATAAATTGGAAGTCTTAATCAAGACAGCCAACCCCCAACCCACCCACCAGACACAGCCACAGGCCATCCTGATATGGTCATTCCCTCAGCCAAGGCTCATTCTCAGGTTACTATAGGCTGTGTTGGCATGACAGCTGTGCTAATGCAAAAGATTTAGCATATGGATGTGTATAAAAAGTCTAGAAATGTTAATGTAATTAATACAATGGAACAGATCATTATTCACTAACAATCTGAAATGATGATTTTTTAAAAAAATTCTCAAAAAGTAGTTACCAGAGTTGTACAATTTTACCTTTGTCACTTAAAAACAGCTTTATGGAACAGGAAAAGAAAGGCAGTCGAGTCACATTCTGAAGCTAATATAAACTTTATCATCAATTGGAAAAGTCCATGAGAAACATAGTCTTTTAAGCTAACCTTACTTATGGATGTGGATGAGCCAAGCATATGTTAAATTGCAAAATGAATTAAGCAGTGTATAAAAATTAATTGTGACTATTATGAGATATAATTATCTTTACAATTAAAAAGTAATTTAACATCAGAAAATAACTTGATAAAAAATTTGCAGTAAGAATGAAACAATTTTTTATCTTTTTTTTTGTCTGTGTATGAGGTAGTATATGTATGATTTTGTGTATATGTGTGGTGTTGTGTATGTGTGTGTGTGTTATGTGTTTAAGTGTGTGTAGGTACACATGCAGATGTGTGTGTGCATGTGTGCAAGTGGAGCCCATAGGTCAATGTCAGTTATCTTTTCTTTGATCTCTTCTCACCCTAGTTTTTGAGGCAGAGTCTCTCACTGACTTGGATGTTCTCAGCTCTGTTAGGCAGGCCAGCCAATGAGCTGCAGCACTCTCCCTGTCCCTCCCATCAGCAAATGGGTCACAGCTGGCTAGTGCCATGAGTGTTTTATGTGGGTGCCGAGGATCTGAACTCATGTCTTCACACTTGTGCAAGCAGCACTTTAATGACTGATTCACCCCCTCAGCTCTAGGCTTTAACTATTTTAATAGACAGTGTTTCAGTGGAATTTCAATACCACTTAATTATGGAATGACTTACAAAGCTGCTTTCTATGAACAAGACCACGCAAAGCAACAATGTCATGCTTATAACAAATATAAAATTCACTGTTGCATCTTCAATGTGTTCTCACTAAAGCAAATATGACAGTGGCCATTTTGCCTCCGTTTGTCATTTTACTGGAGAAACCATCCAACATAATATAAGAATTAGATAGCTACAAGCACTGGAAAGGAAGAGACGATTAACGTTTTTGCATTTGTTTAGAGTGTGTGTGTGTGAGTGTGGACATGCCACAGCACATATTTTAGTGGTCAGAGGACAGCTTGAGGGAGCCACTTCTCTTCTTCCACCCTTTGTGTCCCAGGGATCAAACTCAGGTTGTCAAGATCTGTGGCAAGCACCTCTGTGTACTCAGCTAATTCATTGGCCCAATTAGTTAATTAGCTAATTAATGAATTAACTTTATATCCCAGTTGGAACTTCTCCCTCCTCTCCTGCCAGTCCCTCCCCTTCCCTCCCCCTATGTCCTCCTCCCTTTTTTTTTTTTTTTTTTTTTTCAGAGAAGGGGAAACATCCCATGGATATCAACCTGCCTTGCCACATCAAGTAGGACTGGGTCCATCTTCTTCCACTGAGGCTAGGCAAGGTTATCCAGTTAGGGGAAAGGGATCCAAAGGCAGAGGCAGCTCCTGCTCCTGCTATTAGAAGTACGCGAGGACCAAGCTGTACATCTGTTACATATGTGTTGGGAGGCCTAGATCCATCCCATGATTCTATCTGGCTGGTAGTTCAGTCTCTGTGAGTTTCTATGGGTCCAGGTTAGCTGATCTTGTAGATGTTCTTGTAGTGCCCTTGACCTCTCTGGCTCTTTCAATCCTTCCTCCCTCTCTTCCATAAGATACCTGAGCTCTGTCTAATGTTTGGATGTGGGTCTCTGCATCTGTTTTCATCAGCTGCTGGGTGAAGCCACTCCAATGACTGTTATATACTAGCCTCCTGTCTGCAAGTGTAGCAAAATATTAAAAAACAGACAGATTGATCAATGGAATCAAAATGAAGACCCAGAAATAAATCCACACACCTACAGACATGTGACTTTTGACAAAGAAGTCAAAATCATACAGTGGAAAAAAAGATAGCATCTTCAACAAACAGTGCTAGTCTAACTGTATGTCTACAAGTAGAAAAATTCAAATAGATACATATTCATCACCCTGCACAAAACTCAAGTCCAAGTGGATTAGAGACCTCAACATAAAACCAGATACACTAAATTTAATAGAAGAGAAAGTTGGGAAGAGCCTGGAACTCATTGGCACAGGAGACAACTTCCTGAACAGAACACCAACAGCCCAGGCAGTAAGATCAACAATTAATAAATAGGACCCCATGAAACTGAAAAGCTTCTGTAAGACACCATCAATAAAACACAAATGACAGCCTACAGATTGGGAAAAGATCTTCACCAACCCTACATTTGACAGAGGAATAATATCCAAAATATATAAAGATGAGACTTGGAAATGCTATATTGAAAGTCAGTCTATCAGGTGGGTATAGCAGCACTTGTCTTTAACCCCAGCACCTGGGAAGCAGTGAGTTCAAGGCCAGCCTGGTCTATAAAGTGAGTTTCAGGACATTCAAGGCTGTTACACAAAGAAACTCTGTCTCAACACATAGACAACAAACAAACAAAAGAAGCAAGCAAACAATAGGTCAGTTTATTTTAAGAACAACTCACTCCATCCTCATCTCATCACACATACAACTTCTCTAGTAAGCTGAACATTTCCTTAAATTTAAAATTTACTGTTTTTATTTTATTTGTATGGGTGTTTGGGCTGCATGTGTGACTATGTAACATATGCATGCCTGGTTCACTTGGAGGTAGAAGAGCACACTGGATTCCCTGGAACTAGAGTTATATGTAGTTGTAAGCTGCACGTGGGCGCTGAGAAACAAGCCCAGGTCCTCTGGTGAAGCAATGACTGCTCTTAGCTGTTGAACGATCTCTCCAACCCATAAACTGGGAATTAAAAAGGAAAAATGAACTTAAAAAGGTATATTTTATAATCATTAGATTGACAGAATTTTAAAAATCTGGTAGTAGAATTGTTACCAGAAAGGGGATGATCAACCAGAAGGTCTCATATCTAGTGAGGGGAGCCATGGTGGAAACAGGGGCCACTTCTGCTGGTGAAGGTGACTCTGAACCCTTGCTTTAGTGAATTCTCTGGGCGAAGTGTCACAGCGCCACTGACCTAGAAATTCTACCTCCTGGTTCATAATGACGACACACAGTCTTACAAAATGTGTGAAGACACACAGGCCATGGAGCTCCTCGTGTTTGCGGAGCATTTGTGATTTAGTGGAATGACCTGGGTATCTTGTAGCAGGGAAATGGAGAGGCTGCTGCCTGCACGTATAATAGGAGTTATACGGCAGTGCAACCAACAGACCAAATCAATAGAAACCAATATGAATAGATCTCAAAATAATTATGAGTGGGAAAAGAAAATGCAGAAAGACAGAGACTATAATTCTACTTACATAAAGTTAAAAGAAAAATACAAACCACTGCCTCAGACTGCACAAAATTAATATAAATAGTGATATTCAGAATCCGTACAAAAACAGAGGGAGGAGATGCCCTAAATGTATGGTTTGGATCATTTATGAGTAGATAGAAAACAAACTAAAGCAAATCGAATGGAGCCTCCAAGCCAATGGTACTGTGCTGATGGCATGCCTTGCCAGCTTGAGCTTGCCCGTCCATCTGCATAGTCCCGGCTCATAGCTTCTTCAGTAGGCTTTCCTGCATTCGAATAAGGCTTCATTCCAAAGAAATGACACATTGTCCCTGAAGTTCCTGGAGTTGCTAAGCTGGGCTTGTGACTGCTCTATGGAAGCCTGTGACATGTAGCTGTCAAAGCTCTGGGCTTTCCCTCCTGCCTACCTTGAAAAGCACCCAGGGCTGACTGGCTCCCCAGCACTCCAGCCTGTCATATCACTCCCTCCCACCGGATTGTTGGCACATTCCCCTAGTGTCTCTACTGATACTCCTGAAATTTTAAGTCTTTTTTTTTTTTCAGTCCAGCACTATCTAGTCTCCTCAGCTTAGTGCTTGGAAGCTTTTTCGTGTTCTGTCAAACCCAGGGAAACGCCTGAGGTCTTCACTGTGTGGTGTCTGAATCCCTGGGAGCTTCCTGTCACCTACAGCACTTCCCTTGGCTCTGTTTAGCCTCTCTAGCTCCCTCAGTCCCTTCCCTGTCTCTTCGTGTGGGGACCCTGCACAGTGTCTTTTGGGAGACGACTCTTGCCCTTCTGCTTTCCCTCTGGTGCTACCTGCCAGGGAGGCTCACTCCCCTGCAGTGATCTCGATGCTCCGTTACACTTTCTTCTTTACTGGCCCCTTCTTACCTAGCACCTCTTTGTTAGTTGTTTTGTGTAACTACAGAGACAGTGATTGGCCTTTTAAATCCTGCCGCAGCTTAGCACTTGTAATGTTGGCAAACATGTGAAGGACTCAGGGGGTGCTGGGAAAGGGACTGGAAACTCTTCCTTAAAAAAATGAGCTTTTAAGTCAATGGATGTTTTTTTGGAGTTATCTAGCCTCAAAGCTACCACATGAGTCCAGCAGGTGGACGGGAGGACATTATGGGGGCAGTCTGCATGTGGAGTATGTCACTGGGGATAGGAGGTCCAGGACTAGCCCTGATGTTTGTGGTCATATGACTTCACTATTTTCTTCTCGGAGGAGGCTTGTTTTGTTTATGCACAAAATGGGAATAAAGCAAAGAGCATGTCTGAGTGGCTGCTTGATGAGGAGTTTGCAAAGTAGACAAAGATTGATGATGAATATGAGGAAAGGTAGTGAGGTGGAAGGGACAGGCTGAGGTCTTCCGTGAAGGAGGTGCTTTCTTCAGAGCATAATACAGAGTCATGCAATAAGACTCTACGCTGGCATCCTGTAGAAGCTGCAACCCACAAGCTTGCTGCAGTGAAGCTATTTGCTGTGCAGTCTGTCTCGGTATCTCCCCACACCAGCCCACAGCTTTTCCACAGTGAGCCAAGACCAGTCCCAGGTGGGGGTGGGTGTCAGCCAGGCTGAGCAGGAGGAACGGAGGGAGGCAGCACCTGTTCAGTGTGATGGGCTCTGAGCTGTTGCAAAGGCTCCCTGCCCTGATCACGCTTTCTCCTCTGCAGTCAGGAAACAGGAAGCGATTTGACACAGCACACTGCATCAGTTATGATCCGCCAGAGAACATTCTCAGATAAGTATGTTCTGCCAGCCTGGGCACCCTCATCATGGCCAGTCGGCAGCAGAGAGAGGGAGAGTGGGGTGTGTGCCAGGCTGCAGGCTGCTTCTGTGGCTTCTCCCAGCTCAGAGCCAGGGCACCCACTAGCTGTGGGGAGGCCTCCCGAGCCTTCTCCTTCTAAATTCCAACCCTTTGGATCCTCCGCCTGCTGTGCAAACTGGGGCTTCAGAAAGGAGAACGAAGAGAAGGTGGCTGCGTGTGGCGGTCTGCAAAAGCTCCCATACAATTTATCACGTGAAATTCCATACGTTGAATTGTGCCTTATTTTTGCTCTGTGAAAATTGTCCTGGTGGGATTGGTTTTGTTATGAGCAAAGATGGAGGTCGTCTGAGCTGGGTGTTGCAGATGGCAGCGGGAAGGAGGAATCAGGGCGCTACAGTGTGGAGGAAGGCACGTCCCAGTCTGTGCTCCTGACCAGGGTAGAACACTCTTCCCTTCATGATTCAGTGTGCACAGCGGGTCTGAGAAACGAGGCAGCACGAGGCATGAACCCATTTTAACCACTGGAAATCACTAAACATGTTCATGACTTAGACTTGTATTTTCATATATCTTTTAGTTTCAATTGATGTGTTCAGGATATGTGTTATTGTGTGACATTTCAATACATGTACCCTGTGCAATGATCAGATTGGGGTCTTTGCCACACCTGTCATTTGAGACACATCATTTCTTTATACTGGAAACATCCATAACCTATCAGTCTGAAATACACAGCTGAATACTGTCAGCTATGGTTGTAGTGCAGCTTTTCCTTCTGAATTCCAGTCCCTTGGGTCCTTTTCCTGTTGCACAAAGAGGAGATTCAGAAAACAAACAAACAAACAAAAACAAAAACAAAAACAAACAAACAAAAAACAGAACAAAAACTTTGTTGGTTGTATTTGATTTATTTGTGTTTTAAAGAGAATCTGGTTAGAGTTGTTTGTTGTTTGTCCTTAGACATGATAGCTCAATACAGTCTTCCTGTAGTAAGAATCTTTGCCAGTGTAAAGCAACATATCCATATGTTTGCTCTAATGAACACCAGAACATACTAGAAGCCATTTTCCTATTCAACTGCAACTCTGGGCCATCCATGCCTCTCTACGTCTAAGGTTATGGTAACTTTTTTGAGATGAACTTTGAAATTCTGTACATCATCACACCATAAGGTCCAGTTTTCCCACATTGCTAAAAACAATGGAACTTAATTTTCTCATGGTTGAGTTATAGTTCATGTGTCTATATATGTGCAGATATATCTACACCTTTATATTGCATTTTCTTTTTTTTTTATAGTACATGTAATAATTTATTGAAAACCCCTTTAACATTAAGTGAAGAAAAAAAATCTTATTCTAAAAGTATCTATTTAAGGTAAACTTCCTTTGTCTCCTATTGTATAGACTAGCAATAGGTCTGGCTCTTAATCAATTACAAAGGTTAATTGGTAAAGCTCACATCATCTCTATTATATGCCCCACATCATACGCATTTGAATAGAAACAACATTTTTACTAACTACTTTTCAGACAGGAGTGTTTTATAACCGATAGCTTTTAAATTGTATATTAGAAATTTAAAAAATATATTTTATTAATTTATTCATATTACATCTCAATTGTTATCCCATCCCTTGTATCATCCCATTCCTCCCTCACTCCCATTTTCCCCTTACTTCCCTATATTGCATTTTCTTTACCCACTCATTAGTCATTTGACACCTCGGCTGCTTTTGCAGTGAGCAGTGCTGTAGTGAACACGAGTGCCAATGTTGTCTGCATTTCTGTTGGATACATACTCACCAAGTCATATGTTGGGTTTTATTTTCAGTTTTATTTTATTTTTTCCATAATGGCCTTTATAATTTACATTGCTACTCATAGTAGGAGAGTGCTCTTCCATTCACATTCTCTCAGCATATATTTCTTTTTTATCTTTTTTATCATATTCATTGTAACTATGGTGAAATCACATCACACTGGGGCTTTGATTTCATATCTTGAGATTGGTAGTATTGATCAGGACTATTTATGTGTATGTCTTCTAAGAAATATCTAGTCATATCATTTGCTCACCTTTTAATTAAACTATGTTTTTTCCTCTTGAGATGTTTAAATTCCTTAGATATTCTGCGTGATGACTCCCTTTCTTGGCTGAGTGATGTGTGAGGCCGAGTTTTCAGCCTTGTGACAAATATCTGAGAAAAATAAAGGAAAGAATTAAATTTAACCCATGGTTTCAGCAATTTTACTTCATCCCATTGAGGAGGAGCATTATGGTGGTGAATAATTCACATCACAGCAGCTGTGAGTGAGAGAGAAGGGGGAGAGAAGAGAGGAGTGGGAAAGGGGAAGATGGCGGTGGGGAGGGAGCAGAGTGATGGGGAACAAGAGAGCACAGTGGCTTTCTCCTTTCCACCTGTTAATCCATCTGGGTTCCACTCTCCAGGGTGGTGTCACTCATGTTTTGGGTAAGATCTTCCCTCCTAAGCTGATTCACTCTGAATATGCCACCATAGACAGCCTCGGTCTAGTTCTGATCTTAGAGAAAACAGCAATACTGGACACAGGCTTCTCATAACCAGCCTTTATCATGCTGAGGTTTCCTCCTTCTGGGCCCATCAAGGGCTGCTGGATCCCATTGTATCTTTCCTTTGTCTATTAAGATAATCATCTGTTTAGCCGGGCGTGGTGGTGCACACCTTTAATCCCAGCACTCGGCAGGCAGAGGCAGGCAGATCACTGTGAGTTCAAGGCCAACCTGGTCTACAAAGTGAGTCCCGGACAGCCAAGGCTACACAGAGAAGCCCTGTCTTGAAAAACAAAAACAAACAAACAAACAAACAAAACCCAAAGATAGTCATATGCGCTTAGTTCTTCATGATAGGTGGTGATGCATTATTGGTTTGGATGTATTGAACCATCCTTGCATCCTTTGGTGTGTAAGATCACACTTACATGCCCATGTTGCTAAAAACAACAGAACTTAAATTTCTCATAGTTGAATTATATTTTATGGGTGTATGCATGCATAGATACATCTATCTATACATCCATATTACATTTTCTTCTTCTACTCATTAGTCCATGGCTCCTACTTGAGTGTGTTGTGTAGTTTGGTTTTGCTGTTGGACTTGACTTACTTCTTGAGAACTCTAGCTGAGAGCTTGGTTGTTAGTTCTACTTTGGGCCCTGTCTGGCTTGGGTATTTGGTGTCTCCTGGAACATGCTCTATGATTTGATAAGGACAATGTACATTCTGTAGCTGTTGACAAAATGTCTGGTAAGTGTTTGCTTGGTCCTTTCATTCTATGGTTTAGATTAAGTCTAATAATCTGCTTCCTCACACCATTCTGCAAGCTTGTGGAATTTCTGCTAAGAAGTCTGTCATTGAGCTTAACATGTGGATGATCTACAGAAGCAGGAGAGACACTGAGTTCTTATTATATTAGGGTCCACCTCTCCCTTGCACACTCAGCACATATTGTTCTAACTTCATCATAGTAATGCTGCTCACCTCCTCTAACAGTCACAGGCATGACTGGCCCTATGCCTCCTGGTCAGCTTGTTTCTTTTTTTATAGATTGCTTTCATCTGGTTCTTTATTTTCAGGTCATGTTTGCCATTGCTGTTGAGGTTAGTTTCTTTTAGGCAGCATGGTTGTTGGGCCTTGTTTTTTGTTTTTGTTTTTGTTTAAGTTCAGCTACCCTATATTTTTCAATTGAAGAATTAAACATTTACATTCAAAGGCTTTTATTGAAAATGAAGACCCACTTTTGTCTCTATCTCTTTCTACATATTTCTTCCTTTCTTTTTATTTGTTATCTTTGTCGTTTGCTGCACTGGTAAGATCTGTGTCTCTTTCTCTTTTGTGTATTTGCTGTTTGTGGGTATTCTAATTTGGCACATTTTATTATTCACTGTTAGTGTAGGGATTCCATGAGCATTTTTTAGAAGGTTGGTCCAGTAATGATGATTTCTTCCCATTTTTGCTTGTCTTGAAAAGACCTTACATCTCCTTCACTTCTGAAGGGTAGTTGTGCTGGGTATACTTGGTTGGCAGGTTTTTCTTTTAGGATTCTATCACACCATTCATTAGGGTTGTCAGAAAACTGCAAAATAATACAGAGAATTTTTTTGTGGTTGAACCTATTAGGCTTCTTTTGAGCTTTCTGGACCCATATGTCCATAGCTTTCCAAGATTGAGAAGCATTCATGATTTATTATTATGTATTCCCCCTTCCTTCTTCCTCTCCCTTCCCCTCCCCTTTACCTCAATTTTCTCTTCTGGAATTCACATAAGGTAACTATTTACTTAATATTTAGTGTTTACCTGACACCATGCAATGGTTTCCTATAAGACTTGTGTAGACATTTTTAGTTCCTTCTGACTCCTTTGGCTCTTACTGGGTTATTTCCAGAGATTTATCTTCTAGTTAGTTCATATATTCTTCACCTTAATCTAGCCTGCTATTGGGGTTCTCAACTAGATTTTCTGTTTTATTTGTTGAATTCATTTGCTCCAATATTTCTATTTGGTTTCCTTTTTATGTCTAGCTCTTTGATGAATTTCTCATTACAAAATAATCTCTTCCAAATATTGTTAAATTCTATGAATGAATTCCCATTAGAATTTCTTATAGTCATGATTTTGAATTCTTGTTCAGGTGGTCTCTAGGCAGATAATGTATTTCTGTAGACCACTGACTCTCAACTTTCCTGGTGCTGTGACCCTTTAATACATGCATGTTCCTCATGTTGTGGTGACCCCAATCATAAAATTATTTTTGATGCTACTTCCTAAATGGAATTTTGATACTGTTATGAATTGCAATATGAATTTCTGATATGTAGAACATCTGATATACGGCCCCCATGAAATGGTTGTTCAATCCCCAAAGGATCTCAGCCCACAAGTTGAGAACCCCTGCTCTACAGATGGTATAATTGTGCTCCTGTAGTAAAGCCCTGTTGAGAGAGGAGATATGTTAAAGATTTATTTTTATTTATGTGTCTCTGTGTATGTCTATGTGAGGGTAGCCCATGAGTGTATGTGTGTGTATGTGCATGCATGTGGGGTGTGTGTATTTGTGTGTGTATGTGTGTGTGTGTGTGTGTGTGTGTATGTGTGTGTACCCACTGAGGGCAGAAGAGTTCATCAGATACCCTAAAACTGGAGTCACAGGTGGTTGTGTGCTGCCTGATACCTGTGCTTAGAAATGAATTTAGGTCTTTGGAAGAGCAGCAAGTACTTTTAACAGCAGAGCCATCTCTCCAGCCCTGAGAAGAGATTTTTTTGTTTTGTTTTTGTTTGTTTTTTGAGACAGAGTTTCTCTGTGTGGCCTTTGTGGTCTGGAACTCACTCTGTAGACCAGATTGGCCTTGAACTCAGAGATCCATCTGTCTCTACTTCCTGAGTTCTGGAATTAAAGACATGAGCCACAACTACCTGGGTAAGATATTCTCAACAGATACACTTTGAGCCCCATCCATTAGTAGGCAGACAATCACTTTTTTTCACTTGTAAAACTGATGTGTTTTGAAGGGAACACAAAAGTCTGGAGCTTCAACTGACTTTCAAAGAAAGACACAAAAGGTTTCTATTCTCCACATGTGAAAGGAGGTGACCTAGGAACAAAGGATGCTTCCAGGTCTAGAATGGGCATGGCTCTTCATCCCACCAAATCCTGAGATTTTTTTTCCAAAAATAAAACCTAATTCTCCTAGTCCCAGACTTGAATAAGAAAAGTTTTCTATACAAGAGAGTGGATGTAACCTCTGGTCCACTTCCTGTGTCCCAGAAAAGGGCTGGTTACAATGTTATATTGGCATGTATCATAAAAGTTGGCCACAGAAATCAGATGCTCCCCCCTTGCTCAATTTGGATAAACTGTAAATAAATTTATTTTAAGGTGCCAGTTTCTGTTTCCTTACTCTACAGCACAGTGTCAAGTTTATAGACCCAAGGGCCTAGTGACAGCATGGTACCATGCTTCTTGTGACTCTTCATTAATAGTCATGCATCTGGAGGGACAGCTACCCTACTGTTTACAGAATGGCTTTGATAGCAGACCTCCTGTGCTCTGGTTGAAGAAGCCATGACCGCTTTGGTTTCATAGCATTTGAGGATACTGTCAGCAGTGTGCATGAGGGTCTCTGTGGGCCCAGGCAGGATTTGATATACCATGTGGATATCCATTTCTGTGGGTCTGTAAAGGAGGGGTTACTATCATCAGCCAGTGTGGCAAAGGGTGTAGCAGTTGCAGTTGTAGAGGCAGGCATCTGTTAATTTAATGGTCATGTATAAGAGATGCCACACTTGTGGGCCCAGATGCATGTGACACAGTATCCCAGGTAGCAGATAGGCTCTGAGCATTACTCTGGTGATCTTACTTGGCCTCTGTGGTTTCACTTGCTTGGTGGGTTGTGTCTTGGGGCCATGGATGGATGGGCAGGGTTTGTTGGTTGGTTTACAGGGATGGGTCAGCTGAGTAATTAGGCTGATCTGCTTAGCTCCATCATATGACCCTGGGTAGTGGGCAGAGTTTCAGGGCAATGCTGGGCTGGGCACAGGAGTCTGAGAGCTGGCATAGTGCCCACCAATCCATTCTCTGGGCAAGGCAGTATTGTACTACATGGTCAGCTCTTCAAATGGGCTCAGGGCCTCTGTGCCCCCACCGGATTTTCCATGTTTGTGGTACAAATCTGCACTATTGGGTCTCTTCCTTCTCCTTTTGAGTGAAGTCCCCTGTGGTGCAGGTTGATGTCAGGAAGTGAGATTGTGGATGCCCTGAGCTTTATTCTTTCTGTGTTCAACGACATCCCTGCCACATCACCATGGAACTCCAGCACCCTCTTCAAATACTCCAGGGATATAGCTGTTGTTTTTCCTGTTTTGTTCAGGTGCTGTGGAGGAAAGCATGCCAGGCACCTCTGGTCAGCAGGCTCTCTGATGTTACCCTCAGGCTGTCAGCTGCATCGTGTTTTGATGTTATTTTTCATCCCCTCTCCAATTATTCTATGTAATTAAATAAACCACAAAATGGAACGCTTGGCTTTTTCCTTCCCTACAAGGGACCATTTGGGAAGTTACCCTCGCAAGGCGAACCTCCCTTTCTCTTAGATCTGCGCCATAAAAGAAGTAAAACACCACAGTTCAAGTGTCTGTTGTCAATAGCAGAGTAGGTTATTGAAAAGATGAAAGAAAGGTGACTCTACAACCTGCACACTCGATTCCAAAGGCTGAAAAATGCAATTACCCATTTACCTCTCTGGCACATGATTATCACATTTCAAGAGAACAAGTCAAAACACATCCTGCCAATTACAGCAGACATGTGACCCCCACGCCACTGAGGCTTTGGACTCTATTTGTCTGTGCTGAGAACCTTTTTCATGTCATCTTTCCTGACGCGAGTTTGCAAAAATGATTCCTGTAATTACCGGCCCAAACAAACCACACAATTAGCAGGAACACTGCTGAAGGCATGGTCCCCAATGTTTTTTTTGTTGCTCCACATACAACTGCCTTTTCATGGGGACCCTTCACACCCCTTTGCTCATCGAGGGGGTAGAAATAAGGATCATCCCCTTCTAAAAGCTGGCACTAGGGTTGGCTGGCAGGCCTTTTTGTAACTTTAAAAATAAACATAGGAGGTGAAATCTACATACCTTCTCCCTGCTATAACTTGAGGATCATGCCGTTTCTAGAAGCTACCCCTCTCTCCAAATCATCCAACAGTTTTGAGCTTCTTAATAGTTATCAGTGAGTTACCTGGCTCAATTGTGGCTTTAGGGCAACATTAGTGGTTGTCTCCATCTTGAATGTAGTTAATGCTATTTGGGGATGGAGTCTAGGACACTTGTCATATCTTCCTCTAAATCACTTGTGCTAATTTCAAGTCCTGACTCCTGTTACGCAGGCTGGTGATGTCAAGAAGCTGTGGTTGTATGAAAAGTGGGTGGGCAAGGGCCTGGGAGTGACAGTAAGGGACTTTTACAACAGCAATATATAGTTGGGTCTATGTCACATGATGATGTCCACATATCTTTTGATGGCATGTGGATTTCCAGAAAGGACAAGGTACAGCTTGGCTCCAGAGCAAACAGCAACTAGACTATGGCTGATGTTAGTTGGGAAAGGAGTCTGGTTGGCCTCATGGGATTCTATCCTCAACTACAGAATAGTTAGGACCTAGGTGGGGGCACCTTTGGGTTTCACAGCAGTGGTGACAGACATGCTTAGTAGCAACAGTAGACATACCTGCATAGAAGATCTCTGTCCCCAGAGTAAGGCTGGCTTAGGCTTGAGCTATACATTCATGGCTAACTAACTCTTCTCTTTGAACAATCTGTCAACTGAAGAGTTTTCAAATTGACTCCCAGGGAAGGGAGATGCTGGGTGCCAGAAAGATGGCTCAATTGGAAAGATGCATGTTTTACAAATGCAAAGAACAGAGTATAATCTTCAGAACCCACAGAGAAAAGCTAGGTGCATGCTTGTCATCCCAGCACTGGAAAATGGACCAGGCACACCCCTGGGGCTTGCTGGCCAGCCTGGCTAGCCCACTTGGAAAGTGCCAGACCAGTAAGAGACTCTGGGTCAAAAGAGAGAGAAAAGATAGACATCACCCGTGGAACAACATCCAAAGTTGTCCTCAGGCCTCTACATGTACACACTTATGCCTGTGCACCCGCACATACATATGCACACATACAGTAAGGACAACATTAAAAGCTATGTTATGGGATGGATACAGGGCTGAAGGTGAAGGAGTATCCACAATTATCTCATCCATGGCTGGTAAAGTATCACTAGGGAACCAGAAAGTATTCTTTGGGAAACATTCAATTAATGATATTTTTTTTAGTGAAACTTCTTAGTTTTACATAATTTTTCAGGATTTCAGAAAAATTGGGAATTAGTTCCCAGGAGGAATGCCCTTATAGCAAATTACTTAAGTTAATTTATGGCAATTTATACCGACAGATGCTTTAGAATGGAGTATAAACAAGCATTTCCCCAGCACTTTAGGTTTATATGCCCCCATGAATTAGAGTCCAACCCCCCCCCCCCCGAGCCCTGAGCTCAGAAGGCATCATTATTTGTAGATGATGGTTTTGAAGATTTAGTTTAGACAAGGCCAGTCCTAGCCTGGTACCTTTATTAAAGAAGCAAAGGGGGAAATAGACACACAGGGAAGGTGGTATGAAGACACACAGAGAACATCATGGGAAGAAGGGAGTGCTAATTTGTCACCTAAAACCAGGGGACAGTCAAGGACTGGCTCCCCCAGACTTCAGAAGGGACTGATCTACTTACACTCTCATCTACACACTCTCAGTTTCAATTGCTTAAACCTACCTCATTTGTGGCCCACTGTAAAGAAGGGGCACACAGAGGCCTGGGATGATGATGAGCGCAGATCCGATCCTCCATCCATTCACAACTGTCTTTTGTCTGAATGTCTTTCCTAATTGGAAGACCCTTCTCAACAGTCGAATACTGGCTACCCAGGTATTCGAATTTAATCTAAAGATTCTTGTCCATGAGAAAGCTATGGTATGACTGTGTCAACCTTGTAGGAGCTGAGAGGGACCCTGGAAATATTCCCGTGCTTGAAAATTTTTACAGTAACAAATTAAAACCCATGATTTCAAGTGATCCCCAGGTGCTAGCTTAAGGCTGAGGTGGTCCAAGAGTGAGCCCAGGGAAGTTTGTGTGAGACTAGACCTCAAAGCACAGGTCCTACCTGCAGAGAAGTCAAACAAAAGGGGAAAGTCATGTGGTCACATCCTTCAGCCAACCTCTGCATCCAACTTCATAGCCCCTGGCCTCTGCCCAGCCTCAGTGGGTACAGCAAGAAGGCATGTGTGGTGGTTTGAATGGGAACTGTCCCCATGGGTTCAAGCACTGGTTCTCAGTTCTCAGTTGGTAGTGCTTGGGGAGGCTTATGGGACTTTTAGGGAATGGGGTCTTGTTGGAGGAAGTATCTATCTATCTATCTATCTATCTATCTATCTATCTATCTATCTATCATCTATCTATCTATCTATCTATCTATCATCTATCATCTATCATCTATATCTCTCTGCTTCCTGAGTGCAGTATGACCAGCCAGCTCCGTATTCCTGCTCCATGCCTTCTGCCCCATAATGGCCTGAGTCTCAGCTGGAACTGTAAGCCAAGCTAAACCTTCTCTCCTTTATGTTGCTTTTGGTCACGTATTTTGTCACAGCAATGGAAAAGAAACTAGTAAACCTTGGCCGAGACCTCACTAGGAGAATTAACTCTGGTAGAATCTGGCCTTTGTTTAATGGGGCTTCCCCACTAGCAGGTAATGTTGCCGTTTTATCGACAACCAATGCTGTTGTGGCGACACGTGGCCCTGACGTACGGCACTCTTGCAAACAGTGCAGACAGGTCTGTAATCCTACACAACTAGGCAAAATTTACACTGATGTGTGGCTGCCCACCTACATAATACACACAGCCTTTGCTTCCCTTTTCACAGGCGTGCATCTTCGCAAGGGTGAAGAGTAAGATCCCTCTAGACAGACAAAGCTCTTTTCTGCAAATGGCAGCTCAGGAAGGCCTGGTGCCACCATGGATGAGAGCAGAGAATGGAACATAGTTCTGGGACAGTGACTCTGGGTCACTGAAGGGCAAAGTGACCCTGGAAGCCAGATCTTATTGCTGCCCCCCCCCCCCAACACACACACATCAGATCTTTACTTTAGAAGGAGAACACATGCTTTTAATTCCTGCACCCAGGGGGAAGAGGCAGGCAGATTTCTGAGAGTTCAAAGCCAGGCTGGTTTACAAAGCAAATTCCAGGTGAGTCAGGACCACAGAGTGAAACCTTGTTTCCAAGTGACTCCCCTGCACCAAAAAAAAAAAAAAAAGAAAAAGAAAAAGAAAAAGAAAAAGAAAACAGGAGAGAATATGTGACTTCGAGCCTGAACATGACATCAGTATGTGTGTTAGGGAAAGGTGAAATTGCAGTCATGACTGACAGGCTGAGATCAAAGCGTGGCAGAGGTTCTTCCATCTTATATTCTTGCTGTGGCCATTTCAGGTTTAACTAGAATTTGATCTCCTTGATGGAGAATCCCATGGAAAATTACACTCCTCCATTCTAGGAACCTGAGCAGGTAACCCCATGTCTTAGCTTTGTTTAAACTGCCTGACTGGCTAAACCTCCACCTGCAGGTGCAGAGTGAGATAACAGGATTTTTTTTTTTTTTTTTTTTTTTTAGCACCCCTCTGTCTAAATGCTGAGGCCTCACACTTGGGCCCCCAATACCTGAATGTAGTCCCAGCCAGCTGGAATAAAGACTTTCAGTCAGCTCCATACCATGTCACCTCTGGTGTTAGTGGGCTTCCAGTAACAAAAGAACAGCTTCCTGTTCATCCCCGAAGGCATCTTTGTAGAGCTCTCTTAGAGCTGGAGCTGCTGGGCCCTGCCCATTGCAGCTGATCTACGAAGGCCAGTCTGACTGGTGGCTCTGATGTCTGCCCTCAGCAGTCTCCTGCCTATTAGAGATCTGGCTAATGGGTGTGTCCTGACTATGGGCAGACAGGCTATGTCATGGTTTCCGGTAAGGGGTAATATAGACCTTCTGCTAGACTGACTGCTGGGAGCAACCACAGGGCCCTGGGATCAAAGCTGGCTCCTCCTTAAGGTAGAAGCTGAGGAATGGGCCTTCCCAGAGGCCAGGTGGTTTCAGGGGGTCACCTCCATTGCTACCTTCTAGCTAATGCTCCCTAGGAAATATGCCACGGACGGGGCAAGGTCTATGGGAGATCTCCCCTAAGTGACAAAAGGACTCATGGCAGGCATGTGGGGCGGGGCTTTGGGACCTAAACAGTTAACTTTTGCGCTGCCCCCCTATAAGCAGAATGCCCTGGAGCAAGTCATACATTTCTGGCTTAGCTTCTGCCTGTCAGTGGGAGGTTTTCATGAAGAATAAATTACAGGCTTTGTGAAATACAAAGTAGTAAGGTGGCTGCCACCACCCTTTGCCGTGGGCTCTCCTTGCGAGACCCTTCTCTGCCAGGCTGCCCCTCCAGCACAGTCTTAAATCCCATTTGCTTCTGGAGCCTTGGAAACCCTGAGCAGCTCACCTAGGGCTCCAGTTAGGGCTGAGGCTGCACCTAAATCCTCCAGGATAGCTGGTGGCTATGCTTGCTTCCTGGGGCATAATCAGCCTCTGGTCACCTCCCTGAAGGGCCCGAGTGTAGGCCTAGCTGAGGCCAGTGATCTTACCAGGCAGCAACCAGCAGCTGCTCCTCAGAGGTCCCAGCAGAAGTACTCTGAAAGCTCCTGAAAGGAATTTATGTGTGAGAACTTCTAGGACAGCGTCTGACTCCTGGGGATGCACTAGTTCTGAGGCTGCTGCCCCTCTGGGATGTCCTAGCCTCAGATCCCAAATGCCTAAGACTGTTTACTGAATCCTCCATGCCCTCCCCACAAAGGTAGCCAAGTTGGCTCATTAATTCTGAAAACACCAGTCCGAGCGCTGCTTTCCTTGTGCCACTGGTGCAAATATATTCAAATGATCATTCAAATGATTTAACAGGCAAAGGGTCAGCCTTCCCAGAGTAAATCCCATTTCTAATGTGCCCATCTGAGTGATTTCATTAGGGTGTGATGTTAAAGAGAAGTGTATACCGCTGCATAACTTATACAAATGTATGCAAATGAAGTGCTTGAAAGAGCCCTGGTGGAATTCCTTGGAGATTCCCCAGCATTCCACCGCTGCCCGTGGATCAGCTGTTATCATCACAAAAAGCAGCAGCTCCCAGCAGGGACAGGAGGGTTAGAGAGGCTAAGATGCGGGGAGGGGAGAGCAACAGCGACACCCAGAAAGCCCTTCCAGTTCTGGAGAGCAGCGCCTGCCCCGGGCTGGCTGTTCAATCAACCTCCCCCACAGAGCCGGCTTTGCAGCAGTCTGCTTGGTGCTCAGAATACAAATCAGCTCTAAACTTTTGAACCCTTTTGGTAGGAAGAGAGGGGGGGAAATCTTCATGAGAAGAAGCCAGCTGCAGATCCAGTCATGGGATAAGTTTAATTTATTTTCAAGGAGAGGGTAGGGAGAGGGGCCAGGCAAGGCCACCAGAGCTTCTGTTTGGCCTTTCTTGGGGGCTGCCCTGACCTGGGACTAATGGGTCTTAGATTGAGCGCTAGATGGATCAGGACAGGGCCTTTGTGTCTGTTACCTTTCTGAGGAAAACCTCAAGGTCAAGGTCTTATTGGACTTTATAGATGCACAAATGTATATAAATATGCATTTATTTTTCAATATGGGGGGCGTGTGAACCCAGAGCCTTGCACAAGCTCAGCAAGTGCTGCGCCAATATTGGTGGATATTGGGGTTCAAAGGGCAAGATTTGCGGGCACCTGTGTTCGGCAATAGGAACTGGACAGCATCCTATGGATAGTGGCAAGTGAGAGAACAGTAGGATGTTTTTGAGGAAGAACACACTTCCAAGGGAGGAAGTGGGATGGATTAAGGGTGAAAGTTTAGAGGCTCAAAAGGTGCCCCATGCGGAAAGGACTGGGACTTTCACGGGTGTTTGTACAACATGCTTTCTCTTCTGTATGTTCTATATGCTTCATGTCCAAGGTGTGTGTGCATGTGGAGTGGGGGACGGGGTGCTCCAGTCTTTGTATCTGACAGTGAGGTTATTTTTTTTGGAGGTATGATAATTTTGTAGGCTTTGTACAAAGACTTCCAGGCTCTTTTCTCCTGCCTATTGTCACCGAGCTGCATGCCCAGCCGTCCTACTTAGGGTTTTTATTGCTGCAACAAAACACCATGACCAAAAAGCAAATTGGGGAGGAAAAGGTTTATTCAGCGTACACTTTCATATTGCTGTTCATTGCCAAAGGATGTCAGGACAGCAACTCAAACAGGGCAGGATCCTGGAGGCAGGAGCTGATGCAGAAACCGTGGAGGGGTGCTGCTTACTGGCTTGCATCCCATGGCCCCCAGAGTGTTCTGTCACTCTGAAAGTTCCTGTCCACGATGAAGGTCACTTGTTGCCTTTGGTGTCTCATCTACCCTGGGCACCTAGATCAGAAAGAGCTTTGGGACTCCAGGGGAGAATCTGGAGGCTGCTATTTGTGGGGCCTATTTTATCTTAGGAGCATTGGGGTGCAGAACTGGATTAGTTGCCATTTTGGACATGGTTGTTGTTGTTAGCCCTTGTCAGTGTCTTACAGTGCTCTCTCTGTGTTGGGTGCTGTTTGCTGTAGTTGGCTGTCTAGGACCTTGGGCTGCCTAGGGTCAGACATCTGTGGGGCCAGAATGCCACTGTATTGTGTGTGCATGTGTGTGTGTGTGTGTCCACATGTATCTGTTTTGGGCCTCATGGTATATAACCTGACATCAGGGAAGAGCTTCTGTTCTGTCACTGCCTCACAGCCTCAAGAATCATCCTCTGTAAGGCACCCCAAGGCCCTCAATGAAAATATCTCTGTGTAAATCCTTGTTTTCCACTAATGCTATAGGAATTCACTTCTTACACCAATAATGCCCACATTTCTCACACCTATAAACCCTAGAGAAAAGAGATAGTTTAACATTTATGTTGTGTGTGTAGCAGGGCACACAATCAGAACAATTAAAGATTGACTTAGGCTATTGCCTTGGAATGGTCTGCTGAAGTCCTTTCTCTGTGCTCTGTTGTCATCCTTTCTCCAGGGTCTGTAGCGGTCTTTTCTCTGTGGATTGTAGTGGTCCTTTCCCTGTGGCTTATAGCAGCCTATCCTTTGTGGTCTGCTGTAGCTCTTTCTCCATGCTCTGTCGTGGCCTTCTCTGTGGTTTGTAGTGGTCTTTCCCCGTGGTCTGTTGTAGTTCTTTCTCCATGGTCTGTGGTAGTTCTTTCTGTGTGCTCTGCAGTGGCCCTCCATCCATCATTCGCAGTCTTCCCAATTATGACTTATTGCAGTTTATTTCCTGAGTGTTGGCTTCTATGGTTTCAGTTACCCAATGATAGCTTCTCCCCAGAATACCATGTGGAAAATTCCAGAAGTAAACAATATCTTAGTTTTCCATTTCAGGCTGTTTGAAAGGAAGGATGAGATCTTTCTGTGAGTCCTTTGTCCATTGTGTTCCCTTTGTATACATTCCCCTCCTGTTCACCATCCCATAACAGTGAAGGCACCTCAGTGGTTATGTTTATAAAACTCTAAAGCTGATCCTAATGCTGCTAAAAGTGTGGCTGTCCTACAGAGAGACTGTGAAGTGATTCCTTTAGACTTTCAATTTAGTATGGAAGGAAAATACTTATACACTAAGATTGCTGAATTTTATGATAAACTGCTTCTAATGTTTTACTGCCTTTCTGTTATAGAATAAAGGTCATCATACCTTTATATTTGTAGGACAAATTGGTGTAAATAGTGCCCTGTGCTCCTCTTGGTGTGGCCCCTTTACTGGGGTCATGGAATGCATATGTTTCTCTGGAATAGGCATCTGGACTTAACATCCCCTTTGTCCTCCATCTTTCCGAATGTTTCTTCAGCTCTGACCAGCCCTCCTCTGTGTCGTGTGTTTTCCATTTCCACGCAATGTCCAGATGTCCAGGGCTTCTCTATAGTCTCACAGCTGCCAGAATCTTATCATGGATATGAATCCAGGTCTCTTTCCGCACTGAACAAATCACTGGTGTAGCAGGCATGTGCTGGTGGCTGTGCACAGCGATGGGAGCAAGTCCTTTGGGTCCTGCCTGACTATTCATCTCAGCTTAGCTATTGGCTATTTAAGACCATGCAGCAGAGGCCATAGTCTTCCTTGACAGGAGTCCTGTCCTGCCTACATCGTGAGCTAGGTGGAAGGCAGGACGTGGGTGGGACATGGCAATGGAAGAGGCCCAAGGAAATGAGGCTCATCTTTCAAAAGGAAGCAAAACCTTTGGAAGTATTGGGTTCTTTCTTCCTGTACACAGAATATGACCCTGGGCTCCAATTTCCTGTGACTCTTCAGTGTAGTGGACATCAGGTCATCCTTCTGTACTTCAAGGACATAAACTGACCCTGGTCAGTGAGAACAACTAGTTGCCCCACCTCCATAGACATACCTTGTGAGTGTGCCCTATTGGGGAGAGAGCAGCAGGCACAGCCACCTTCCAGAGGGGCCTTGAGGACACCAGCTCTCAGGAAGGCATTGCTCTAAGGAAATGACTCAGCTGGGAATGACTTCAGAATGACTCAGGAGACGCTGTGCCCTGACTTCTTGGGAGTGAGGTCTGGCAACTACCAATGAAGATGAATTGGTATGAATCAGGGATGTGACCTGAGTGCCCCACCCCCACCCCACATACCACCACCACTACCAAAAGTCAGATGCTGGAGCTCTACTGAGTGACACAGTGACAACCAGCCTTGGAAAGTAGAGAAATGTCCCTGGGTTAGGCTCCCCCACCAGTGAGGACTTCTGAACAACCATTAACTTTGATAGCAGAGAGTGGGCAGGTGAAGGGGGTGGCAGATGGCAGTCTCCTGTAAAGTCCCCTGTCCAGTCAACATGTCTCCGCTGACCCTGCATAAAAAGAGAGTCGTGGGCTCACAAGGCAGGTGACCAGGAGCTGCTCCTCAGAGATGCAGCTTGAGGCACAGATGAGCCTTCATCTGCAGAGAAATAGGTCTCAGGGAAGGAGCAGCATTGGAAAATATCTGACAAGCAGGACAGTGAGGGTTGCAGAGAGGCCCCGAGACTCGGGTACCTCCCCAGAAGTGGGCTGTGAGAACGATTGCTGCCCTGTGGGATGAGACGGTGCTCCGGGGATACACTGTTCCCATTTTGCAGAGTTTGGGCGGGAGTAATCTGGATGTCAGCGCCTCCCTCACCCCTCCTGTGTATCAGCTTCCTGCAGCACCAAGCAGGCTCCATTCCCTTACTCAGTGTCATTTCCAGAAATAGAGACTCTGTGGGTAGACCCAGCCGCCATCTAGTAAAAGGTGACTCTCTGTCTGGGATGCTGGTGACATGCTGGAGTCTCTTTGTGAAGTCTGACTTTAAAATCTACAAGCGATGAGGTGAGAGCTGGTGGATGAATTCCACAGGATTTAAGAGATCAAATATCTATTCCATATTAAGCTTGCAAGTCACCATGGATCTTGGTAAATGCTGGCCGCCCACATTTCAGGAGCTGTGGTCATATGAATATGACATAGGCGATCCCTCTGTGGCTATACAGAGCTGCGGTAGTGACCAAGAGTCACAGCCCAGAAGTCCCAGGAGCTAGAAAGAGGTTGGTTGTATGGCTATGGTCTCTCCACAGATCAGATGGTTCCTGTTAAAGTAGGGGATTAGCACCAGGTGATGGCTAATCTTGGTTATCAACTTGACTGTGTTTGTAATCAACTAAATCTTAAGCTGCCAGGCACACTTGTGAGGGATTTCCTTGATCAGATTATTAAAGCAGGAAGACCCACTCCAAATCTTACCACACCTTCTGGACAAAGAAGAAGGAAAATTTGCTTTTTGCCTCCTTCCCTTCACTCTTGCTGGTAAGCACTTCTATCCTATTGTTGCCTGTATCAGATCTAACATCTTTAGGATTCCAATGTAGACTGAAGACAAGCAGCTTTTTAGGACTCCTCCAGGCCCCCAGCACCAGACTGGGACTGCTGAGAGATCCAGTCTTGTGGGCTGAAAGCCTATGGTTAGAAATGTTTGAGGAAGTTACTGTGAGGAACAAGAAATTTAGTGACTGTACATTGTAAAAAAAAAAAAAAAAAAAAAAAACTTTTATTCTCCTGGCTCAATCGTTGTCTGGAAGGCTTGCTACCTCCTTCTGCTGGCCTAGGCCTAGTCCTGGAAGCTTCTAGCCTCTGTATAATCTAACCTAAGCCTAGAATATTTTCAGCCTCTGAGACTTACTGCTTAATGAGCTCACCCTTACTTGTTCTTTCTGAGCTCTGGGCTGACTGGTTTAACTCAGCTGTTCTGGCTCAAACTCCTCTCCCAGCTGACTTATTTAATCTGACTTCTCTTGGCCCAGAATTGCTCTGTTTGGTCTCAAACTAACTCAGCAATCTGTTCTAATCTTCTGGCTTCTCATTTTCTGAGTTTTCTCTCTGCAACCATCTCTCTATTACTGTGTCCGTAAGACTACCTTTTCTCTTTGAAAAAACTGCCTCTTTTCATGAGAGTTGGGCATATCCTATTCTGTCAAATCTTCTCTGATTCATCACTTTGTCTGCCTCTCAATTAGACATCACTTTCAAATAAAGGTGCTTCCTTCTACAAAGTAACTCTACCTTTGTTTGGAATTAAAGGCATGCATCACCATCACTGAATCTCAGCTTTTCTTTACCTGGTATTTGCTCTATACCAGGCTGGCCTTGAACTCAGATCTGTTTGCTTCTCCTAGATTAAAGGCTAGGCACTTGTATTCCAGCTGGATCACACAGACCTAGAAGGTCTTTGGATGTGATCTCTTGCCAGCTGGATTTGGATGTGATCTCTTGCCAGAACAGCCACGTTATGAATTAACATTCCTCTATAGTATATAAAACTTTTGACTATTTGTGGATAAAGAAGATAAGGATGTTGGTTGGTTGCTCCTAGAAGCTCTAAACCAACAATAAAAAGGCATGAGGTCAATGAAATAATTAACTGGCTCCAGATTTTAAGTATGCCCTGGAAGAAAATCTTCCCTCTGGCAGCCACAGACCTTAAGTTATGGAAAATCAAACCTAATCCCTCATTATAAGGTTGGCTGACCTAGAGTGACATTTCAAGATTCAGCCTCAGAGGATGTCAGTGGATAAAGTGAGGGCACAGATTGGCAAAAATGGGACCCTTTAACTTGGGGTAGAGATGTGTGGGAGGACCCCAATGAGGCTTAGGACTTTGAACCTTCAGATTCTGAAGGGTTTGACTCCCTTGAGGAAGTAGTCCCCCTCCACTTAGCAGGGTGCATTTCTACTCCTGCCCCCTGCAGTACTGCCCTCACAGCCCTTGCGTGAGAGAATTCATCCTTCATGCTCCGCATGGGCTCTGGCATTAGAACTGGTCCCCAGTTCATGGAGCTTTTTGGGAAGGCTTAGAAGGTGTGGCCTTGCTAGAAGTATGGCAGGGGTAGGGGCCAGGTGGTAAGGTTTCAAAGTTCTCTCTCTCTTTGCTTCCTGTGTGTGGTTTGAGATGTAAGCTTTCAGCTGTTCCTGCATCCCTGCCTGCTGCCTGTTGCCATGATTCGCTGGCTTGATGGGCTCTTATCCCTTGGAAACCACAAGCCAAAATCAATTATCTCATATATTACTTCCTTTGGTCATGGTGTTTTACCAGAGCAGCAGAAGAGTGACTAACACACACTGCCACTGTTTCTGGGGCTCTGTCGTGATATGGATGTGGTTTTAGTATATTCCCCAGGGCTTCATGTATTGGAACTGTGGCCCCACTGTGTAGATGTGGTGAAACCTTTAAGAGGTGGGGGTCTAGTGGGAGGTCATTAGGTCATTTGGTCATGCCTTTAAAAGGATTGAGGTATTTCTGGAGGTGTCTGAGTTTTTTTTTTTTTTTTTTTTTTTTTTTTTTCTGTAGAGAGATGTTATGAAGATTTGAAGCTGCTCCCTATTCCCCATCTCACCACGTGAGCTTTCCCTGTCTCACACGTTCCTACCATGATGTCATCCACTCACATGTGATGTAGCCAAGGAGGAGATCCTTGCAGAGCTTGACCAGCTTCCACAGTGGTGGGATAAACAAGTCTTTAAAAATAACTCATCTGGACTCCTATATCTCATTATTACAATGGAAGAGACATCAAGACAAGTTCTGGCCTCTCTCCCTGTACACTGACTGAGCCTGCAGAAGCCAGAGAGTCTGATGTAAGGTTAGCTCCAAGCCAGAACATAGTGGGTATTCAGAATACTGACAACCTCTCTCCCAGTTCCTCTTTCTCTTCTATAAGTTCAAAAGTTGATGCATCTATTTTGTTTGAAACAAAACATGGGTGTAATTCTTGTGGTGGATCTGATGATATCATTTCAAATATGGCATGGATTTGTACCAAGGAGAGGAGAGACCCAGGGGCAATTTAACCCAAAGAGCCCATGTCCATGGTCACAGTAGCCTCAGAGGACACTATATTGCTTGCCAGGGCTTTATTTCTGAATGCCTTGTGAGTGACTGTTGAAAAAATGAGGGAGTGGGAATAACGTGGAAATCAGAGCTTCCATAAAGAGCAAGGTGTGTAGTGACACAGAAAACCCAATTGTGCTGGGAGCCTTCCTGCCAGCACAAGCCAATCTTGGAAGGCCTAGAAACTTCTGTGAACTGTGCCCCCATCACCACCATTCACACCACTGTGAAGCACTCATACCTTCTGGGAGATAGAGGAAGGCACGCCCCAGCAATGGCTTAGGATGTCAGTCTTATTCTAGCTGTGGTTAGCCAGAGCCACCATTGTGATCTTCCCACAGGCTAAGTGGGGACCTTGCTTTTCTTGTCTGCTCTCATTCCTACCTGCTGTCACACTAATGCAAAGAAGCCTTCCCCAGGTGCCTGGGCTGTCTGTTACACAAATAGTTCCTGCAATGAACTCTCTCTTGGAGCCTTTGCTCCGTGACTTGCTTGGCAGGTTCAAATCAAACACTGCAATACTTTTCCTGTTTTCCATCTCCTTTTTTGATACATATCCTACTTTACTTATCCATCAAGGGCCCAGTGAACCCTTTTGTGACCCAGACATTGCTCTAGGTGCTCTGAATGTAGGTCTGAACAAACCATGCACACACATTACCCCTGGAGCCAGCATTCAACCCAAGGAAGACATCAGATGAACTATTTAAGTAAACTGTATATTTCATTAGACTGCTTAATGGGTATTAAGAAAAGTTTTGCTGGATGGTGACACTTAATAAGGACATTAAATAAGAGAATAACTAAGTCACTTATATAAATAAGAAAGACATACGCAGCCAGTGCAAAGGCAGGAAGAGTTGCACTGTGGGAGAAATAGAAAGTCAGGAGCAAGTGGTAAAGATGGAATCAGGATGTGGAAGGTCAGGTCTTTCAAGCATCATGAGGGTCTTTTCTCCTGAGTCCCATGGAGAATTTGTTTGGAATAGGCAAACATTTGGATCTGATTTTATTTGCTGTGCTTTTCAGAGTAATTAACACTAGCTTAGTGTACAGACTGTAACTTGGACTCATGTATGCTGCTCATCTAGTACAAGGCTCCTCCACATGGCACAGCAGGGATCTAGGTCTATCCTGGACCAGCAAGGATCCAGGTCTAGCCTGGTGCTCTGCGTTACCACACCATGGGGGAGGTGAGAAGAACTGATGACTGAAGTTGGGTAAACAAACGTTCTCCTGATTTTTTTTTCAGTTGTTCAAGCTCCACTGATGAGAAAGGCAAGCAAGGCTGGGTGACACAGTCACACTGGGACAGTGAGAGTGGCATGGCCAACACAGCATCTGTACCTTGGGAGAGGTAGAGCTGAGCCATCAGCAGGTATCCTTGGGTGACACTCTAAGGACATCCATCTCACAGTGCTAAAGGATGAAGAGTCTCTTTGAGGCTCCTCTACCATAGCTGCAAGAGTGGAGGATGCCCTGGCAGCTGACCGCCAAAAACACAAAGCAAGGAAAGGCAGAGCAAGGGTCCAGTCTGTACCACCTCTCTGATACTTGACATTTTTATTTACAGGGGCACACCATGTAGCAGCCTCCAAGAAATCACTACCACCACTCCTCTTCCTCCTCCTCTTCCTCCTCCTCTTTCTCTTCCTCTTCTTCTTCTTCCTCTTCTTCTTCTTCCTCTTCTTCTTC
>OU015742.1:127254092-127281612 GCA_907169655.1 Acomys percivali
TCTTCCTCTTCTTCTTCTTCCTCTTCTTCTTCTTCCTCTTCTTCTTCTTTGTCTTCTGCCAGGGAGTGGTACTTTTTGATTTTTGAGAAAGATTTTCATGGAGTTTGAGCAGGCCTTGAAGTCACTGCATAGCCATTCTAGTTTGCTTTGGGTTGCTATAATCAACATCATGACCAAAATTAATTTAGAGGAGGAAGGAATTTATTTCACCTTATACTTCCAGGTCATAGTTCATCACTGAGAAAATCAGAGCAGAAACTCAAGCAGGAACTAAAGCAGAAACCATGAAGGAACACTGCTTGCACTTTGCTCCCAGGTTCATGTTTAGCTGGCTTCCTTATTATACATCCCAGGAGCACCTGCCTAGGGATGGTGCTACCCACAGTGGGGTGGACCCTGGCCCTCCCCTCCCATATCAACTCACAATCAAAACATTCACAGAAAGTCACACGGGCTGATCTTGCAATTGAGACTCCCTCAGTGTACTGAGCTGTGTCAGGTTGACAGCTGAAACTAACCAGGACATTAGCCAAGGATGATCTTGGCATTTATGATCTTGTTTCTACCTCCTGAATGCTAGGATTACAGATGTGCCCTACCATGCCTGTTTTATGCAGTGCTGCGCATAGGATCCAGGGCTTCATGTATGCTAGCCAAGTACTCTACCAACTAAGCCACAGCCCCAGTCTTTCTATTTCTTTTGATTATAAAATATTTTGCTTCATGAAATGATAATGACAGTACATATAATTTTTGGATGCCCTCATGTTATGATCAAATCATCCCCCATCCTCTTTCTCCCGTCTATATCTCTCTCCAGCTGGTGATCAGACCATGTCAGTGCCTTATGAATTCTAAGCATGCTCTTGACCACCACTGACCTACATCCCAGCCATGTTTTCCATCTTAAAACAAAGCCCGCATATTTAACGACTATTTCCTGAGAGCCTGGTGCATGCTAAACAGAGTTGTGGAAGAATATGGCTTCCCACTTAGCTCTGGAGGCCGCACAGTCTGCTCACTGCTTTCAGAATTTGTGTTCACGATGGGTTCTTGTACCGATAAGGGCTGAGCTATTTCAGTTTCTGGATGTGAAAAATCCCACGGTCAGGTAGGAATGCTGGATTACCATTTGGGAAGCCAGAACCAGTCTGAAGGAATGGGAACTCTAGTTATCTAACTAGTCTCTAAAGCTGGTGAAACTTTGGGGATCTGGCAAACAATGCCACTATCCTGCCAATCGGACCTCAATGCCTGGAGGCAGGGTAGGCTCTACCTGCTGCCCTGTGAGGCATCATAGCCACTGACATTGAACCTCCAAGAGGCACCTTGTTCAGGCTGTGGGTCCTGCCATTCTTGTTGTGGAGTGGGGATAACTCCCTCTAGAGGTGAAGTCCTGCCTTCACTCCAGGCTTCTGCAATGGGAGAACAGGCCGACTCAGGTCTCTGAAGCAGGTCACAGTGTTTAGAGAGGATGTATTCAGTAAGGCCCAGTAAGATCTCACACTGATGTGGGACTCTGTCAAGTCACTTGTCTGTTTGGTCCTTCGTTTTGTAGCATGAGAGAAACAGCACCAGATTCACTAGGAAGAGCCAGCTGCTCCAAAAGCATTTGGCATCATAAACGCATGGTTGGCTTGCTAGGAGTCCATGTGAGTGTGTGGGCTGGCAGCCTAGGATGAGCCTTCCATCTCATGGTTATACAGGGGCAAGGGCCCTTGAGGCCTCTGCTTGTGGGTAGGAAGAGAAGGAGCATGAGAAGAAGTCCTACCCACTCTTCAAAAGCCTGGCCAGGAACTGACACACACCATCTCTGCTCACTTCCATTCCCTGGAACAAATCATGTAGCCCCATGGGGTACCAGGGGACCTGGAGATCGTCCTAGATGCCAGCAACCCAGGGCTAACACTATTCCTGTTAGTTCCATGTTACGGAGGACACGGAGCTCTGACGTAGAGAAGAGCTCTCTGCCACATGCCACAGTTTACAGGGCTGCTGTGGAGAGCTCAGTGTCAAGCGCAGAGAGCTCAGAGTGAGTGCGGGTGGCTACCTAGAAAGTACTGACTCTGCCTCCATTGTGAGCTTGTATAGATCTCAGAAACAAGTCCCCTGATCTCCAACTGCAGTACCTGTCTGTGGGACAATGGGGATGGGGACTGTGACAGGTACTTTAGGGTTAATAACAGCACAGGGAGTGAATGGCCATAAAACAGATACCCAGCCAATAGCCTTGCTCTTGACTTAGAGTGATGGCGGTGGGGCTTGGCAACATCTGAACTCTTTGTCCTCTTGAACTAGGACAGTGGGGCAGAGTCTGAAGCCACCTTCTCCCCCTGGTCACGAGTGGTGTCCTCTAGCTCTGCCTGATGTAGAAAGAACAATGAGGATTTATTCTGAAAGGGACACTGTACTTGTCCCTACTAACACAGGAGGGACACTATGCATTTGTTCTCGCTAACATGGCAGGGGTGTTTAGGGGCTCAGTGCTGTAAGAGTCACTCAGCCTCAGTGTGTGGTTTTCTCTCCTGGACTCAGGTAAAGCATCCTCCTCCTCATGCTGGCGAGCGAACGCGCAGTTCTGCCAGTGCAGTTCATTGTGAATGCACAGGGCAGAGTGTAAACAGATCCAGGCTTTGCCTCCTTCAATACAAGCAGGTCCCTCATGGGGACACGGGATCCTCGTTAATCCATGCGGAGGTGTTGATGAGAATGCTAATAAGGGCTCCTGTTGGCAGATGCACAGCCCCTCTGTCTATGTCCTTCTCAGAAATGCTGCCGGAAGGCGTTTCCGTGTATCTAGCCACCATGGGCCCCCACTGATCTGCTGCAGTATGAGTGCTGGGTCTAGAAAAGTCTCCCCACCTACAATTTTGCTAAACAGGAGGCTGCAGAAAGTATGGCTGATAATGACTGAACAGACAGAAATTCCCAGTGGCTCTTTAGGGCACACAGGCTGCACAAGCTTGTGCCATGAGATCGGGCTCCTGCTGGCTGCTCTGAAGGCCTCCATGTCCAGGGCCCCCAGGCCTAAACCTAGAGATGCAGAGTAGCCCAGGCCAAGCTATACACATTTAGGATTTGGTTTAATTGAGTGTGGTTTTCAGATAGTGAAATGTAGTATTTAAAGTGTGATAACATGCAGTTGTGTTTCCACCTCTACCCATCACTCTAGATAGAACATGCCCACCTCTGAAATTGGATTTGAGCCCCTTCATGGGCAGCTGGGATGTCATGGCCCTGGTGGGAGCTGATCTGTGTCTCTTTGTTATACAGGATTATCCTATAAGCCAAACTGGCACCATTTTTCAGTATAGCTATGCCCGCTTGCAGAAGTTCACCTCAGCCAACCTTGGTGACTATTGATGTTTCCGCATTGCTTACTGAAAGTTGGGCAGGGGAGGTCATAGGACCCTCACCTGTATCCCGTAATTCCCCCGGAGCCAGTTCTACACATTTGTATTCTAATTGTAGGTGACTTCCGGGAGGGGCTAGAAGTATATAGTCTGGGAAGGACTAGGGAGGAGGGTTTCATCTACGTGGCCAACTTCACTGGGAACAGACCTTCTGGTGTGACTGCTTTAAGGCCACTCGTGCTTCCATGAGCCCTTCCCTCACTACCCTGTAAAGAAGCCCAATACATTTAATTATTCCCCAGAGTGCATTTTGATAGAATCATACCTCTGTTTGTCATTGGGACTGTAGGAAGAAGGGTAGACATTGCTCATGTCTCCCCAGGGGAAGGGATTTGAGCAACAGCCCCATGGTGTGGCTCTTCCAGAATACTGTGTGGCTCTAGCAGCATATATTTTCTGTATACATGTGTGTGTAGGGGTCACCTTGTGTATCAGAAGGATGCTCCCCTAAGCACTAGACAACCATCCCTCATCACTCAGAGGCTTAATTTTTTTTTCTTTTCTTTTTTTTTTTTTTTACCAGTTCCCATTCATTAGGGTTTAATGTTCTCTGCCTCATTCTGCAATGCCCATATCCTTTCTCCTACCCCATGGAGCTGTTCTGATGATCAGAGGGGTCCATGTATACGAGGCATGTGGCACAAGTAAATGGATGACATGCAGGAGTGTAGCTCACCCCTTAGGTACAACTGAGCTATAAAGGATGCTCAGTGTTGCCCAACCTTGCCTGTACCTGCCTGAACTGTGTGACCAGGGCACGCTACCTAACCTCTCATGCCTCACTGTCTTCATCTGCAAATGATGAAGTGACAGGACCTACCATAGAGGCCTGACTGTCATTCACCTGAAGCTCTGGATGGTAGGCACTCTCTGTTGGCCTTTGGGAGAATGATGTTTGCTCAGACCTTCTTTTGTGTGGAGTAAGGATGCAGCAAGCTCTGACAGAATTTCATTTCTGTCATTTGTCTCAGGGGAGATGTGCTGTGTTGAGGTGTCATCCTGATCCCTGGGTAGGAACTGATATGCCTTGTGTCAGCAGGGAGAGCAGGAGTCTGATAGAAAGGGCTCAGGGACAGATGCTGGGATGCCACCCCAGTTGGCCACGGTTGCCCTTCTGGACACATCGGTCACCTCTCTCCACTTGGACCTGAGGCTCCAAGTTCCATCCTGTACTCTGTGCTAAGATGCCCTGGCGTTCCTTGTCACAATCAGGAAGCTACACACCAGAGTCTTGGGGTACCAGCCCTGTGGGGATCATTTTCAGAGACAGGATTGATAGAAGTGGAGCACCCTGGGAAAACTAAGGCTCAAAATGGCTTTGTTCACATAATCATGGTGTTTTCATTTCAGAAAGGTCAGGCTGAATACTGACTCCCCTGACAAGGGAGTCACTCCCAGACCAACTAGAAAAGCTTAGTCTGTTCTGTGCAGGGAGAGCCAAGGGTTGTACATACAATCTGAGAGACAGCACAAAATCACCATCACGGCCCTGTCCTGTATCCATGAGGCCTAACTCAGAGCCTCACCATGCCGCTTCCACTAAACAAGAGTTAGGCAAGATGTTTCTAGAAGATCTGGAACAGGAACACCCAGTACCAACCAAGCAGAATCACTAGAAGATGCTGGAAGAGTCTGGGATAAAACAAAGGCCCACCTGCGAGTGATATGCAGGCTCAGAGAGGACCTCATGTGCATCCAGAGCAGCACCTTGACAGTGGCTGCTGTAGTGGTTTGAATAAGAATGACTCCTATAGGCTCATAGATTTAAATGCTTGGTCCCAGGGACTCGCACTATTTGAAAGGATTAGGAGGTGTGGCCTTGTTGGTGGAAGTATGTCACTTGTAGTGGGTAGGCTTTGAGGTTTCAAAAGCCCATGACAAACTTGCCCCCCCCCCCCCCCGCCTCAGCAGATCAGGATATAAGTCTCAGCTACTCCTCCAGCACCATTTCTGCTTGTGTGCTGACATGCTTTCCTTCATGCTGATAAAGGATTAGACTTCTGAAACTGTAAGCTAGCCCTAAATGGGTGCTTTCCTTTAAAAGAGTTGCCTTGGTCATGGTATCTTTTCACAGCAATGGAACACTGACTAAGACAGCCACAGACCCTCACAATAGGATAAGAGGGTGAGGGAAAGACTATGGGCTCACTCTTGGGGTTTTATACAAAAGTGAAGGGGGCAAGGAGCTGGACCAGGAAAAGCATCTGTCACTCTGGCCTTAGCTTTCACTGTCTCCTCTTGGCTCATCTAAGAAGCTTTGGGCCAAGACTCAGGTCAATCCTCTTACATGGTGGGCCTGGGGAGCTGTGGTGACTGTTTCTGTTGATGTGGATGCAATCACCACCAGACAAGGTTCTCATCTGCAACTTGCAGAAGAAAGTGCTGCCCTCACAAGCTCTCTCTGTGGGAAGTTGCCCAGAGCATCTGCCTAACATGTAGAAGGCCAGTGTCCTGGTGGCTATGGCTATACACGAGGACTTCACTGGACTGTTTTTAGTGTTTAGTGCCAGCTTGGGACACCCTATTCCTGTGGGTATTCTCCCAGAGGCCAACCTCAATTCCATCCTAGTCAGAGACTGTTGTTGGCCTTGGCAAGTCATTGATGTTGTGTAAATCCCCACCCACAGTCAACAGCACACCAGGAGCAATGGCACCTTCTTGTGGGGGATGGTGCTAGGGATGAAGTGAGACAACTTCATGCCCAGTGAAGAGAAGAAGTACTTAGTGCAATACCTGGTACACCACTGTGCATAGTGCCTCTGAGTTGTCACATAGGCCAGCATTTTACGATGCAGAAAAACCCTTTGCTCTCATCACATGCTTTGCAACCCACCTGTCCCCCAAAGGCTTGCATTTGGGTACCTGAGGACTGGGGGAACAGGATGATTTTTTTTTACCACAGATCCCATATGTGGCTGTGGTTAGTGACTCTCTCTGGCTCCCAGGTACCCTATCTATAGAACTTAAGAGAGTGACAGTGATGTCGGGTCCCTGCTGTTAGATGGTCCTGAGGTTTGTCATTATCTAGGTAATTCCATTATGTGGGAGACTCCCTGCTGTGAGAAGATTATCTTGTGTCCCTAAACATGACTCAGAGCACCCGAGTCCCCACCAGGCAAGGGAAAAGACACCAAATTCCAATTACTTTGGAACAAAGAAATACACTCACCTGCCTATGTGAGGACATTTTCCTCAGGAGCAGGGTTCTGAGTTTTCTTTTCCTTTTTGGCAGCTGAGGATGCTGTGTCATTTTAAGGTGTGACTTCATTCAGGTGGCAGTGGCCTTGCCCCACCTTGGGAGCCCAGTGACCATCTATCTCTGGCTTTGGGGCTGTGGACACACTGACTTTACTTTGCTATCCACCTTTCTGAGTTGCCAAATGTTTTCCACCAGTGTGTGGGTTGAGCCACGGCCTGTGGGCACCAGCCAGAGGGTTTTGTAGGAAGGTCAGTGTGGGCTGGTGGTAACTCTGCCTCTGAGCAGGGCACCTTTGCTTCCCATGCAACCAAGAGAGCTTCCCTTTTTTACAGACTTGGTGAAAACCAGTCTTCAGGCTGGCACTGTTTTGGACATTCTCATCCTCCCTTAGTGGCCGTACATTCAGAGCATAGGAGACAAGCAGATGGCCCACTGTCGCTGGACCAGCTGGGCCATTTCTCTGAGGGACAGAGCCCCCATCACTAGCTTGAACTACTGTATCAAAGGGTGACTAGTTTTATCATCTTCTGCATGATTCCTCCGGGGGCTGAGGCAGCAGGGTATGAGTGTAGGGCTCACTCTGTGGCTTTGGGGACATATAAAATTGTGGTTTCCAGGAGCTCTCTGGGTACTTTGTCACCTCTCCCAGGGAGAACATGTTGACTACGGTTCTCACACCTCAGCACAATGGTCTATGGCTCTCAATTCTTTTGACCTAGAAAAACCAAGTGAGCTGAGGAGGTTGTGCCATTTTAAGGTGTGACTTCATTCAGCTGGCAGTGGCCTTGTCCCATCTTGGGAGCCCAACGACCATCTATCTCTGGCTTTGGGGCTGTGGTCACATTGACATTACTTTGCTATCCACCTTTCTGAGTTGCCAAATGTTTTCCACCAGTGTGTGGGTTGAGCCATGGCCTGTGGGCACCAGCCAAAGAGTTTTGCATCTCCCATCTTTACCAGGGAGAAAGTCCATAGGAGGCTTCCTGAGTCAGGGACTTGGGAAGTCAGGCCTTCTTATTTTTTTAAATTTTAGAATAGAGTTTCTTTTAAAAGACACCATTTATAACCACTGAGGAGCAATGGGCACAAAAGTCTGGAGTTTACCAAAGGAGCCATGGCTGCATATATAACCTGGAGGCTTATCAGCCATAAATGACACTTTAGTCCACAGGATTGATGCTGTCACCAGGGAGAATGCAGAGCCAGGAGAGAGGGTTTGAGGACCCTCATAGCATGTCCAACTGAAGGAGAAATAAGCCCCAGATGATTGGGCCCTGTTGATATGGGAGTGCTCCTGAGCCTCAGTACTCAGGAGTGATGCTGGATGCTTCTTAGCAAGCTGATAGCAAGTGGGCTTTCAGCTTGAAAGTGATGTATTGGAAAGACCGAGGAGAGTTGGTGGGCTTGGAAGTCTATATACCATGAAGATGAAGTGAAGGGAGGTACCTTCTTCTCTTGACAGCCAAGATCTAGGCTCGAAGGCTCCTCTGCACTATGGGCCCTGACTCATTTCCTTCTTGAGTTGGGGTCCAGATCAACACATTCTTCAGATAGGCTAGCACTCTACTACCTCTCATTGGATGTGCTGGTCTCTCACCAAGTAAGAGACTCTCCTACCCTCCCAGTAACTTAGAAGCCTCCTGTTTATGGGTGGAGCCTTTTAGATATGGCTTGTATGCTGTTTTAAAACAATCTGTCTTCATTGGAGTGAATGAATGACTTATCCTTTGAACTCATAGACACATCAGAGGGAGATGAAGAAGGTAAAAATCTAGAAAAGCAAACATTATGCTTCTTCAGTTTCAAGTTCAATTTTCAGAGTACCTTAGTTGTATAAGTTAACTGGGAAATGTTCAAACATTTGTAGGGAATGCTTTTAGAAAGGTGAAAGCAGCCCTCTTCAACTGTGCAGTGAGGCGACACTGTCGTCACTGGTAGCCCTTTGTTCAACTCCTTTTGTAGAACTTTTCTTGACATCAAGGTGTGCAAATAAATTTGTGTGCATCACATACGCATTTCTCCAAGTAATTAAACACTTCAAAAAGCAGCATTTTAAAAGGTGGTATAATCATACATCAGAGTATACATCAAACAATAATTTACATAGAAGATCCTCAATTGTTGGGCATCCCCCTGCAATGAACAATCAGTGTTGGTCTCTGGCTTATTATGGTTTGACTTATAGTGGCACAGACATCATATACATAAAAAAGAAATATATGAAAGTGTGTATAACTGCATATGTAAGCATGTGAGCCAGCAAGTACAAGTGTGTAAGAGTATGCATGTGTAAGAATGTGAGTGTATGTGCCAATATAAGTATGCAAGTGAACAATTATGAGTATGTTACTGTACATGATTGTATGAGTATGTGTGAGTTCATGAGTGTGCAAGTGAGTGTGTAAGTGAATGAGTGACTGTAAAAATATGTGAATAGACATGTATGAATGAGCATACATTTGAGTATTCAACTGAGCAAGTGTGAGTATTCTAGTATACGTGAGTGTGTGAGTGTGTAAGTGTTGTGAATATGTGTATGTGTGTAAGTGTGGGAGCATGAATGCATGTAAGTGGAGACCAGGGTCAACTTTAGTGTTGTTCCTCATTCACTCTCTACCTTGTTTTGTTGAAACAAAATCTGTCCCTGGCCTGGAGCTCACCAAGTAGAACAGGCTGGCTGCCCAGTAAACCCTAGGGCTCCACTTGTCTCTACCTCTCCAGGGCTGGGATTATAAGTGTGTGCCACTGTGCTTGGTTTTTTGAAGTTGATTCTTAGGATTGAACTTGAGTTCTCATACTTGCACAGCAAGGACTTTAGTGCCTGAGCCATACCTCAGATGGAAGGCAACTTTAAAAAAAAATATTTTCTTTTTTTGTTTGTTTTGTTTTTTGTTTTTCGAGACAGGTTTTTTTTTTTATGTAGCCTTGGCTTTCCTGGACTTGCACTGTAGACCAGGCTGGTCTCTAACTCACAAAATCTGCCTGCCTCTAACTTCCTGAGTGCTGGAATTAAAGGCATACATCACAATACCTGGTTTACAAAATGTGCAGGGATAAAGATAGAGCAGAAATTGAGGGAAAGTCCAATGAATGCCTGGCCCAACTTGAGATCCACCCCATAGGAGAGAGACAACTCCTGACACTATTAATGATACTTTGTTATGCTTGCAAATGGAGCCTAGCATAGCTGTCCTCAGAGGCTCCACCCAGGAGCAGATCAGAACAAATGCTGAGACTCACAGCTAAACATTGGGCAGAACATGGAGAGTCTTGTGAAAGAGTAGGAAGAAGGATAGAAAGACCTAGAGGGGACAGGGGCTCCACAAGAAGACCAACAGAGTCAACTAACCTGGGACCCCCAGGGTAGAGGACTTGTGAGACTGAAGAATCATGCATGAACTGGATCTAGGCACCCTATATATATGTACCCAATGGGCACCTTGGTTTTCATGTGGGCCCCTTAATAAAGAGCGTGGGGACTGTCTCTGACATGGACTCTGTTGTCAGCTTTGTTATCACTTTCCCATAGTGGGTCTGTCTTGCCAGGCCACAGTAGAAAAGGATGGGCCCAGTCCTGATGTGACTTAATGTTCTGGGGTGGGTGGTTTGGGGGAGTCAAGAGATAGGAGAGGAGGTGTGTGGGAAGAGGGAGGAAAGGTGAGACCTTGGAGAGAGAAGGAAAGGGGCTACAATTGGGATGTAAAGTAAATAAATAAATACATTAAAAACTATGTCTATCAGACTCTCCCATTTCTTTTTCTTTTTTCTTCTTCATTTTTCTATTATTGTTCTTTAGAAGATCACACAGTATTATAGAAGTGAAAACTAAGACTGGAAACATATATGGCTAATACATCCAGCTTTATATGCATGAGAGTTTAATAATGTTGTCATAGCCCCTAGGAAAATGTCCTTATTTACTTACTATTAACCAAAATAAACTTATATACACATTAAGTTGTTCAAGTGTAAAAGATAGATGTCCATACCTGGTAGCCAGCAGAAACATGACAGCATACAATATACAATATACTGTTTAGGGATGGGGAGGTTACAGGTGAGCTACAACATTGCTAATAATGTTCTTGGTCACCTACTATGTACAGGTGTTATGGAGACACCTCTGGACCATCGCCAGTGCCTCTGTGGGTGTTATAATAGAAATGCAGCAGCCCTCAGGGGCTGAACCATTCTCTGGCATCTCATCAGCTTTCAACGGAGGGTAACAGGTGAGTGATGGTTCCTGTATCTCTTACTATGTCCAGTTCTATGGTATAGCAAATGAGGGCAGTTTGGGGTCAGTGTAAGAAGTACCAGAGTTATGTTCTGGCAGAGACACATCCTACTTGCAAAAGAGTGGAAGGAAAATAGAGCATCATGTCTGACGCTGGATGCTGGGGAGGCCAGGAGTACTCCAAGTGTGTCTGGAAGGAAACAATTAACTCTGGGAATAGGATACCCACAGACCTGAAGAATGACCTGGAGTGTGCCAGGAGGGCTGCTGCTTGCTCTCAGCACCTCCTTGTGTGTGTGTGTGTATCAATGGGTCATCTTTTAAAAAGTCAAGAGGCTGTAGTAAATTTTAGGGAAGCCACCATCAATATCTGGTCCCTGTGTAGGTGATTTTCATAAAGATGTCTGGGAGCTTCTTAAAAAATCTACATTTACAAACTGACTGCTCATTAATATATGGCTGCCACAATTGCTGCTGGATAAAAACCTTTTCCACTTGTTTTCATCTTCCAGATAGTGTAGGAATGATTCTGTCTGTCACAGTGTCTGGGAAATGAAGAGACAGCATCCCAGTGCCCATAGTCAACACACAATATAGGTTTGTGTGTGGGAGATGCTCTGAGGTAGAAGAGTCAGAGAACAGAGAAGGCCTCTAGCAAATATGTTATGGTTTGAAGATGAGCCCCATCCTCCTCCCACTAATGTGTATGAACACTTGGTCTCCAGATGGTGGCACCATCTTGGGAGGGTGTGGAACCTTTAGGAAGGTAGGCTTAGGGGTGAGGAACTGAGTCACTGGTACAGCAATTGTAATGCTTCTCTACCTCTTGTAAAATTGAGATGTGAGGAAGTGTGGCATCTCAGGAGCAAGCTCCTGCCATCTCCTCTGCATGGTGAGCTGGAGCTGACAAAACTGTGGGCTGGAACGAACCTTTCCCCCATTAAGCCACTTCAAGGCAGGTATTTGGTCCCAATGACTAGAAAAGTAATACACAAGGGCACCCTGGAAGTATGAACTTGATCTGAGTTTTTAGGATGTCTTGGAGTTAGTCAGAGAATGTGCTTGGCTTGTACAAGGCCATAGATTTCATCCCCAGCACAGGAAAAAACAAGCCAGCCAACTGCAAGTCTGGGCCCTGACATAGGACTGGGTATCCAGGCAGTGAGAACTGCAAAGACAGCCACACCAAGGCAAGTCTGGGGTTTCTCAGAGACACCTCCAACTTCAGCAGGAGGGCTGGTTGAGAGCGGGATGGGATGAGCCTGGAGTATTGGAGTCTGGATAAAAGATAACAGAGAGGCAATTAACTCTACAAGAATGCTGAGGGCCGAGTTCCAGGACTCTCCTCACAGTGCCCAGATTGGCATGTGAGCTCCGTGGCTTCTGGGGAGTAAATCCCACTGTGATGCCATTAGCTGTGAACATGACTAAACAGGATCCAGTTCTTCGGGGAAGAGAGAAGCTTGTTTGAACTTGTGCAGTTCCAGTGTTTGTAGGATGGATACTCCAGGGATCCAATACATCAATGGCTCAGTCTGTTGCTCAGGGAGGCATTAGGACCTAAACTCCAGCTTAGGCTATCTCTGACGCAGCCAGGAGATGGCTCTTACCCCAAACACAGCTTAGGTCAGCTGGAAGGGCAAGTGCAGGTCCAGTTTAACCCTGAGGGCAGTGTGGTAGCCAGGGAAGGGTGACTGTGACACTCACTGGGTAACACAGCTTAACAATGAGTTTACTCCACTCACCAGGAATTTGGGAGTGTCACCAGGATTTTCTTCTCTCCGCGGTGTTTGCTAAACATAATTACATGCCAGCTACCCCTGGCTTAGGGCTCTATCATGTTTTATAAGTAGGAAAACTGAACATCAAAGAATTTTAGGTTAAGTAGCCACTAGACAGCCAGGGCAGGGGCAGCTTCCTCCTCTTTTTCCTATTCTCTCTATTATCTCATCTCTCTCAAGAAGGTCTCTCTGTATGCCTAAGGCTGGCCTTGATCTTAATGTCTTCTTACCTCAGCCTTCTGAGTCCTGGGGTCACAGGTTTCCCTTTCTTTCTAAATTCTGTGACAATCTTCTTGTCCCATAGCTAGACTTTTAGGTGATTTTATTCAATTACAACTCCCAGAATTAATTTTTGCTAGTTGCTCTGAAAAAATAGTGATATTATTGATTACCTCCCAGAAATGGAAGGTAAGATCTTGTTGCTAAAGACACACCACTTGTTTTGGACAGAGGAACTGAGCTGGAACTGACTCAGAAGCCTCTTTCCTAAGGACCAGCTCTCACAGTCCCAGAAGGAGCCGCGTAAGCTTCCAAGAAAGAACGTGATCAATAATCCTAACCAGCTGTAATGCCTATAAACCACAATGACCAGATATCATCAAATGCACACTAGTGGCACTTCTACCCTAGGAGTAACCAACAGCCGTCTAATTGTATTTGGAGTTCACTTGCTAGGAGGGAATTCATACTTGGTACTGTAAATCTACCCATGGCTGGTGAGGTTGTGACCTTAGAGGAGAGTCAGCTACTGCTACTTCTCTAAGCAAGAATAACTTCTTTTTTTTTTAATTTAAATTTTATTAATTTATTCAGATTCAACTCAATTGTTATCTCATCACTTGTATCCTCCCATTGCTCTCTCCCTCCCACTTTCACCTTATTCTCCTCCCCTAAGTCTAAGACTGAAGAGGACCTCCTCCCCCACTATGTGGTCATAGGCTATCAAGTCTCATCTTGGTAGCCTGCTTATTCTTTCTTTGAGTGCCATCAGGCTACCCACTAAGGGGAGGTGGTCAAATATGGGGCATCAGAGTTCATGTCAGAGTCAGTCCCTGGCAAGAATAACTTCTAACTCCATTCTAAACACTGATCCTATGTCCACAGATACACATGAGTACTTCTCACTACTCATCAAAGGGTAAGGTATTTCTTTTTGCAGTAGATAGAGAGCATCCCAGAAATTCACAACTGGTCAAAATACAGAGAACAATTGACCCTGACCGTGACGTACCTGGCACCAACTGACCCATCCACAATGCTAAGACTCCTAAATTTCCTGATCTAGCCCATGGACAAGACAGTCTCCATACTTGAGTGGAGAGAGGGATTTGACTTTCTCAAATACTCTGGTGCCTCACATCTGACTATGTCCCCTGGCGGGGGAGACCTAGTGGCACTCAGAGGAAGGACAGCAGGTCACTGAGAAGAGACTTGATACCCTATGAGCATATACAGAGGGAGGTAATCCCTCTGAGGAACAGTCATAGGGGAGGGGAGTGGGAGGAAAATGGGAGGGAGGGGAGAATGGGAGGATACAAGGGATGGGATAACCATAGAGATGTAACAAGAATAAATTAATTAAAAATAAAATAAAATTAAAAAAAAAAGACTCCTAAATTTCCATAAGACTCAGGAAACATACAAAAGATGGGGCAGAAAGATGAAAAGAACCCAGGGACTAGGGTGGGTGCTGGGAGATAGTGTCTTCTGCATGTTAGGGAAGTGGCACCCAGGGCATCCCAACAATATGGTTACCTAAACAAGACCAGGAAAAGGACGCCACCAACTGGCATGCCAATGGGGATGGAGGAAACATCACAGGGCCTATCCCTAGGTGGAAATCTGTAGATAATTAATCATTGTTGAGGGAGGAGGGACAAACATTCTTCTCTAGGGTTAAAGCCCACTAAACACATACACATACGAGTAACACTAAATGGACTCAGAAAATTGTATTTATTAATTTATATATGAATATGTATATAAACAATATGAATTTGAGTAGGAATTGAGGGACATAGGAGGAGTTGGAGGGAGGAAAGATATGAAAGTGATGCAAACATAGAACTCATATATGAAATTCTAAAGAATAAATTTTAAAAAAGAATAAAAATATTGGCAATAACATAGAAATTGTTCTGTGCAGGCATCTGGAGTAATATTGATGTTGAGAGAATGCAGACTGGATCTGCTGATAGGCAAGTACAGCCTGTATTAGCAGTAGTGTGAATTATGCCTTTACCATAATTGGAAATGGGTTTTCCCTCCTGAAAGTGGGAAATAATGAGAATTTTCACAGTGGAGTCTTCATGCAAAGAGACGGATACAGACTTCTTGGGCTCTCATGGTTTCAAAGTCATAGCCATGGCAAGCTGCAAGTGAAGGTGACAGTTCCACAAAGAGTCAGAGGGTCTCAGATGCCAGATCTGCCTTTCTCCTTATTACTGCTCTCAATGCTTTTAGCCTCTCTGAAGTTATACTTGCAGCTTGGATAAAATACTCAATGTCTTTGGGATGTCTGCCCATGACCAGAGTGTTAGACAGAGCTATGAAAGCTCAGCCGTAGAGTGTCAGAAAGTCAGCCGTAAGCTTTACTCAGTCTGCCCTCTGTGTCTGGGGCTGGTGTCAGAAGTGATATATGGCAGATGTGACTGCCATTCACTCTGTATGAGGACACGAGACATGTGCTACTGAACTTGGCTTCCCAATTGCCAGAAAAGTGCTAGTAGGGATTGAGGAAGTAGAGGTAAACATCAACAACTTCCCTGGGACAGGCCAGGACTCAGGTCCTTCTTCAGGCTTCAGTTGGCCTTGTTCTAGAATAGTATGAACTACCTGTGTTTTGGGTATACTTCAGGTGAAGAGCCCAAGACAGGGAGGAAGGAAGTGGCTAGTTCAAGGCTGTTCTCACTCCTACCTATAAACTCTAGCTGAACAGTCACCTGTGCCTGGGCTCCTTTTGGATCTCTGTGTGACATGGCATTCTCTCGAGACCTCTGTCTATGTCAAGTCTGTGCTTCATAATAGACTGTGAGCACAAACACCCTTCTTTCCCAAGCCACATTTCCCTCTTACCTCCTTGAGGAAAAACTCTCCATCTTCAAGAGATCTGTTTCCCTATCTATTTTATGCGACCCATTTCCTAAAATTCTGCAACTTGCAAAGAGTTCTTGACTTTTTTTCTCTCATATTTATTTAGTCCATTTCTTTGTACGTTTTATTCATTCTTTATTACATATACCCAGTGTTTCAGGGGCTGAATATTTTTTGGTCCCTGTTAGGTATTAAGCCTTGAGAACATGGGATGAGAAGGCCCTGCCATGGCCTTTGCCATCATTTTATAGTTGGGAAGACCCATCTCACGAAGAGAATGGCACAGGAGCAGACAGTGATGTAATGAGATGCAGGAGACCCAGCATTAATTCTGCCAGAGTGGAGGGGAAGGGTCAATGCTGGAGGTTAGAGGTGTGGAGGCAAAGCTTCAAAATAATGTAGACACATCTAAATGGAACTGCTGGGCTCATTCCAGGTAGCCCTGAAGGACATTTTTTTCCTTCCAGAGAAAGTGTAGACTTTAGAATTCACAATATGCCCAAGTTTCATTTATGTATAACTGCTGAAAGAGAGAGGAAGGGGGGAGGGAGGGAGGGAAAGAAAGGATGGATAGGAGAGAGAGAGAGAAAGAATGAACGAATGCAAATATTCTCCAATGTCTATCCACATAGCAGCCACAGAAGCCATAGAAGGAGCCTGAAGAACAGCTGGACCACCTTTGATCCCTCTTTACTGGTGTCATTCACTCACTGTGCATGGTAGGCAACATCAAGTCCCCAGCCCAGTGTGGAACCAGGAGTGAAGCCACCTTATCCACAGCTTCAGTCTGCCATGGCCCAGAAATAAATACTAGGTGGAAGGTCCTATGTTTTGGATGGATACTGTAATGCAATATGCTTTTATAATTATCCCATTCCCGCGAAATCATGTTATTTCACCTGAGGGACACAAGCATTGGCAGAGTTCAGTATTTATGGAGGGTTCTAGAACCAACCCCCCCTAACTACCGGCTTTATACACCATCCCTGGCCCTTCCCCTCCACTCTAACAATATTAATGTTAGTGATACTGGGGCACGACTGTGTATGCAGAGTTCAGGATTAGCCTTCATGCCAGCATCTACTGGAGTCTTGGAGTGTGTCTCCCATAGATGGACAGGACTTCACTTTCCCATTACAAGCCTGGCCTCAGTGGCAGATACCTGATCTCTAAGGGATTGGGATGCCACAAATTTAAATCGAGGCACCTGCAGGGGTCTCAGGGGACCTGTCTGTTTTTTGGCCTTGTTTGCTCCAGGATACCTGGCCTGGGGCAATGTGCCTCTATCTCTACCCAGTATCTTCCTGGTGTCTGATGGTTTGTCCTCACACCATCCTCTCTTCCTAGCATGGTGTCTGTATCCTTATAAGGACATGGATCCTGTGGATTAGTGCCCATCACAGTTATCTTTCTCAGCTGATGACTTCTACAAAGGTCCCATTTCCAAATGAGATCATGTTTATAGACACTGCAGTTAGGATGACAACATGTTCTTTTGGGGAACCCAGTGAAGCCCCTAATGTCAACCCAGTTCAGGGAGGGCAGAGGCCAGATGGAGTGACAATCGCTCTGCGCCCCATAGACATGCAGCCTCAGAAAGATATCTGGCATCCAGGACTCATTTTGGATGCTTCTGAGCTTGGAAAGTTCTAGATTCAGTCTCTTTGTGGTCATGGGAGAAGAGGGAGTGTTGGGGATAGGGAATCGGAAGGGATGGAGGGAGGGAGAGAGGGAAGGAGGGAAGGAGGTAAAGAGGGAGAGGGAGGGAGGGAGGCTAGGTCTGATGATAATCCCATGAGTTACAGTCAGGGTGAGACCAGCGAGTTAGATATTGTCTTCAGAATGAAGGAGCTGGTCTGGAATGTTCCTAGAAAGAGGTGGGCCCTTCAGTCTCCATAGGTCACTTTCAGATAGGTTTGGAATCAAAGAAACCCTTGAGAAACCTGCAGCGCAGGCTGTCTAGCGCATACCCTGAGGCCCACACAATCAAGCCCACAAGTGAGAAATGTAAAACTGTGACTAGGGAGTGGAAACTGAGCTTCTCTACTGAGACAGGGACCCCTCTACCCCCCCCCCCCCCCCCCGGAGTAATGACTGCCCTTTTTAAAAGTCTCTTTGTCCAGGTGATGGAGTCTGAGAAGTCCTTACACATATGCAATCTTACTTCCAGTAAAGACTGGGTTCATTAAAACGCAGGCCTCCTGCACTGCATAGCAACAAGAGCTATGTGAATTTGGCTGGAATTGACAGGAGCCCTGGGGGAGGGAGGCTTACTGATGGAGGGGGAGGGTACTGAGGTCCACAGCGGCATCAGTGCTGGCATCAACACTGACTTCATAATTTTGTTCAGAGAGGTCCCTGAATATCTCCAAATCCCCTTCAAAACAACAAAGGGTAATGTCTGGGTCCGTGGATTACAGAAATCCTGAAATAATTAGCTCACTTAGCGGGGCTTGTCCAAGCACCTGCTGCTGTATGCAGGCCTTGTGGAGGAGGGGCGGCTCTGGGGACAGGAGAGACCCACAGCAATTTCAAGCTCCTTGTAGTGACATACAGGCAGCTGGTCAGGCTTCTGTGTGAATACACTGGGGACTGAGGGGAGTCCTGAGAGAGGGATGGGGCTGCTGCCTCACAGTCAGGCGTGCAGGGGGTTCAGGTTGCACTGGGGAACACAGTATTTTACCAGAAGCAAGAGTGCCCAGGGCAGTGGTGCAGACCCTGTGTGCACACACTCGCTCTTCCTGGTGGCTGGCAACATAGAGGGTTTTTGACACTACTGGCTTGAGACCCCTGTCAGTGCCTGTCCGGAAAACAAAGTGTCCAGTCTTCCATGCTCACTGGCCACCTGCCTCCTAGAGAATAAACACAGGTTGCAAGGGAGCTCTAAGGATTGAGTATTTTAGGAACACCCGAGACATTTCAGGAGCAGTCCTGTGAGGCAGCGACACCTGGCTGGAGCCGGGGGCCCTCATGTACTGACCTGTGTAGAAGGCAGGAGGCCTCCTCACTTCTGAAGGAAAGTGACCCCAGTCCTCCCTAGCACTTGCAGTAGGGTCTTGACTTAATCATCCCTTTAGGATGCTCATTAATTAATTAATTAATTAATTAATTAATTAATTTATATTTTATTAGTGTACATTAAGCATATAACAATAGGTTTCATTACATTTTCATATATGTATATACTTTGATCACTCTTCCCTCATTATTTTCTCTTGTCTGCTTATCAATTTTGCAGGTCCTCTTCCTTTTTCTAGCTATTCTCCCTCCTACTTACCCCACTGTATGTGTGCACGTGGGTGTGCATGCGTGCATGCATGTGTGTGTATTCACACACGTGTGTGTATCAGAATTTAATAAAAGCTACTTACAGAAGCCTGGGCACCTCACTGTAACTACACTGAAGAAAATGTCTCTCTGTCCCCAGCAGCCATCAACTGTTGAGTGTGCTCTGAACCACCACCACCAGCAGCTTTTTTCTTCACCCTTAGAGCAATGTAGTCTGGGAGACAAATGGTTGATGGATACAAGGCCACTGGGGGTGGGGGTGGGGGTGGGGGTGGGGTGGGAGAAGGGCTGTGATGTCCATAGGCCTGGCTCTCTAAAGGTCAGAGGGGACCATGTAGAGGTAGGGTCAAAGACAAAGAGGGGAAAAAGAAGGAACGGAACAAGATAAAACAACAGCACTGGGGTGTGGTCAGGATAGCTCTGAGACACCCTTCAGATCAGTAGGTTCCTTGGTGCCCAGTGGTGACAAGTGGAGGGCAGAGTGGCACAGAGCAAACCACATCTGTGCTTGCCAGGAGCTTTGCCCTTATAGTGAGGCCAGTAGTACTGGGTTGAGGCCTGGTGACCAGGTGACCATGGTGGCCCAGGTGTTCATGTTGTAGCTGCAGGTGTGAAGACTCTTGTCTTCAGTGTCTGGGCCTAGACAGTATGAGAAGGACAGGTGCTCCCAGCAGCTGAAGGTTGGTGACCTCCCTAGGTCCCAGTAACTGGTACCTCCTTCCCCTCCATAGTACTCCCTGACCAGGACCCTTTCTGCTTGCCATCTTCACAGCCCTCTATGCTGTGAGATCAACCCAACCTTTCTGTACCTCTCCACCAGGCTGAGACTCAGAGTTGGTGATCAGCTTTTGTCTCAGTCTCTTCCCAATTCCTGTCTTCTTCTTAGAACTTGTGGCCCTGAATCAAGGACTATCAGATAGGGACAGGACATGAAGCCTGCAGAGGTCAGCAGGAGGCTGAGGGGTAGGTGCATTTCAGGGCAGCACATAGTTTTCCAAATACTCAGCAGCAGCCAATCACAGCCAGTTCCTCTACTCAGCTTGTGATGGATGTAATGTACGTGTGCGCATATTTGTGCCTGCAGTATGCAATACTGCGTGGATATGTGGTATGTGCTGTGTCTATGTGTTTTAAGTATGCGTGCAGGTATGTATATGTGGCCTGTATGAATGTTGTGTATGTGTACACATGTGTGCTATGGATTATACCTGTGTGGTATCTGGTATGAGTGAATGATATGCTATGATGTTATGTGTATGTTTTTCTGTGTGTAATATGTACATGTATGTGTGGATCTATGGGTTGTACACATGTGCCTAGTATGATATGACTTATGCATAGATACATATTTGTGTATTATATATGTTATGTGTTTGTATCCTTATAAATGGTATGCAAAGGTGCATGTGGGATGCATGTATTTTACATATGTCCACACATATGGTACAAAATATAATACACATGCATAGTGTGTATTACACGTGTGTGAGTGTATGCTTTGTGCATGTGTGTGAGCATGGAGTGATATATAGATATGACATATATGTACATGTTTGCATGAATTTCTGCACATATTTGCATTTCTGTGCACATGTTATATGCTGGTTGGATTCAGATACCACGGTGTCTCTGGTGAAGACTGGTGACTTCCTGTACCCGAGACTCCTGAACTTCCATGCTGTAGCGATGAAGGGGGGCTTATCTTTAGCCTTGCAGAGCCCAAGCTCACAGATTCTCATGCTCTGGCTCCTGTGTGTGTCCCTTAGCCTGGCTTCTGAGTGTGGTGGTGGCCATGGGACATGGACCTGTTTTCTGGGGGTAGGACATGATGTACTGCATTCTGGCTGCTCTCCCAGGTGCAGCTAGGTTGGGAGCTGTTTGTGAGCTCATTGCATCCATCAGGAGTGGATGGCACTCAGCCTACCGTTTTCCTAGCCCATAAATTGTCAGCAGCAAATAGAATTTCCAAACAGGCATCGGGGGAGTTTGGGGCTCAGTCTCGCTGGTTTTATTGAAGGTTTATGAGAGATGGCAGAACAGTTACCAGCAGGTTTACAGAGGTGTCGGGGGACAACGTACCCTCCCTGTTTGTGCACAGAGCCTACCACCCAAATCACCCACTAGCTTGCCGCAGTGCAGGGAAACAGCTTGGAGCGCTCTTGTTATGGGCAGTGGGGGTGAGGGGTCGTGTGGAGGCGGGCAGAGGGAGGGGGTGTTCCTCTCTCCACTGATGCTTTCTCCTTTGATTTGTTCACCCTGTCTGCACCCTTCTGGGTGAGTGATCGCCTCTGGCACACTGAGTTCAGGTTCTCCTCAATTAATTGTGCTTGCTTCAGCGTGAAGCTGTAGTTTGGGCTGTTGCTCAAGGTTTCTCCCTGACTAGAGTTTATATAGAATCATGTCACAGACAGAAGCACCACCACTCACAGCATGTTCTCCTGGGTAGGCACTGATGCTCAAATTAGAGAATCTAGCCTCAGGGCTGGGAAGAGAGGCCCATGGCCCATACCACACACCAGATATGACCTCAGTAACTGGGCACAATATTGTGGGCCTGGTAGAATAGTGTTAGAGTCCCACAGTGGGTTGGACATGAGGAACTAGGAAGCAGTAAGAAGTTGGCCTTCATAATCACACCCTAGCAATGTCCTAGGTCTCCACAGGGTCTTCCTAGGGACTCCTTCAAAGAGGACCATGCTCTTGGACATAAAACACCCTCTGACCCTGCAGGTGACCCTAGGGACTTTTTGTAGAGGCCACTGCCCATTCCTGCATTACTCTATTATCAATCCCTCTTGACTACAATAACCTCAATGGCACAATAGCACAGATGCCACCATTCATAGAGCCCTCATCTGGGACCACCAGGATTGTGTAGAAAATGTAAATATGGCTAATAATGTTTATTATTAAATGACTATAGTTATTGTGGTGGTATTACCTAACCCGCTATCATAAATCAATAAAAGACACAGACACACAGATAGATTTTTAGATAGATGGGGTAGGGCAGATACTAATCTCCTCAATTATCCTTCATCGCCCAGTCTCACATTCCATGCCATTTGCTCTAATCATTCCTATCTGGGCTCTACTTCCATTCATAATCCATAAATTCTTGCACATGCTCCTCTTCTGGGCTGCTTTTCTCCGTCCATGCTAAACCCGCCATGCGCTTCTCTCCGTGTTAACCCATGCAGCTCTGCTTCCTCTCTGCTCTACTCATCGTGTCATACCCCCTCCTTCCTCCCATGATCCTCTATTCCCCCTCCAAGCCTGCAAACCTTGGTTGTGCCTACCTAATTTCTGCCCTGCCCAGGTGTGTAGGCCTTTTCTTTAGCCAACCATGGATAATTTGGGAACATTCCTTACATCACATGGCCACAGAAGATGGTTCAACATTCATAACAATGCCCGTGGCAGGACAGTACCCAGATCTCAGTGCACTGAAATCAACACCTGACAACACAGTGCATGAGACTCTCATCCAACACAGGAAAATGGCTTTACCAGGACAGCTGACAGCCTCAAGTGCATAGAGATGGTTTTGGACATCTCAGGCTAATCCAGTATCCTGACCTAGGTGCAGAGGGCAGGGGGAGACGAATCAGGGTAGGTACCAGCAGTGGCTCTATTGGTCCTGATGTTATAAACCCCTGATATTGGAAAACCCCTCTTGGGAAGATAAGCTTGGACATTTGAAATTATTAAATGAAATCTGTGGTACTAGCTTAGCATTTGAAATATTTGTAACTAGAGGCCGACTTTAGTGTCACTCCTCAGTCGACCTCCCAATGATTAAGTGAGGCTTTTTTGATTGTTACCAGTTCAAAGGCATCTTGGGGCTACACTCATGGCCACAACTCTTTTCTTTGTGTCCTTCCCCAGATTTCTTCCCTCCTCCAGTCTCTGCAGGGGCAGGCAGTATAGGAACATCTGAGCTAGTGTGGCCCCCAGTGGATGCTAAGGTCGTGGTGTGGCTGGAGCATCTGGGTGTGCACTGTGAGTGGATAAAGATCAGCCCCATTTTTTTTTTTTTTACCTGAGACTAGAGGTTGAGGCACCTAGGTTCTGTCTGTGAAGTGTGGCCCTTTGAAAGCCCTGTCCAGTAGGGAATTTCCCGCAATGCACTTGTCTCAAAGATTCCATGTGGCATCTTTACATTTTAATGTATGGAGGGGAAGAGTGTTCCAGAAGGACTGTAAGAGGCAGGCCTTTTCAGGGCTTCAGCAGAAGGAGGAGAAGGGAGCCAAGCTCAGCCTTTGAGTGTGCGACAGGGTCAGATGATGCAGAGACTGGACATTTCCTCATGGGTGGGCTGTGGGACAGTCTGGTTTGGAAGAAGCGAAGGCAATCTGAAATACATGATTTCACCAGAGTCCAGAGGAGACATCTGAACACCTGGGCCTTGCATGCACGATGTCCAGAAGATTCACTTTGTCACTCCAGAGGAGGAACGAGAGTTGATACAGCTCTATTTCTTATTGTGTTTTTCTTTCCTTTGCTGAGTGATAATAGGCACGTCCTGTCTGAGCATTGGGTTTATTGTCTTAAAGTAGTGGAAGTCACACTTGCTCCTCCATTGATGACTGGAACCAAGGAAGAGTGAGCTGATGGCAGTATCCATGGCTGCTCAGTAGCATATGCAAGCACTTTCTCACATAGTCAGAAACTTGGCCTTTGAGATACGCCATCAGCCTGGGCTCAGAATTCCTGTCTATGAGTAAAACCTACCCTGGTCCCTTACTATCTGTAGTCCATACACACAGGAATATTTGATTAAACACATGTGTACAAACAATTTTATATTCAAACTGTTATGTACAGACATAATGATACACACATACCCATAATATACTCATGTATGTATACACTCAATGCATACAAATACATATACACCATATATATATATGTATATATTGAAAGCTACATACACAAATGTATACTTTTCTCCATGTGTAACACCAGTTTTCTCACACATACAGTTACACCAAAAAATACACATATGTGGATATAGACATATAGTCATACCTGTGTATACATGTGAATGCATATACACTAAGATTTCTTTCAGCATTGTGGACACAAATTTCCTTGCACACATGAAGCCAGTCCTGTCATTGTCTGGCTTTGGGATGCTGGACACATCCTATATACTTCCGGGACCCCTTGTTCAACTTGTAGGATGTAGAAACTGGAAGAGCTGAGATTTTTGTCCATCAGCATCTAGTGGCCAACAACAGACTAGTCATTTGATTGACATGGGATGGAGTCTGCTGGCAGGAGCATGGCGTTCAGGACATGGATATTTACACCTGTTGTAATAACATTTTGTACATCAGATAATCTTCCATGCCTAAGACAAGTTTTATCTTGTTCAGCCTTTTCCATTCTTTCTCTCTCTAGCCATCCCTTGCTCTGACATTATGGGGGAAGTTTCACCACTGCCATAGTATTTACTTAGCATTGGAGAGCTCGACAAGTAAGCGATGTCAAATGGAGCCTCCAGTCACCATGCATGGACCTGTCTTCAAGAAGCCCATGGTTAGGGAAGTGGCTTGGAAGACTCCCAACCCTCAAGACCACTTCCCTCACAGCAGAAGGTGTGAGGGGACGTTAACATCTGCCCTCCTTTGCTACATTGCTGCCCCAGACTGAAAAGCCATCTAGTTCTCCAGCCAGGCATTTGGTCCTGTCATTTCCCTCATACCTGGCACAATTCTTGTCACATTCGCTTTCAAACGACCTCTGCTTTGCTTTTTTTCCCCCTTCTTCATCCCTCTTGATTGCTTTAGAACTTCACAAACCTGATTTACATGCCAACCTAAGTCACTTCGATCTGCCAGAGTGTCAATAGCCAGAAAGGTTTTGTCCCACAACACAACAAAGCCTGAGAATGCCACTAACATCCCACACTAGTCCCAAGGTCTCTCTGCTAAATCAGCCTTTACTCACTTCTCCACTAAGTACACTTCCGTCTGGCCTGGTGAATCAAACATCAAGTGCTACCTTTCTCACGCCTAACTCCCTTAGCCTCACTACCATTCAGACCTCATTCTGTCTCCCTGCGTTGCCTTATTCTTCCCATTGGTTCCATGTTTTGATCCCATGAGGGCTTCTTTAGGACAGATCTAATTTTTGCTCTTTGCCTTATGACTCTCTGGAGCTGTAAGAAACAGAAAGTCAGTGTGCCTCATTCTCCTTATCCATTTCTCCTGCTAAATCAGAGGTGAATAGAGGAGATGCCTCCCACACGCCTATTTCTCATCGTAATTCCTTCCTTGCATGGGCATGTTCCCCATCGGGAGATAGCTCAACCTCAGTTGTTATGTCTTATTACACACCTCAGGGGCCATGTGACTGCCACTATGGCTGCCTGGAAATCTCATTCTATGCATGTGACTTTCAGGGGCCGCAGTCCATTTTCCAGTCCTTCAGTCTCCGTTTCATGGGTTGGCCCCTCATCCTGGAGGCTCACCACTCCATACCGCATCAGAAAAAGATGACCACCCTGGGACCCACCGGCCGACATCCCACTCTTAGATGGCTCAGCCTCAGATGCATGTCGTATTACGTAACTCCTCCTGCCACACTCATCCTTGGGTCTGTCATGTCCCACTTCAGCTACCACTTTTGTTGTGCTCTTTTTCCAGGGAAGTGCAAAGAAATAGCTCTCTTCTCCAGATAGAGAACTGACATATCAAGGAAATGATTTTTTCCCCCAGGTCTGGCTTGATTGAGCCAGTGAGTTTATTAGAGCTATTTATAGGCATGTAGATGATGGGTTACTTATAGAAGCACGGCTGACTCAAAAGCAGCTGTCTCACTGTAAAGCCCCACTCCACTGTGGGTGATGAGTAAAGGGCTGCAGCCCTGGTGTCCCAGCTGCTGGTGAGTCTCAGCTGAGGGTCTGACAACTTTTCCTTTCCCCCTAATCCTAAAGGGAATGTTAATAGCTCTGTTATGATCAGAGTAGACCTCGCTATCACTATGCTTCTCTGTGTATTTTGTTGCCATGACTACAGTTCCAAGGTATTCTGAAGGCCAATGTTTGTTTGGACCTGCATGAAATATAGTTCCTTTATAACGAGGGCTCTGACGAACCTGTCTACCATGGATAGGCCCCTCATCTAATTCTGTCTTGCCAGCAGAGCTCTGGTGACCTTTGACTATGTCTACCCCAACAACAGAGCTGTGGTACCCTTTGAGCCTACCATCCTGACAGCTGGATTACTGATGGGAATCCAGAAACATCTGCACTGGTGAGACAGTGGCTCCTCCTGTCTGATCATGGTTTTGCAGGCAACTCTGGCTCCTCACCAGGGCTTCCCATACCAGCTGCACTTCCTGCTCAGCAGCACTGCACTGAAGTCAGCAACTAGCGAGGATGCACAAGACCACATGACCCCCTGAAGAGTCTCAAAAAGCTTTAGCAGGTGGTTGTCTTGGGGCTGGGACTCAGGTGCATGGGAGTCCCATGGGCCTTTGGAAATGGGAGAGTGACCAGGAGTCCACAGAAACATTACTGGACACTTGGAGGGGGGGTCTCCTAGTGTGGTTGAATATTATTGAAGAAATGAGGGTCCTCTCTTGGGGTTCTTAGTCTCAATAGAAGAATTTCAGAACGGACTTAAAAGGAAACTCCAGGGCAATTTCATTAGAATTTAAAATAAAAACCCCAGGGCAGGCAAGCTCTACATTTCAGCAGCTGCCTGGAGGAAGAGATGAAGAGGGTGAGAAACTCCATTTGTGTTAAGCTGGCATGAAGGTCATCCGTATGCCAGACAAACAGCTGTGTGGCTGTGTGGCAGGGAGGGGGCTTCAGAGGAAGAGAAAGGAAACCCAGAATTCCATAGAGAGACACAGAAGAGAAGAAAAGGAAAAATTATAATTTCCTGAGTCAGAGAGACCAACAGGACCACAATGGAGCTGGTAGTAATCACACCAGGGTAGAAATTCTGATAAGGAAAAGTACATTATGTTTATTAACTGGAAGATTGTGCCTTCATCTTGTCAGCGTGGTTTAGGGTAGATTAACCTTTCTTGGGGTGGCCACACCTTTCCAAGTGGTGGTCTCTTACTCAAGTGAGACCTGCCCAGTTGGTTAACTCTTTTTATGTTTAGAGAAGTCTGGAATACCAGGCTTCCACACAGGCAGGGAAATAGCTTTCCTTGATGGGTCTCCACAGAGCCCCAATCAAGGCCCTGTAACAGAAGAATCTGCAATGAGGAAGAGGAGGGACCCAGATGTCTTAGATAAAGACAGCCGTCTGTCTACAGTCACATCCAAGGCCTCGGGCAAAGAGCCTGGCCATGCCTCCATCATAGTGGCAGGGCAATGTGCTGCCCCTCCTGTCTGGCAGGTGTTGCCCTTCTTGACTGTCAAGTGCTGCCCCTCCTGACTGACAGGTATTGCCCTTCCTGACTGACAGGTATTGCCCTTCCTGACTGGCAGGTGCTGCCCTTCCTGACTGGCAGGTGCTGCCCCTCCTGACTGGCAGGTGCTGCCCCT
>OU015742.1:127281622-127291879 GCA_907169655.1 Acomys percivali
TCCTGACTGGCAGGTGCTGCCCCTCCTGACTGGCAGGTGCTGCCCCTCCTGACTGACAGGTATTGTCTTTCCTGATTGGCAGGTGCTGCCCCTTCTGACTTACAGGTGCTGTCCCTCCTGACAGATGGTGTCCCTCCTGACAGGTGCTGCCTGTCCCTCCTGACAGGTGCTGTACCTCCTGAGTGACAGGTGCTTCCTCTCCTGACAGATGCTGTCCCTTATGACAGGTGCTGCCTGCCCCTCCTGACAGATGCTCCCTGTCCCCCTCGACAGGTGCTGCTCCTCCTGACTGACAGATGCTGTCCCTTCTGACAGGTGCTGCCTCTTCAGACCAGATCCTGCCCCTCCTGACAGATACTGCCCTTCCTCATAGGTGCTGTTTCTCCTGACTGGCAGATGGTGCCCCTGCTGACCAGATGTGGTTTCCTTCAGAGTTGAGAGAAGGTCTAGAAACTAACATTGTAACTCACATTTTCACACAGATCCCAAAGCACCAGAGTTGGCATTTTACGTGGATTCTAGACTCTACAGCAATGAGCCACGGGATGCTGAAGTCTCATCACAGCATGTAAAGACAGGTTCAAGAGGCTCCTGGTTAAGAAAGTTCTGGGCACAGAAATTGAGAAGATGCTCCACGAGATGAATCCTTGAGGAAGGAGGGAGGCCAAGGGGCCCCAGCAAGGGGAAGGAGATAGGAGAGAGTCAGCAGCCTGTTAGTTGTACCTTCCCCCGGGCTGCTGGTGTTCCCTGGGTCTGGGGTGCTCACTCAGAAGATAAACCAGACAAAAGGAAACAATGTGTAGGGGGAGAAGAGTACTGTCTCCAGAGGAAGATAAAATGCTCAAAGAATAATGAGGCCCCTGCTTTGTTGAGGGATTCCTCCTGGCTTTGCCAGCTTGTGGCTTGCCACGTGGGGTACTCATACGGACTGCATCCTTGCAGGGACCAGCTCTGTCTGCACTGTGCGTGCATGCGTGTGTGTGCATGTGTGTGCGTGTGCGTGTGTGTGCGTGTGTGTGTGTGTGTGTGTGTGTGTGTGTGTGTGTAACAGGTGGGGAGAATGTCGAAGTGTACAGAGCATTGCCTCGTTGTGCAGAGGGGAGCACGAGCACCTGTCTGCATGAGGCAGCAGACAGCAGATGAGGAGCGTGCATGGGTGTTGTTGGCTTCCATAGCTCACCCTCCCTTCACACCCTGCTTGTGTGAACTGAAGGTGCCAGGTGCATGGAGACTTCTGTGCCGCACTCTTGAGTCAGTGACGCCCTCTGATGTCTGCCCATCTCTTCCTTGAAGTGTCAGTTGTGGTGCTTTTTTTTTTTTTTTTTTTTTTTGGTGGTAGGTTGAGGAACTTTTCAGGAGAACAGGATCTGTGTCCAACTTGGTTGGGGGTCAGGCTTTGCGTGTGCCCTCAGTGGGCACATGCTGTCTCTCTCATGCTCTGTTCATGTTTTACCATCCCAGCCTAGTACAGATGGGACGGGAGAGAGAATGAGCTGAGCTGACTTCCTCCCTGTGTCTTTGAAGTTAGTCTAGGAGGCTTAGGAACAAAGCAGGTCTTGCTGTATTTAGAAGCTCAAAACGCAATTCTTTGTTTGTAGCCATGCTAAGACCTGGGTGCTATTGTAGAGCAGAGGCTGCTTGTGTGTAGGACACACCATGCCCCCCAACCCCTGTCTTCTCATACCTCCTCCCCTGTTTGTTTGTTTGTTTGTTTGTTTTTCTCATCAAGGAGAGGAAGAACCATGGCACCTTCCTAGCACCACGGGAGGGGAAAGGCTGCATCGGGTGTCCTGAGCTGAGTTCTGATTGAGATATGGAAGCCCTTGAGTTCTGCTGCCTCTTTAACCAGGTAAACAAAGGAATTGAGAATAGGGTCCTTCCTGGTCATACTCTGTTGGAGAACTCTTGTGGCTGACCTGACAATATAGGCCTGGCTCTGTATGTTTGTGAGCAGTGAAAAGACTTATTGTGGACAATCTTTCGTTTTCTCCATGTGAATCTGTGTACATACTGACCTCACATGGCACATCTGGGCAAATTTGAAAACTTGTTCTCCATAGAATCTAATGCCCCCAGGGCAGGAAATTTCCAAAATTAGGGTGTTCCGTTGCATTCTTAGGTAGAGGTTAAGGGCCAGGAACTGCATTCTAGAACCTGAGACTGTATCTGAGCACACCATGAAGTGTATGTCCATACATTTGGGGTCATGCTTATGGGGACCTGAAGCCACACCTACAGGGGTCTGAGGTTATATATGTTGTTACTTAGAGCTGAGACTGTATCTACATATGAGGGAACATGCACATAACCCCCAGGCTGTACCTGTGTGGAAGCGAAGATACCTACAGATGAATCAGGGAAGTGTGACTCCTGGGATGCTATCTTTAGCATGCGATGTTAACTGTGCCCCCATCCCTTAGTACAGGGCTTGAATCTAGGTCCTCACACATGCTAGGAAAGCCCACTGGCACTGAACACTGAGATACCAATGTTTTCTTTTATTTACAATTTATTTTTATTTATGTGTATGTGGGCATGCATGCTTGTCCATTTGTATACCACAGGCATGCTCTTGGAGGCCAGAGAGGACATTAGATCCCATGTGGTTGCTGGAACTAAACCTGGACAGAGTTTCACTAAGTCCCTTCTCTCTGGTCTCATGTTCACCCTGCAAGCCAGGCAGACCTTGAACTTACAGTCTTCTTCTTTGGTTTCCTGAATAGGTGGGATTAGTCACATACCACCAGTCCCTGCTGGCTTTGGTACATTCTTAACTGGAAAAAGTTGGTGATCAATAACAGAGTTCAAGACTTTTTAAAAGGATGGGAGATTTCTGCTATACACTTCTCCTGTGGGTGTTAAAAGCCCCACTTCCAAATTATAGCACAAATTGCAGGAAATTCAATGAAATTACACACACACACACACACACACACACATACACACACACGTGTGTATATATGTATGTATACATATATGTGTGGAAGTGCAACCATCCTAAATTAATTGTGCTGCTAAAACAAAATACAACCTGTATTTATAAATAATTGGAATCCATTTCTCATAGTTGTTAGCATCTGGGAAGTCTGCAGTCAGGCTGACATCCCCACAGACTTAGTGTTTTCTGTTTCCAAGATGGTGTCTTGTTCCTGTGCCCTCACACAGCAGAAGGTGGAATGGCCAAATGAAGAAATAAACAAAAAAGGATGGAAGGGACATGTGGATATATGCACATGTGTGTATGTGTACATGCGCACACACATGAAAAAATTAGTATCATGCTTCCACCCTCACCAAATACTTGTTCTTCTTACTTGCCAAATGGATTCCATATCAATCGCTCCAAAATCTTAACTAATTCTAGATAAAAGTTTTATTTTAAAAATTTCAAGTCTCACCTAATCATATACTGGGGAGATGCAAAGATGTGTTTTTTTTTTGTTGTTTCTTTGTTTGTTTTTGAGACAGGGTTTCTCTGTGTAGCCTTGACTGTTGTGGACTTGCTTTGTAGATCACACTAGCCTCGAACTCACAGTGATCCATATACCTCTGCCTCTTGAGTGCTGGCATTAAAGGCATGGATGCCAGTATGCCTTGCTTTCAAAGGCATGTTTTTATACAGGGGAAATCCCCCTTGGTGCTGAGAAAGGCACCATCAAATATGTCATAATGGCGGTGCAGACACAGGATAGACATCCTGTTCCAAAGGGGAGGAATGAGAAAAGAAGGAAAGGAAGGAGGAAGGAGATGGTTTTAACTCTTAAGGATCAAAAGTAACTTTCTTTGTCTCCATTCTTTAGATCGTGTGTGTGTGTGTGTGTGTGTGTGTGTGTGTTTTCTCGTGTGAGTGTATGCATGTGTTGGAGTGTCCCATCTCCATGGCCCTGCCATGTGAGGATTGAACACCAAGGCCCAGGGTACCTCTGCATCCATGGCCTTCAGCAGTTCTACCTGTCATAGCTGTCTTAGTCGTGGGCCTAGAAGACTTTCTGCAGTGGCTTCAGCCCTGTGCTGATTCCCTGCCTGGCTTCCATGACTCTCTGGGGGCATCTTGAAATCTAGTAGGAGGTTCCAAGCCTTTGTAACTTCGCTGCACAAACTATTTGCCACAACTTCCATAGCTGCCTGCCAGCATTGCACCTGCCTGGAACACTAGGAATTTCGTCTCAGTTTGGGAAGTAACAGCCCTGGGAAGCCATGGTTCTTCTTTCAAATTCTTCTACTCTGCTCCCGGGCCTTACATTCTGACGGCATACTTGATGAATTCCAAAATGCCTTGGGAGTCTCTCTCGTATTGGTTTTGGATGTTATGTCCTGGCTTCTATTTACATGGGCAAGCCACACTAATCTCCATGTCGAATGCTCACTTGGCCATATCTATTCCTGCTGTCTCCCTAACAGGCTTTTTCAAATTTTCCAATATGAATGGGCTGAGAAATATTCCAAAATTTAAGTTCTACTTGCCTTTTGATGTACAACTCTGTATTTATGTCACTTTTCATGTTTCCCATTTTACTCTAAAAAATAACCACTTTATCCGGTTATTTTCTCAGTCAGATACTCAATTTAATCAGTCTCAGGTCCTACCTTCTACACGTGTCAACATGGTTCAGCCAGGGTGTTTGCCTCTCCATCACAGTCAAAGAGCATGCTCCGAGCTGAGAGCATCTACCTGACACCTCATCAGAATGTCCTCCCCACCGTTAATTTCCTAATCCCCCTACCACTTAAATTTTCTCTCAGGAGTCAAGTTTTTCTCTATGGCTCCTTCTCCCATGAGCCCTCACAGACTCATCAATGGTCTAGTCATGGAGTTTTTCAGGGGACACACCTCCAAATTAGCTTACTTCCTATGTCCATCACCCACTTCCAAAGCTGTCTCCATGATTTGCCACAGCAAGTCCCCATTCTTACCTCTTTGTCTGGATTTCCATAACAAATTATCACGGGCAAAGTGGCTTATAAACTGCAGAAGCTTAATTCCCATCATTCTGGAGGCTAGGAAGTTTAGGATGGAGATCTGGTAGACTCTGGAGGAGTCTCATTGTATGCCTGATAGATGTCTTCTCATGTCCTTGGATGGTAGATGGGTGAGAGCTTTTTTGGCCCCTTTTTATAAGTGAAAGAATCCCTATCATACGAGTCTTGCTCTTATGACCTAACATAGGTCTAAAGTTTCTGCCCTACTCCACTCCTCTGAACACTGTCCCCCATGGATTAGGATCTTAACCCAGGCATGTCTGCAGAGTGACTATAGTGGCCCCTCTCATAGACAAGTTTTGCTTGATACTGGGGTAGCGATATCATCTTCTAATGATAATGTTCCAAATCCACTAGACTTTTGTGGGAATACATTTGATCTGTAATTGACAGTGTCCTTGAAGTACTTAGCTTCCCTATGGACATGGGCTGCTGGGAAAGTCCAGGGTGGAAGGGGGGGGCAGGTAGTTTGATCTTAGCATCCTATTCTTGATTTCAAATGGTTTTGCTCCAGAAAAGTAAAAATTAAAAAAAAAAAAAAGCTGTATGTTAAATGCTTTCCTAGTTAGACCTGACTGACAGGGTAGATCAAAGGGGGGGGGGTGTCTAGTGGGCATGTTTCTACTGCTATGGTGTGTCTGTGGCATTGCTATTTGTAAGGATTATTTGGCATTTAGACAGCTCAGGGCCTTGAAGGCTATCCTACCTTCTACATGTGTCATGCTAAGAACAGGTGAGGTTGGGATTTTAGGACAGGCAAGTATCACGTTCAAACCCAAGACAGAGAGCATTACATAGATGAAGGCTGATTTCCTCTGACTTCTATTTGGGGGTTTTCCCTTCGCATCTACCTTCTTGGACCTTCTTTGGACATCAAGTAACTGTGGCTGCACATACCACAGACAGCACAGGCAGGCCTGTGTGGATCGGTACCCCTGAATCCATCCCTCCATTGTTCCATCCCAACCTCCAGCAGCCCTGAAGTTCACAACTGCTCTGGACCAAGTAGCAAACACAGGGGACACACAAATCAGGAGAACCTATTTGGGCATGGCAGTCTTCTCACTTACTTTTTGGGTCTTGTTCTGTATGTAGGGGTCCTAGCTGGCCACGGTCAGGAGGCTTCATGTATGTTCCTTACTTGTCTTACAGTGCCTGAGTCCTTGTGGGACTTCAAGGGCATGCTCACAGGATCAACAGGGAATGATGGCGCTCAGTTTGTGGTGTGAGAAACAAGTACATTTTACTAGACACTGACTTAAGTGACGAGGGCTGCACTGCTGACCCCTGCCATAGAGTCCTCATTCTTCCCAGAAGACACACCCGCAGCCTCTTAGGGATGACTGGCGACAGCAAAGCCTGTAAGTCTAAATCTTATGCTGTCCAAGGTTTCTCTCTGGAGATCTTGAAGGCCACACTAGTGTCAGAACTGATCTATGCAAGAGCTGACACCAGGCCAGCTGTGCAGTGTGTAGCAGTAGCCCCATGGCCAGGACCAAATCTTTTCCTGAGCAACTCCAAAGTCTCAGGTCAGTGCCTCCTAGGGCAGGAATAAGCCAGAACTAGCTGAGCTGGGGCATCCTCTACAGGTAGTGAGGTTGGCAAGCCACACCTTTCCTGGGGGCGGGGCTGGGGAGAAGAGGATAGGGGTGGGGCTGCTGCCCTATGTCTATTCTGACAAGGTCCTTGCCCACTCCAACTTGGCCCACACCCGCCCAGCACCATCTGCCTGCTCCCGACTGGCACTCTGTCAGCTTCACAGCACTGCAATGAGCTTGGAAAGCTGGAACATGGCTTAGCGGAGGGCGAATCTAAAATTCTTCCTCTGCCTGCAACCCCCACCCTCCAGGCCCACACTCCCCCCTCCTTGCTCCCCTCCACAACCAATTTATCTGCCAGTCCAGCCTCCAAGCAGAGCTGGGGCCAAGTTGGCTGCTTGCCCATGCTTATCAGACTCTGTGACCAGATGGCAGGAGAGCAGCCCGTGGCAGGCAGGACAGGGCTGGGAAGTCCCTGTGTGCAGAGAGTGCTCACTGGGGAGGCGGGAGGCCAGAAGGCTCTCCAAGTTGCAAAGGAGGTAAAGGAAAGAAGGGCGCTTTATTCCCGAGGGAGTCAATGGGCTGTGGAGTACCCCTGTGTGTACATACCTGCACATGTGTGTGATGTGTGTGTGTGTGTGTGTGTGCGTGGTACATGTACTTTTATACATGTGACTCATGTGTAGGTATGCACATGTATATATATTCCTGGTTTCATGGGGAAAGAGTAGAGGCTGCACTGGCAGTGCCCGGAGTATCTGAGGTCCTAGAATGTGTGCCACTCATGCCCTGCTCTGGCACTAGTGCGCACAGTCAGCTGCATGCTTGGCTGCTTGTCTTGTTCCAGCCAGCTGTACTGGCTGCATTGGAGACTGCACAGCCTAAGCTGAGGCCAGCTTCTCTGGCTAGGTAGGGGCTCTCAGCTGGTGGCCGGAGACAACATGCATTCATTCATTCATTCATTCATTCATTCATTCATTCCAGATTCTGCAGGTGTCATTTTCCAAGCCCACACCTCTGGAAGGCAGGATGTTGTGAGAACTGTGAAGCTTCCTTGCACAGTGCAGAGAAGAGTGTTCAAAGTCACTTGTAGTAGCCTCATAGAGCTTCCTCCTAGATGGGCTTTCAGGGGATTGGGTGAGAGAGGCTGGCTTTCTGGCCTCCCTCAGTTCCTCTTGTAGCAGCTTGCCCTACCCCGTTAATGGCTCCAACTCCCAGTCTGTTCATGTTCTTTCCACACAGCTCCAGTCCCTGTGTAGTTTTGGCCTCTCCCCTGGTGGATGCTCCATCTTTGTCTGGAGCTCTGCTTTCTGCCCAGAGCTTCCAGGCTGCACCCACGGCTTCCCAAGGCCTCTGTGCTGTACACTGCTGGAGACTTATAGAACACTGAAAACCTTCAGCCTGGGACACTCCTGACTCTCTCCTTGCTTGTACCAGCTTCTGTATTCAGCCTTCGGAAGCCTAATCCCCCTCTTCCAGTCTAAACTAGGATATAAGCAGCATATGACCATGCCCACTGTTTACCTATCCTTAGCCTGGGCCTGGAATTCATGGCTTGCTCATCATCTCTTGGCCCTTTAGGAAGCACATTTCATCTATTCTCCGAACTGCTCTGGGTAAGGACTCTTTATTATTGTACAGCCAGAGCCCTCTACCCTAGAGCTTAAAGCTCATGTGTACTGCTTTATAACTTCAGTAAACGCCCAGGCGCCTTTCTGATGCCCCCCACTGTGTCCAACTGTTTCCTTCATCACATTCTACCTCCTCCCCGGGATCCGAACAAACAGGCTTGGACCCACATTCAGTCCTGCCAGGCCCCCTTGAGCCTCTACCTCAGCCTCAGGCCTTCGTCCCTCTCTAGGCTTGCACCTTATGGGCAGGTTCCCTCCTTAACCTTCTCAGGATCAAAGTTGTCTTAATGTTACCCCCGTTTCTGCACCCTTGGGGGTTACTCACAAAGTGTTTGCATCTTGATCACACCACACCTCCAGCTCATTCACACAGGCCCAAACTGGTCTTTGGCCCTCCACTAACTCAGACTCAGGCCTCTGACCGGGCCACAGGATCGCTCCCTTCTCCTTGGCTTGTCTCTGACCACTGAACTTCCTGTCTTGTCTAAGGCCACACAAGGTATCCCTCTTTCTCAAAAAGCTAATCCTTGATGTCAGTGCTTATGCATTTCTCTCTTGTCCCCTCCACGAGGTGGAATTTGTTCCCTGCTCCACAGGCACCAGCCACTGGCATGAACATGCTTGGACTCAGGTCTGTTTTCACTGAGCTTAAGTTACCTTAAGATTACTCTTACCTTGATGGACCTACAGTGTGCTATTCAGTGCAGATCCCAGCTGTGTCAGTGTGGGCCAGGGCCTGGGAACCTTCATTCCCTAGAAGCAAAGCGTCGTGAGAGGACAGACATCTTGGGCCCTCCCAGGAAGCAGCACACGGTCAGTGCTGCTGCCGGAGGATACCCAGTTGATTCACACAGGTTGAGACTCACAGCTCATGATCTGTAGGCCAGGAGCATTGCGGAAGGTGAGGGCCTTCTCCCTGTGTGGTAGTGGGTAGGAAGAGACGGCATGGAAGCCGTGCCCTCTCGGGGCGTAGCGGAAGAGAGTGACCTTGCTCCTGCAAGGCCTTCTCACGGTGGCCATCACACTGGCCTGAGCTGACATTAACAGCCTGAGATGCTTTAGCCCACATCTCAACAGTACAATATGGAGAGAGCACTGAACAATATGGGGAAGGGCTTCTACTTGAAAGCGGGAGGAATGAATACATTCAAACCATAGCCGACTTATCTACCTGCTTTCCCATGCTGCCCTGGGAACTAGGGATCAGGGTCCTGCCATGCTGTACTGTCTTCAGCAGGGTTTCCTTTACCCTGAGGACAAGGAGGCTCATACCTGCCTGTGGCCAGTCTCACTTCTGCATCTGGGTCTGTGCTATGTGTGTACATGCATTTGTAGGGGGCAGGTTGTGAGTACGCATGCTGTGCTTCTGTTCACAGAGACTTGTGACTCATAGATTGGACAGCAACTCTCATCTTGGGGTTCCTCCATAGCCTTGCCTTTCCTTTTGCCTCCTGACTAGTCCTTATAGCATTCTTATTTGTTCATTCGTTTGTGGAGTATCTGTGCGTCATGGACAGAAAGCTTGGGTCCTGTCAATGTTGTAGGTGAACAAACAGCTTGAAGGAAGCTTTGGATGATGGTGAGACCATGCACATCCCTCCTCCCCCGAGACCCCATGATGGAGGCACATACCCTGGATGCCAGGGTATGTCATAGGCAGGTCCCGGAACCAGCAAAGTTCCTAGATCTCCAGGTCTGATGTATAGCAGTTAGCAAAGAACTGACATCAGCCTCATGTCATAGGGAGAGGACACCAGGGCCCAGGATCCACCTAGGCCACTGAGGTGGCATGAAGACTCTGAGGGTAGGGCAAATGAGGATATGTCTGTATTTAAAGGAATAGGGAAGGAAAGAAAGGGAGGAAGAGAAGAGACAGTGGGGGGTGGGGAGAGATAAAGATAGGACCTGGGCCCAGGGAGAATCGTCTTCTAGTATTCTTTGACTTGGAATCCAATGGGCGTACTGGCTTTTGAATTTGAACTTCTGCTTCCTGGTTAATTGACTCAGGATAAGCAGTGTGTGTGTGTGGTGTGTATGTGTGTATGTGTGTGTGGTGTGTATGTGTGTATGTGTGTGTGGTGTGTGTGGTGTGTGTGTGTGTGTGTGTG
>OU015742.1:127297960-127326329 GCA_907169655.1 Acomys percivali
TGTGCGAGATGAGGTTAGACCCAGGGCCACACATGTATGAGGTTTCTCCTGTGAGAGATGAGGTTAGACCCAGGGACACACATGTATGAGGTTTCTTCTGTGTGAGATGAAGTTAGACTCAGGGCCACACATGTATGAGGTTTCTCCTGTGAGAGATGAGGTGGGACCCGGGGCCACACATGCCAGCGGAGCGACGATCCAGCTGCTTCACATGACTCACTGCTGCCCTTAGCTCTTGCGTGCAGACCCAGATTCGCATACCCAACTGGTGTGCTTGTCACTTGGAAGAGGCCATAGGTGGAGGTGATGGGGGATAACATACAGGCCCACTTCTGAATGTAGCTGCTGTCAGCATGGTGGCTTCTTTAAGCAAAATGATATGTGCAGACAGTTTATAAAATGAGGTCATACAGGGGCTAGAGAGATGGCTCAGTGGTTAAGAGCGCTGACTGTTCTTCCAGACGTCATGAGTTCAATTCCCAGCAACCACATGGTGGCTCACAATCATCTATAATGTGATCTGATGCCTTCTTCTGGCCTGAAGATGTACATGTATATATAATAATAAATAAATCTTTAAAAAATGAGGTCGTACAGATCAGCAGAAGCAGTGGTTCCTCGCTCTTGGTACATCTAGACCTCTTTCCACCTTCATGAGAACTTCACTTCAAGAGAGGCTGGAGGATGTACTCAGCCTGCCCTGTGTTTCCCTCCTTGATAGTTTCTTGAGGAAGCACATGCCCTGTGTGGCTCCTCTGTGCCTTTCACCTTAACTGAGCAGGCCAGTGTGGGAAGCTAAGAATTCCCATGCTTCTGTCTGGCCCACAGTTTTGACTCAGTAGCTACTCTTGCTGAGGCCTGACTGCTCACCCTGAGCCCTAGCTGCCAGTGTCTGTCTAGTCCTCAGTTGACTCGAAACTCTGCCAGCAATGAATTGTATTACCCTTAAGCGTCCATTGATCCCAATAGTATTGAGTGCAGCATGCTGCACGTCAGTTTGCCAGGAGTTGGTCCTGTTTCTTGGAAGGCACCTTTTTACTTCCAGACTGCATAAAGTGCATGTGTAAACCCACACCTGTGGGAACACAATGGACATAACTTATACACATAGCTCACAGACAAAGCAATGTGAATAACATATAGTTGTAACTCACATATTCACACATAAACAAGCACATATGAACATTCACACAAATGCTGGTATGGGGCCAGGCATGTTGGCACACACCTTTAATACCAGCACTCAGGAAGGCAAAGACAGGTGGATTGCTGTGAGTTCGAAGCCAGCCTGGTCTACAGAGTGAGACCAGGACAGCCAGGGCTACACAGAGAAACCCTGTCTCAAAAAACCAAAACAAACAATACAAAAAAGCCAACCAAAACAAACAAAAATGCTGGCATGCACACATATAAGCATATATGTTATATATGTTAGTAACACATGTTTAGATACACATGAAACACACATTTATATGTACACATGTCGCATACCTTTGCACATACAGGTGCCAATGCATACAAATGAACAAGTACACATATCTGTGCACAAACTCATGTATAGACACATGCAAAACCCTAATCTATGCATCTGTGTTCACATTTGCATTCACATACACACACACTAATACACATACATATGCACATGTACAAACACAGTCACATACATGCCTTCATATATGCATGCACACTCAAAAGCACACATGTATGCACACACCTGCACACATTAGACGCAAGCACAATTATGAACACACATGCCATTAGCAAACACAAAAACACACACATGTGCATAAATATTCTTGTATATGGTCATGAGCATATTCATACACACCCATGTGCACATAACCACACATGTCCTTACAGGCACATGCTAATAAATACGCACATGCATTCTCATAAACATAAGTGCACAGAAAACATAAATGTGCATATATTCATGCACATATGAGAACATACAAGTTATATAATACGCATAGCCACACAAAATACAAAATATCCACAGAAGGGAAAACATACTTTATCTGCATGGGCATGCACACCCAGATGGCCAAAAGATACACATGCACACACTGTACACACATACACACATGTATGCCGATACACATGCCTCCTTCCAGAGTTGTCATTGCTATGAAGTAGATTGTGTCCTTCTCTAAATCTGTATAGTGAACCTCTAAATCCCAATGTGAGTGTGTTTGAAGACAGGGCTTTTAAGGTTGTAACTTAGGTTAGATGTGGCCATCAGTTGTCTTAGGGTTTCATTGCTGTGAAGAGACAACATGACCACAACAATTCTTACAAAGGACAACATTTAATTGGGGTTGGCTAATAGTTTCAGAGGCTTAGTTCACTATCATCATGGCGGGAAGCACGGCAGCAGGCTGGGAGACATGGTGCTGCAGGAGCCTAGAGTTCTACATCTTAATCTGCAGGCAGCAGAAGACTGTGTCATTGGGCGTAGCTTCAACATAGGAAACCTCCACAATGACACACATCCTCTAAAGGCCACACATCCTAATAGTGCCACTCTCTATGGCAAAATATTCAAACACTATTGCTCTCAAACTGCCATAATCCCCCTTCCTTGGTGATGCATCTCCTGGTGTGTCTTACTCAGTTGATAACCTTACTAGATGTGAGCCTCACTCTCTGTGGGGGAGGGCTTTGAGGTCTCTTATGCTCAAGCTATGCCCAGTGTGGTACATAGTCTCCTTCTGTTGCCTGTAGATCAAGAGCTCTCGGCTCCTTCCCCAGCACCATGTCTGCCTGCACACACTGCCATGCCCCCCACCATGATGACAATAGACTAAAGCTCTGAAACTGTAAGCCAGCCCCAATGAAATGTTTTTCTTTATCAGAGTTGTTGTGGTCATGGTGTCTCTTCACAGCAATAAAACCCTAACTAAGAGAGAAACCAAGGACACATGGTGTGAATACACAGTCTCTCACCTCTGTGCTGAACACTTGACTCTCACTGGCAGCATCATTTGGGGGAGTGGTGTACACTTCAGGAGGTAGAGCCTGGGTGGTGAAAGAGGGGTTCTGGGCTGTTTGGCTCTTCTGTTCCTGTTTGCACTTTCACCCTTACACACCTTTCTCAAACAGAAGCCAAGACCTTTTCAAGAACACATGGCATGCGCCTCATCCTCAGTTTACTCTCTACTTTGGTTTGAAATTCCTTACTGGGATTTATAGCCCCACAAGCTCCAATCATATTCTTTTTTTAAAATTTATTTTATTTTATTTTTATTAATTTATTCTTGTTATCCCATCCCTTGTATCCTCCCATTCTCCCCTCCCTCCCATTTTCTCCTTATTCCCCTCCCCTATGACTGTTCCTCAAAGGGATTACCTCCCTCTGTATATGCTCACTTACAGCCACATTAGCTTTGTTGAAAGTTATTTGTTTAACAGAACTTTCCAAAATCTGCACTGGGTCCCCAAACATGAGCCTTTTGTTTTCCCTCGCTTCCTTTTTCCCAGCTGGCTACATCTTCCCTCCCGCTAGTCTTAGCCTAAATGTCTGTTCTTCAAGAGGCTTTCTTGAGCAATGATTTGACACGCGCACCATGCTGTTCTCTAATGCTGAAGTCCTAACCCTGCTCCAACTGACCTTAGTTGCTAGGCTTTGGACCCTTCAATTCCTACACTGAGCTCTTTGTGATTTCTCTACTCTATGCATGATGATGATGATGATGATGATGATGATGATGATGATGATGACGACGATGATGATGTGGTGTTGGTGTTGGTTATATGACTATGTATTTGCTTTCTTATAATTTACTTTTCCCATCTAGAGAACAATAGGGACTTTTGAAGTTCATAGAGTCACCAGCCTGGTGGAGGACAGGTATGGCTTCCACAGGAATGCCCCTGCTTTCTTCCTATTGTTTTCGCAGCTGGTGCCCCAAGGACTCAGCCCCCTGTACTTCCTTGCTCAGTGTATCTCTCTATCTGGCCAGTGTCTTCTAGAAACCCCATGAAGTGTCTCTTCCACTGGTGTTACTCTCTTCCTTCCTGCCTTTCGCATTACAGTTTGCTGCTTTCTACTCTTTAAAACCTCCCTTGTGGTTTCGTTAGGGTTTTGAGAGATCAGGCATATAAACACCCATCTTTTCTTTTCTTGGGATCTTTGTGAACTTGTTTTATAAAATGGAGATAGAGGTTCAATACCCTAAAGTTTTATGGCCAGAAAAAGATGGGATTGTAAGCCTGTTTCTGCCCACTCACCTCTCTCGGGGGTCAATTGAGTTCTATAGCTGTCTGCTCTGTGCAGGCTTGGACATGAATTTCTAAAGTAGCCAACTTTTCTTCAGACAAAGTCTTACACTTTTTCTAAAGTGCTTGTGTGGAGAATTGGAGTGTCCTGGACAGGGATGACCCAGCAGCCCACAGGGCATGCAGTTAGGTTCTTCCCATGTATTTGTATAAGTTCCACGTTTATCAGTTCACGAGAATGAAAACTGAGTTGGACCTGCTTTTAAATACCAAAGCCTTCTAACACCCCATGGACTATAAAGAGTGGGACAAAGGGGATCTGTGCAAGAGTAAATATTACTTCTAAAGGGTTGATTTTGGAAATATAATTTGAGTGTTCCTACTGCCCTGGGAAATGTAGTTGGGAACCCCCTGCTATGCCCCCCATCCCCACCTCCCCACACTCCCACGACTAGCAGACAGTCCCAGTGTTTCATCCCCAGCATCCTCCTTTTAGGGATTGCATTGTCTCCTGCTCTCCCCAGCCCTCTGCTCCCTATGCAGCTGGTCCTCAGCTCATGGAAGAAGTCAGCTGTCCTAGCTGAGCAATGGCTACTCACAGAAGGAGCCAGGATAAGTTACCAAGGTGGTCCAAGTGTAGCAGTAAGCTAAGGCCAGCCAGGTGGGTGTGGCTTTCTTTGCCGCTGACCTGTCCATTTGCCTCTCTTCTCTTAAACTTGGGTTTCTAGCTGCACTAGGACTTCCTATCAAAGGGATTTTCCTGACAGCTAGTGAGAAGGTGGATAAGCCACTCTGCTAACACGCTGGGCAGGCCAGGTCCTGCATGGTGGATAATCGCTTTTCTACTTTATGGAAGAGCACTAATCCATTTAGGACCCTGGGCTTTGCTCATTTGACTCAGATGTGGGTAGAAGTGGCTCTCATTTCTCATTTGGATAGAGCGGACAATGTTTTTCCCAAGGTTAATCTCTTTATCATAGATGAAGTAGTCAGACTTCTTAGGCATAGCATTCAACAGACTCTTCAAATCAAAGGTGACAAGAATGTTTGTGACAACCTGGGGCAGGTGATACCTGCTGTTCTAGGACAGCAGCCACATCCACATCTCCTAGTGGGCTGTGGTGGTGCCGTTGAATTGAGCCACAGAATTGGATGTCAGCTGCTCTTTGCAGCAATGCACAGATGACTGTGACTTTCCTCAGTGCAATGTGGGCATCATTTATTCTAGCAAAATTTCTTTGTTTTGAAACATAGTCTCCATGTGCCATCCTGTCTGGCCTGGAAGTCTGCACCTTAGGGTGACCCAGAACCCATGATCTGCCTGTCTCAGCCACTAAAGTGATAGGACTATAGGCCTGCATTGCCATACCTGGCTTTCCAGAGTCCTGAGCAAATAGTGCCTCACTCTTAAAACCCGACCCTACCCTAGACAGCATTTGCATCATGGCAGAGCCTCTTCTTCAGCTCTGCATCACAGGGACAGGGAACTGATGGCATTATTTAGGGCTCTCGTGCCAAAGCCATTGAAAACAGAAGGATAGCTTGCTTTTTTAATTCTGTATCTGTCCCGTTACATTTCTTTTTTTTTTAATTTATTCTTGTTACATCTCAATGGTTATCCCATCCCTTGTATCCTCCCATTCTTCCCTCCCTCCCATTTTCCCCTTATTCCCCTCCCCTATGACTGTTCCTGAGGGGGATTACCTTCCCCTGTATATGCTCATAAGGTAACAAGTCTCTTCTCGGTGACCTGCTGTCCTTCCTCTAAGTGCCACCAGGTCTCCCCCTCCAGGGGACATGGTCAAATTTCTTATGGGGGCTGTGTGCCAGGGAGGGAGTGTAGACAGAAGGGGTTATAGATCATGTAGGGCCATGGAGACCTTGAAAATCCTGTGATTGCACACCTTGAGGATGCAAGGACAGAGGTGATGAGTTTCCAAGGTGGTGTTGGCCTTTGTACAGCTCTGCTGAAGTTCCATAGAGGCTCTGCAACTCAATGTTGTTAGTGAATACTGTTGTCCTTCCCTCTGAGACAAGGTCTGGCTATGTGGCTTTGATTGCCATGAACAACTAGCAATCCTGTTACTGCCTCCCAAGTTCTGGGATTACCACCCAGTCATGTGCCACCATGCCTGGCTTAGTGAATATTTGCTAAAATTAGCTTTAAGCAATCCTCACCATAAGCCGAGGTTTGGGGTTTAGCAGTTTCCCTTAAGATCGAGAGAAGTTGGTTACATACTTTCTGGGGTCCATGTGTCCACGTATGTGAGGTCTGGGCTCAGTCCTAGGCATATTCAGGCCATGTTGGGCTCAGATTTGCCATATCAAATGGCCTGAAAGTAATTAGAAGCAGATATCACTTGTTTTAAAATGATCTCTTTTGTGTTAAAAAAAAAAACAAACCCATAAACCCAGAATGTTCCATTGTCTCTGCAGCCTGCACAGCTTGGTGGACTCGCTTCAGTTCAGATCGGTTCAGGCAAGCAGTGAGCACTTGTGCTCGGAGAGTACAACTGTGTAACGAATTACCCCTAAGCTTACGCACGAAAAGCACAGGCGCTTAGGTATACTCTTCCTTGACCTCAATAGGGCCACATCTTGATTAATGTCCCACAAATAGAAAACAGGGCAAGCTCAAGATACACTCAGCGCATGTAACCTACCAACACCCTGGCTCAACAGCCCTGTATTGTCAGGGTCCTGTTTGTTGCCCAAGGACTGAATGGGAGTGAACACTGCCTAGTACCACGAGAGAGGACCATATGCAACATATGCTGTTAGCCTGACAAGTGAAAAGCCCCAAATGTTAGGTCTTGTTTCTAAGAAGATGTGATTTTCACTGAAATCTGAGACATCACATAAAGAGACAGAGTCAAGGGGCCATCTGCAGCCCAGGGACTCACAAGCTGCTCAGATGGGTCTTCTTGGTCAGCATGTGATAGAACAGCCTTTCGAGTCCTTGGTGACGTTGGCAGGCCTTACATGCAGCCTGGCTGCTGGTGGCACTCCGATCCCCTGTTATGTGACCATTTCAAAGCTGCATCCAGGATGATGGCAACTTCCATCCAACCCCAGAGGGCTCCAAGCGATGGCATATGGGTGAGAAAGACAAAACTCTTAAGCTATAGAGTTTACTCACTTTTGATATTCTCTGTGTTAGAGAAGTCATTAGCCTTAGTCCATGCAGAAGACCAGGGGTGCATGCTGGAAGCAGACACTAGAACTGTGGAGAGTGACCAAAGCCAGATGACCAGAGGTACCCACCATGAGCTGGCAGTTGGGGTTGCAATAACTTGTTCTCAACCTCCGGGCAATAAATGAGTATCAGAAGCAGTCTATCAGCACATTGACTTAGTGTGTATGCGTATGTGTGTGGCACATTGGTGAGTATGTATATACTTGTATGTATACATGTGTCTGGTAGCCAGAGAACAATCTAGGGTGTTATTCTTTAGACTTGGTGCACCATTTTTTCCCCTAAAGGGTCTCTCTCTGGCCTGGAACTCTTTCAGTAGGCTAGGCTGGCTGGCTGGTGTGTCCCATGGATCCTCCTGACTACTCTTCTCTGTGCTGGGATGACAAATTTGGATCACTCCTTGTTACATGGATCCTGGTGATTGGCCTCAGGCCCTGATGCTTACCTCATATCTTAGTGAATTTTCTGTTGCTATGATAAAGCACCGTGACCAAGGCAACTTATAACAGAAAGCACTTGATTGGACCCATGGTTTCAAAGGGTTAGATTCCATGATGGTGGAGCAAAGGTGTGATGGCAGGAAGTGCTGAGAGCTCACATCCTGATCCATAAACAGAAGGTAGAGAGAGACACTGGGAATGCTGTGGGCTTCTGAAACCTCAAAGCCTGGCTCCAGTGACATGCCTCTTTCAACAAGAACACACCTCCTAATCCTTTCCAAACAGTTCCATGAGCCTATGGGGCCATTGCCATTCAAACCAGAGCAGCAAGTGAAGGAGGAAAGGGCTTATTTGGGCGTATCATTCCAGAAAGGCTACACTCCATCATGGCAGAGGAAGCATGGCAGCAGTAGTGTGAGACTGGCGTGGCAATTCGGAAGCAGACTGTTCTTATCTGCTCACCGCGAGCAGAGAAAGAACACGGTAAGTTGAGTCTAGTTAATAAAACCCAAACCCTGCCTCCAGTGACATACTTCCTCTAGCAAGACCCCACCTCCCACAGGCTCCATAAGCTCCCAAAACAGCATCACTGGGAACAAGTGTTCAAGTACATGAGCCTATAGGGACAGGATTTCATAGTCAAGCCACCACATTAGACAATCACTCTACTGCTTGAGCTGTCTCCCCAGCTCTCCATTTATCTCTGAACAACATTAGGAGGATAATAACACAAATAAGAATTCTAATGGGGTGCAGAGAAGGATTCAACTTCACTGGCAAGAAAGTAGAAAGAGGCGTCAGGGAGGGCTTCTCAGAAGAGGCGAAATGTGAACTGAAGTAACCTTACCCCATCAGAGATGCTGGCTCAGCTTGCAGGTTCCCCAGAGCTTATAGGCTCCTTTCCCTCCAGGAAACATCTGCATTTTTCAACAAAATGCCCCCAAGACATGAAGTAAGGATAAGCGGTCCTGCCTCTGCAGCTCCTACCCCAGCAGTATGAATATTAAAAGTAAACAGGAGTATGGGCTCAACACTGCCCCAGTCAGCCTGCATTCTGCTCTCATCAGAACAGCCTTGTAAACATCCAAGTTTGAGGAAAGGAAGGAAATTATGTTAATCGTGTTCCTGAGAGCACTCAAGCAAAAGGCTGTTTATTGAAAATATTGACATGATGGAGGAGCCTGTCAGAATGATCACTTCTGCAGCTTCCTGGGACTGTCACCCTGGGAACAGGAAGCCTCTCCTGGCTGATGATGGCATGGTTTGGCAGACGGAAGGTGTGGGTAGGGATATGAAGGGCAGCAGTGGGACCTTTGTCAGAAGATGGGGAAGTCACCTTTAAGGGGTCCATCTGGGTGTGGGTGGAGCTGGCAATGTTACCCTACCCAGGGTGGTGGTGACAAGGCCAAAGCAGATAACGAAGGGGGCCACTTAGCTACTCCCTTGACTGTGGGCTTCAAGGGGATGGGCCCTAAAGAGGCACCTTCCCCTCACATGCTAGTCCAGGATTTCCTACCATCTACTGCCTCTTTCCAGTTTTGCTGAAAGTGTTTGCAAATTTGCTCTGGGGGTCCTGATTCCGGGTGATAAAGGCTGGACCACTTAGCTCTGTGATGGCTATTCTTGGTTGGCAACTTGACTACCTCTGAAATTGACTAAAACCCAAGAGGCCATGTGTATCTGTGAAAGAGTTTTCTTAAATTACTTGAAGTGGAAAGTCCCACTTTTAATCCAAAACTTCTGAGGTGAGAAGATCCAATTTACTCTGGGCCACACCTTCTGGAAGCCTATTTAAAGGGCATGGAAAAAAGGGAAGATTTTGTGCTTTGCTTGCCTACCCTTGCTCTAGCTGGCAAGTCCATTCCTTCACTGGCCTTGGAGAATACTTCTTTGACATTCCGTTATATACAAAAAACCAGCTGAGATATTCAGCCTCATGGACTGAACAAATACTGAATTCTTGGACCTTCTCATGGTGGACAGCTATTGTTGGACTAGCTGGACCACAGGCTGTAAGCTACTCTAGTAAATCCCTTCTCTTTCTCTCTCTTCTCTCTCTCTCTTCTCTCTCTCTCTCTCTCTCTCTCTCTCTCTTTCTGTATACACACACACATGTGTGTGTATCTGTATGTATATATACATATATGAATGTATACACATATGTATACATTTGTATGTACACATGTGTATGTGTGTGTTTAGGGGAAATGTATGTGCATGTTTAATTCTGTCAATTCTGTTCCTCTAGAGAACACTGGCTAATACAAGCTCTAACTACTTGAATGTTGAGTGGCCTTGGCAGTTAATACTCCTGGCAAGTCACAAAGAGCTTGAGGCAGTTAACCTGCTATCCACTTTATGTCCAAAGAATGTCTAGGATCAGGCTTTGCATCTGAACCTCTTACCTGCCAGTGAACTTACTGCCATTGGCAGTTGAGAACATAGCCTTGAGGAGAAGCTGGTCTGGGTTTGAAGTCCGGCTTCTGGCCTGGGTAGGTGCATTCATCATGCTGAGACTCAGCTCCCTTGCATGTGGAGACAGTGGATGGGAGCAGAAGGGCACAGGATGTGCAACTCCCTGGCCTGCTGCATGTGAAACATTCAGTGTTGAATAGTTCCGTCTGACTATCACTGAGCATCTCTCATGTACCTGCTTCCATGGCTGGGAAAAGCCTTGAGAAAAGATGGCTTGCGTCAACTTGAGCATGAATGGATCCCCAGTGGCAGGCGGTGCAGGCTGGCCAGAGCTGGGGAGTGGACAGCAGGACACTGCTGGACAGGTGGCCTCCAAGCTGTTCTGTCTCCCTCTCTTGCTGATCTGAGTCGGCTTGGTTGCCTTTCTCTGTAGGACACTGTGTGCACAGCTGGAGAGAGCTGATCCCTAGCCCCAGATTGGCCCTAGATTTTTATACCATCTGGACTTCCACACTGGTCAGAGATTCTAAGGCGTCCCTGAGAATCTCCGTCCCTCCTGAGTTCAGGCATCAGAACAGTGAGCCTTAAGCTCCTGGTCTTTGGGCCTTGTATCTCTGGACAGAGTAAATGGCTCTCAGAATCGAGGCACTGCAGAGAACTTCCCTCAGGCATTTGTATGATTGCAGCCTTAGCCTACATGACACTGCAATGAGTTCTTTGGTGTGGTGGTGTATACTTGAAATCCTAAAGCTGGGGAAATGGAGACAGAGTAACCTACTTGACAAGATTGGATGGCACCTGATGAAAGACATTTGAGGTCCTCTCCTAGCCCCCCCATGCACATGTGCTCTTTTCTTTGCCTTCACACACATATACATGTACCCCCACATGTACATGTGCATCTACACACATGGACATCTACATACATCTACATTCATGCACACATGTACCCACACATGCCTGCATGTGTACCCATATACACAAACACATACAGGGCACACACATGGGTACACATATGTGTACATATATGTACAGTGTACCAATGCATACCTACATGTGCACTCATACACATGCTCACACATATACACATGTACCCCATGTCGTGCATTTTAGCTACACACATGCATACAGATATACACATGTACCCTTTGCACACACACATGTGCATGTGTACCCCCCACATGTGTATGTTTATACATACATGCATGTTCACCCATATGTGCACCCACACACATACATGTTCACTTATACACATGCATGTGTGTACCTACACAAGTGCACACATACATACATATGCACACACATTCACACACAAAGCTCCTTTGTTGTAAAAGAGCTTTGGAAAACCTCTGTGTGGGAACTTTCTCAAGAGAGAGATTTGTGGGAGTTGGCTGAAGGCACTGCTAGGATGCACTTGTTATTTTGTTCCAGTGATCTAATGTGGAAGTCTTCCATGGGAACAAAGGCATCCTGACCCAGCACAAACTTGGGGAAACCTGCCTTTGGAACCCAGGCAGGAGAGGTGACACAATGTCCCGGGGGCAGGAGGGTTCCTCAGCTAGGGTGAAATATGATCATTGGCAGCTGTTGTCTGGGGCCTGAGGGCAGGTGGAGCCCACCTCTCTCTGGGGACCTCTCCTCCCAGCAGGGTGTCCTTGGGGGATTTCTGGGGAGTAGCTCCCCTGAACTAACAGGTCCCTCAGGAAGCAGGCATGGTTGGTAGTTGCTCCCCCCACCCCACACTGTTGTGGTTCCCCCACCCCACATTGTTGTGGCTCCCCGGGCCTTCACTTGACACCTCCACTTACTCTGGCTAGTCTTTTATTCTGTGCCTTTGGGGCCAAGCTGCCTCCAGCACCGGGATTTCGCTGGACCCACCAGGCGGCTGCACACTCTAAGCCGAGCCTGGCCTAGGCCAGTCATCTCTGCTGTACAGGTGCTCTGCAGTGCATGCCGAGGCTTATGGCCCCTGAGGAGCCAAGGAGAGAATATTTGGCGAGAGAAAGCAGATGAGGGATTCTCACCTAGATCTTGCAGACTTCTGTTGACTAATTTTTAGGGTTTTTTGTTTTGTTTTTTCTCTTTAGCTTTACACTGTGACAGAGGACTTGTATTTTGACTTTTGGAATATGAAACTCTGTCCCTGGAGTCATCTTTAAGCTACAGTATCACACTATACAACCCCTCCTTTTTTTTTGCAAGTGCTCTCTGGGGGAGAACTCAACCCCTCACAAAAACAGGAGTAGGCAGGCCCATTAGGCATCTTTGTTGAATGTGCCCAGGTGTGTCTGACTCTCAGCAACCTCACCTGGCCTCCCATAAAGCAGCTATGGCTCTGGCAGCAGGCAGCATGCTGTCTCCAGGTGTGGGCCAGGCCTTCTGGAAGCTGTAGGTTGTACTGGAGCCCGAGGCTGACAACTTTTCTCAGGCATCAGCTGCATGGCAGGAACTGTTTGTCACTTTTCTATTTGCCGTCTCAACCTCGTTCCCACAATAGAGCTTATAATTTTATCTCCAGGGAGATGGGCTTCAGGGTGATTAAAAAGCTAACAGACTTGTAGGACGGCACATGCTGCGACATGCACAGACAGATCATCAGGGTCTGAATTCAGCTACACTGCCCAGCTACATCTAGCCAACATGGCACCACCGACTCCCAGTTCCTGAAATAGAAACTGGAGACATGCTGATACACCTTGGGTCCCTCACCCTCTCCCTCTGACCTAGCCCATCAACAAAGGCCCATTGTTCCACTGCCCACAGCTCTCTATGAGTGGCCAGCGAGGACCAGCCTGCCTGGGTGCTCCTGTCCCCACATTAACTTTTCTGCCTCCTGTAACATAGGATGTCTCAGCATCAGACCTTTCTTCACTGCTGGCCTTAGGTCAGTGTGAGCTCTTCAGCGCTATACCCCTTCCGCACTTGGCCTTTTTTCCCCACTGCTCAGACTCCCCCGTGTCCATCAAATACCCATGCTTTCTCACACTTCTCCTCATCACTTCTTTTCTGTTCTAGAATTTTTGTTGTCTGGCTGAGCCGTTATCTTCGTGTCTTAGCGTGTGCATCACTCTCAGAGGAGGTGCCCTCCTGGTGCTGATGCTTCCCCCAAGGTGACCATCCTTGGAGCCAATATCAGCCCGAGAAGTGATTTCCTGCCCAAAGCTGATACCCAACCCCAGGGTAATGTCTCTCCAGGGCTTCTGTCACGCCCAGAGGTGATGTGATCCTACAGCCAATATCACCCCTAAAGCTGATGTCTCCTCTAGAGAGGATTCCCCCCCTTCCCCCTCCACCAAGCAGGTGATGTCTGAGAACTGCAGTTCACAAAGGTAGAAAAGTAGATTAAACTATATGAAAATATGCTGACAGTTTAAAAAGGTCAAATCTTGGCAACTTACTGTCACTGGTCTTAGGATGAACTTCTTTATTAATGTCACTCCCCCCACCCCCCCACCCCCCGCCACCTTGTTTCTTGGAGAGTTCTCAGCTGTGTGGCAGTCCAAATGAGTCCCCCCCACAGTGAGGGGGATCGGTATGCACTATGCTGTTGTCCTCAAGTAAGCCAGGTTCTAAGGGAAGGAGATGAATTCCAGGTGACATAGTCGTTGTGCTATGGCTCATTTGGGAAAGCAGTGTGAGGTTCTGGGCATAGAGGAGAGGTCCAATGCAGGACTGGATGTGAAGGTGGCTGTGGGATCTGGATCTGAGGTTTCTCCTGTGGGTCAGGCCCTTGCTCATTTCCCACACTTAGGGTGACCTTTCCCCCACTCCAAGCCTCTTCTGAACATGTTGCCCGGAGGAAATTACTGATAATCATCCTTGCTGTCAAGGATGTGATTTGGGAAATGAAGTATCTTGTTGCTCAGCTCCCAGCCTCCGACTTCATCCCACCCAGTCTCTTCCCCAAGTAGGAGCCTGTGCCTCAGCCTAGTCAGGCCAACCCTGAAGAGTTATGGGAACCTGTTATTCAGCCCAGTTGACCCACGCTGCAGACTCAGAGATGCACCTGCAATTCTTGGTCCCTTTTATGGGATGAACAGAGCTGGAAGGTTGTCCAATGGGAGGGTGGCTGCTGTGATGGCTAGGGTTAGAGGCCAAGTTGATGGGATCACATGAGGGGGCAGCCTCCAGGCTCAGCTAGGTGGGACTCTGTGAGGCAGTTAGCCTCTAGGCATGCTTGAGGGAGGATTTCGATTAGGAGTGATGAAGTGAAAACACCTGGGATGCAGGCAATACCATTTCTTAGGGACTATGTAAAAGAGGACATGAGGTAAGCATCAGAATTCATTGCTCTTGGCATCCTGACTGTGTATACAATGCGACATTTTTGCCTCAAGCTCCTGTGGCCATGAATCCCTGCCTTGATGGACTGCATCCTTGAATGTAAGCCAAAAAAAACCAAAACCAAAACCAAAACCAAAACCAAAACCAAAAACCTTTCTTACCCTGCTTTCATCATGATATTTTATCACAGACACAGGGGAAATGACAGCTGTCAATCACACACAAGGTGAACTGAGAGGCCTGGTGTGACCCACAGTTGCAACACGGTATGCATATTGTCAAAATGGCCAACTGGCTCCATGAGGCAGGTTCGGGAAAATCTCATCCTTAGGATTTGTGGGAGAGAGAATAGTGAACAGCTATGTTTTAGTACATGTTGATGGTATTTAAGGAGACAAACAAATGAGTAGAAACTTCTTCTGATAGGTATCCAAGATATGAGATAAAACACATATGTATGTATGTAGGTAGGTATATACATATATATAAACACTTACTTATAGATATGATAGGGTTCTATTGCCAGATTTTATAAGCATAAAGGACTGCATACTATTCCAACTTCCCCTTCCAGATGCTGAACTGTCTGAGGCAATCCTGTGATCAAACACCATACTTCAAAAATCAGCACGTTACTCTTTGAAGCTCAGGCTCATGGTCTTCCAACACAATTAATTGGAATAACAGCACAAAAGATGACTAAAAGTGAAAAAAATCCCAGTGGTAAGTGTTAATGTGATAATTAAGCTTACTAATTAGGAATGCCTAAGGACCTGAACTTCAGTTACTCATTCCAAGGACTGAAAGATGGGAGGGTCTTGAGAGCGGGTGTTCTTGTTACTCAGGTCATGGGTGGGAGTGTGCCTGAGACACTAAGAGTTACAGCTCATGAGCCACAGTAGTGTCAACTTGACCCAACATAGAATTGCCTGGAAAGCAGGTCTTCATGAGAGACCATCTACCTAAGACTGTCTCCATTACCTGAATTGATGTAGGAAGACCCAACCTGAAAGTGGTGGGTACCATTCTCTGTTTGAGACTGGGCTGCATAAGCATATAGAAGGCTAGGTGAGCACCAGGCATCCACACATACATTTCTCCTTTTCCCGAGTGTAGATGCAACATGACCAACCAGCTTTCTTCATGCCTCCCCTGCCTATGGCCATGTATTCTCCAATATAGTGGACTCTAAACATTTGGGACTCTAAGCCAAAACCAACTCCTTCTCCCTAAGCTGATTTCCTTAGGGTATTTTAATCACAGCAAACGGGGAAGAAAGCAAGTCTCCTTAGCGGCCTTTGACCTAGGCAGCAATTTCTCTGTGCTAACTCAGGGCTGCATGTTAGCACCCTAAGTTACCTGTGGATAGAAATGGGAAGTGTGACAGCTTTAGAATAGAGCGCAGCAAACCTTCTCATGTGGAAGCCCATGAGCTGGGTGGTTCCTATAAGATTTGTACACACAGGCACGGGTCTTACTTTGCTGATCCTGGGTCTACGTGGATGAACTTAAGATGTAATCTAGATAGTGTCCATATGTAGTCATATCCTATCATTTTACACTGCTCTGAGAAAACGCATCCACACACATTGCAGGGCCACCTGTGCTTATCATTCACCTGTGGTGAAGTCAGCCCTCAAGCCCAGGTAAAAAGTCTCCTATAGGAGCTCTGCAGGACTGTTCCCTCCAACTGAGTGCCCCCTCCCTCCTCACTCTCCCTTCTCATTCTTTCCTCCCTCTCTCCCTCCCTACCGCACCTCTCTTTCACATAATACCCATTCTAGAGGTTGCTCTGATCACAAAACCCTCATCTCTTTTGTTTCCCTCTTCTTTGGGGTCTAAAGCAACAGGTTCAATGACTTTGTTTCTAATACATCGCCCCCATGTTTGGCAAGGGAGCAATCACCAGTATTTACTATGTGCCAGGCTCTAAGCTGGATAACTTCTGTTAAATCTCCTGTATGCATTAGCCTCATGGGCCTTCTGAACGTCGGGTTTTCAAGCAGGGACCAGGAACAGGGTGCAGGTCATGTGACACTTTCAAAGTCACATTTTAAGTAAGTGATAGAGGTCGAGATTCAGCCCTGGGCAGATGCCTCTGAGTTGTATGTTTTCCTAGACTGCCCTCTGCAGAGCGTGGCAGAGAGGGGACTGGTAGAGCTGTGCTGTGGTCAGTGAGGACTGCTGGCATTTTTTTCTGTCTAATATCTTTATGTTTAAATCCAATTACTTTGGCATCATTATGATTGTGACTGTTGCTTTCATTGGTGCCACCCAGAGACAATTACTTCTGTTGGTGATATCCCCATTACACAGGGAGGCACTGCAGGGTGTCCTGGTGCTGGGAACAAGCCACACTTCCCCATGGACCTCAGTGGTTGCCATAAAAAATTACAAGCTCATACAATGCCTTTGAAGTTTTAGTTTTCAGAGCTCATTTAGAATTAGAATTAATTCATTGAGAAAGTCTTATCACACATGCACTCATGTGTAAACAAATACATATGTGCACACATGCATACAATGCACATATGTGAGAACGTGCCCACACATGAATATACACTCATGTACACACAAGCACATACATACACACATGCACACAAGCACATGCACACTGACATGGTTACTTTCTTAAATTGCCAAAGAGTAGGATGTTAACAAAATAACTCCTAACACAATTGGTATTTCAATGAGACTGGAACAGAGTCAATTCTGTGAATACATAGGCTAATCAGTGCAAAAATGTAGCTGTCCCTTTATCCTTGCTCCTGCCAAAATGGATGGAGAGTGGCAAAAATGTATGTAATGGCTGGAGAGGAGGCTTAGTGTGTGGCCAGATACCATGAGTGACCCTGTCACAGCACACAAACGGCGATTCTAAGATTAGCCCCTGGAGTCAGGTGGTGTGGGGTGAGTGAGTGTTCTGACAGTATCCAGGCAAGCACATCATACTGTGCTTCATGGTTCAATACATAGGCTCACTTCACCTCGCAGCAAACTTCATATCACTGTATTGCACAGTTAGGGTAACTGGTGTCTGGAACAATGGACTGGCTTGTCTATCTTCCCACATTCCAGATTAAACCCTAGGCCCAGAATTTAAGCATAAGTGTTTGAACAGCAACTTCTTGTTGTTGCTGTTAACTTTTTACCTGGTCAGATTTGGTTTCTATACAATGTTATCAGTTAAATAAAGGTAGAACTAGATACCTGGACTGAATTGGGAAAGTCATTTGTGTCACTGGGCAGAATTCAGGGTGGCCTTGCTATGTATATTATGTGAATAAGGGCCCATCAGGGTGAGTGTGGCTGAATCTGTTTATAGCCAGCAGGCCAGCTGCTGCCTCTCTGGAGGTTGAGCATTCCTTGCGCAGAATGGGTGGCCTGTTCTTGTCCAGAGCCTGGATAATATTCAAGTCATGTATCTGTTCATACCATCTTCCTTTGCTGTGATTCTGCCCCCCCCTCCCCAGTGTGGCTCTACCCTTCTGGAGCCATGTGGCCTGGAAACAGACATTGCCTATGAAGTTTAGGGTCAGAGTGACACTCTCCAAGAAGAGAGATGACCCTTCCCACAGAAAATCGGGAGGAAGCTAAGAACGTGGAAACACAGTCTTCTGTGAGTGTCCTAAGCACCATCTGTCCCCCTGTCCCCTGTCCCTCTGGAGGACGCCCACCGAGACTACAGGCATTGGCACTGGGGACAGCGGGAACTGTGAGGAGCTTCATCAGGATTGTGCTGCTGAGCCAAGTCTGTCCTAGATGTTCACACCTCTCTGTTCGTTCTCTCACTTGGCGGCAGGCAGGTATTCACAGCTCTCCAGGCGTCCTCTCTAGAGCAGCGTGGAGCGCCAGATCTTTCCGTCAGCTCCATGCTAAGGTGGGCCAGAAAGGAAGAGAAACAGCAGATGCCCAAGACAAGCCTCACGTGACATAGCCAGGTGCTATCCTCCCTGGTCTCTCACCCATGCTGCTCCGTGCTCACTTTTGTGAGCACCTATGCACCAGGTTTTTAAGTGTCTTCAGGTGCAGAGCTAATTATCACCTCCTTCTGAGTCTCATTCCTCAGGGACTGGCAAGCTGACACGCTGACATGAGCCCACCACACTGCCGAGATTCTTCACACTGGCAAAGTGTCTGTGTTCATGGACTCACTAAGTTCTCAAAGCAAGAAGACTGAATGGAGATGCTTCCACCCGCAGAATGAGATAGAGACACTATTGTAGGAGAGCCTGCTGATGCTCCATGACCCTCAGGGGCACAGCAAGCATCTCTTCCACTGTCTATGGAAGCAGTTTTGAGGCCCCAGCAGGACACTCTGACCTTTTTGCCGGGCGTGTTCCCTTCTGTTCCTTCTTGTGTTGGATTTCATCTAGTACAGTGGTTCTCAACCTGTGGGTTGTGACCCCTTTGTGGAGCCAACGAGCCTTTCACAGGGCTTGCATATCAGATATCATGCCTAGCAGACATTTACATTATGATTTGTAACAGTATAAAAGTTACAGTTATGAAGTAGCAACAAAGTCATTTTATGGTTGGGGAGTCACCACAACTGAAGAACTGTACTAGAGAGTCCTAGCATCAGGAAGGTTGAGACCCACTGATCTAGGGTCTGTTGTGCTCAGAATGTGACTGCTTCTGTACTGAAAGTGAGGAGCGAAGCCTTAAGCACTTACCTGTCATGTCTGCCTCCATGTAAAAATAGAGGTGAGGACAGGTTGGGGTGCAGAGAGGAAGGCTGGAGGCCAGACAGGGGCAGTGATGGCCAGAGAGACAGTGGGCACCAAGACAGAGCAAGGCAGCCTATTCTCACTATCCTACACACTACACACATGCTCATGTTGTGGTCCATGAACGGTTGGTGCTCGGGGAATAATGGGGAGTTTATAAAGTGGGACTCCAGAGAAACAGAACGGGGAGGATGTGTGCATAAACACATGGTTCATCCTTGGCTTGATGGGCTTTGGGTTGAGATGATGTGAAAGTGTACCCACACAGCTGCTTGGTTCTTCCTTTTCGTCTCTGCACACGATCTGAACTGCCTACCCCTTCTTACATCATCAGCTCTGTGAGTTTCCTCAACTTAGGCTGAGCTGGGTGTTTTTATTTTTTTAATTTTATAATTATATTTATGTGTAGAAAACTTAGTGATGTACATTTAACCCAGTTTAGTGACAAGTTCTTTAGACTTTGCCTTTTCTAGCTTGGCAATGGAAGCTACAGATTTAGGACCCAGGATGTTGCCTCCCCAGGGGCAGCGGATCTCATTGTATCTGTTGTTGTAATTGGTGCTAAGAGCTTCTACCAGCTTAACCAGAGCACCCTTGTCTTCCCAGTGTGTGAAGGCAACAGTGGTGCGAATCTTCCAGTGGACCAGCCACCCCAGCCTGGCCTTTCCCTTGATGATGCAATAGGGGACCCCATCTTTCAGCATAGAGCAGGTAGGAAGACCACCAGCTCAATGGGGTCTACATCATGCGCAATCACCACCAGTGGAGCCTTCTTTTTCTCCACGAAGGTGGTGACTGTATTGACCCCTGTTCAAAGGACAGATGGTCTCTTAGTTGGGATGTCCCCTTTGCCAGCAGCTTTCTTCTCAGCACGCGCCAGTGGCCTTTGCTTCTTCTCCTGATTTGTCTCTGGCCTGTACTTGTGGACAAGCTTAAGCAACTGGGTAGCTGTTTGCCGGTCCAGGGCCTGGGTGAGCTGGTTAATGGCAGGAGGCACTTTGAGCCGCTTGTAGAGGATGGCTTGTTGCCGCTGCAGCCTGATATAGCGGGGCCATTTAACGAACGAAGCGAGCGAGATCTCTTTTAGGCTGGATCTCTTGCCCAATGCCAACGTTCTTGGGCCTCTTCTCAGACAAGGATTGACCACCTTTGTGGCCTCCTGTTTCTTCACTGCGGCAGGGGCTGGGGCCACCTTCTTCCCCTTGGTCTTCTTTCCCTTGGGCATCTTACTGGGCTAGAGGAGAGAGAAAGAAAAGGGAATTGTAGGTAATATGTAAGCGGCTGCAGAGCTGAGTATTTTGATTAGAGCAGGAGAGGCTAAGATACAGTGGTCAATGGGTCAGTTGTATGCCCCGAATTTTCAGTTTATGATATTTATAGCCTAACAAAGCTTGATTGGGTTGAAAGGCCTCTGTATCTGGAGAGAGATTTACTCTAGAAATCTGTATGCAGATGGGCAAGTCCACTGTGCTCTGAGTGGCCTGGCAGAAGGACCAAGGCTGCAGGCCAGGTCAGGTCATCTGCTGTGGCATGCCTCTTGTTCCAGGGACCTGTGACATTGTTCTGTGCAGGCCTTCAACTATGCCATGGTTTGCATCTGAAATTTGTCTCAGACTTCAGTCTCTACTGTGAGGTATGGAAAGTGGAATTCACTTCATAGTGGTATCTATATGGCAGCCTTGGGAGTGAATGAGATTGGGTCATCAGGTTGGTGCCAATGACTGAGTTCTGGTAGTTTATAGGAATGGTGAGAAAAAGAGACCAGAAGGTACATGTAAGCTCTCAGTTCCTCATCATCCTTGAGATTTTGCAGTTACCAGACATAACCCTTGCTTTTCACCTCTAGAGCTGCGAATCAAACCTTGTTTCTTTTTTTTAAAACCCTTCATAAAATAAATATGGGTAATTTTAATTCTTTATGATTTCTGGTATTCTATTTTTTTTTTACTTTTTAAAATTAATTCATTCCTATTACATCTCAATAGTTAGCCCATCTCTTGTATCCTCCCATTCCTCCCTCTCTTCTTCTGCTTTCCCCCTTACTCCCCTCCCCTGTGACTGGGACTGAGGGGGACCTCCTCCTCCTCCTGTATATGCTCATGGGGTATCAAGTCTCTGCTTGGTAACCTGCTATCCTGCCTCTGAGTGCCACCAGCCCCCCCCCTCAAGGGGCCGTCAAACTTCGTTTCTTTATAGGGTTACCTAGGCTGTGGTATGGTGTCAGTAAGAGAAGTAGACTGACTGGATGAGGCCTCCATGTTGGGAAGGGTAATCCCTGTTACTTGCTATTCACTAGGTTAATGCTAAACTCATCTGCACTCACTGCTGGAATATCTGTCTTAGAGGAGAGGCTTACTTTGGCTCACAGTTTGAGGGGATACGGTCCACCATGGAGAGCAAGACATACCGGCACCTGGCTTCATCTCGGCCGAGGCATACATAAAGGGAGTTCTCACTTCTTCACATCTCGGAGGAATCAGAGAGTGGTCAGGGAATATGATCAAGCTGTTAGACCCTCAATTCAGCCCCACTTCCCCTAGCAAAACTCTATCTTGACTGGAAGGTGCAGACATTTAAGGAGGTAAGGCTTTTCTGGAAAAATGGGACATTATAGCCCCATGACCCTGGAGTTCTATGCTATTGGATGACCAACATGTATCACATAAGGAACTTGTCAGCAGAGGACCACATCAGACATAAAGTACATATTGGCTGTTGATGAAAGCCAGGATCAAAGGCTGGTGAGAATTTGTGACAGAGAGTTTTGTGTATCATCACATCAGTTGATGGAGCCATTCTGCTGATAATTATGGGCAAACATTATTTAGGACATTTCTGTGAGGCAGATGTTTTGGATGATGTTGTGGGTTTTATTGTTTTGTTTTATTTTGATGTTTTTATTGTGTATATGTATGTGGTGTGTCTATGTGTCCATACCATGTTCACACATGTGTATGTATGCACAGATGTATGTGTGTGTGTGTGTGTGTGTGTGTGTGTGTGTGTGTGTGTGTGTATGAATGCATGGAAAGACTACTAATGATGTCAGGTGTCTTCCTCTGTTACTCCATCTTACATCTCTCAGTTGAACTCAGAGCTTCCTGATTTGGCTAATCTTAGCTAGCAGGCTTGCTATGGGGATTCCCTGACTCTGTTTTCTGAGTACGAAGGTTCCACGGGAGCCACCCCTCTTGGCGTCTACATAGGTTTTGGTACTCTGAACTTCCAGGCCTCACATTTATATAGCAGGTGTTTTATTCCCTGTGTGATTGCCCAGCCCTTCCTGTGGTTTGAATGTGAAACATCCCCAGAGGCTCATGTGTTGCAAGACGCTGGGGTCTGGAGGTAACCTAAGGGAGGCTGCAGGGATGTGCACAACAGAGAGTTGGGGAGGACAAAGGGGTTGTGAAGGGCACAAGGAACAAGCCAAGGTGGCATACAGGTAATGGCCTGGGTACCCTCCAGGCCATAGGACTGCAGTTCCCAAAAGAAACTTGTTTTCTAACTCTCACTGTCTCCTGAGGCAGCAGCTACAGTCATGTGGGAGCCCCCATCTGTGGAGACAGGGATACATTTCTTTCACTCAATGCTCACCGCCTGCAGGTTTCTGTACTTTTTACATGCATGTGGGTGTCTGAATACAGTTCCTGCTGGTCACTGGTTGCATCTCCTTTCAGAATGATCACTCACATATTTACTAAATTAGATCCTTCTCTCTGAAGGATGGCCAGTGGCCTGCCATGATGCCAACTGGTGCTTCCTCACGCAGTGGGAGAGGTTCCAAGGTTCTGCCTTTGTGTGGTCCTCCCAAAGACTCAAGGACCGTGGGAGACTCTCTGGCGACTGCAATCCTAACCCTTTGATCCTGTTCTGAGTCTTAGAATGAATTGCAACCCACCCCTGACTCTGACCGTCTGAGGGGGGCTTCTGAGAGAGTGCCTGCGCTGAACTTATATTTGTCAAAATGAGAGGGCATGCTTCCTTCTTCAAGTGAGCTTGGCTTAGATTCTGGGCCTGGCAGGGTCCTTCACCCAATGGCTCTCTAGTAAGATGCATGCGAAGTAATGAGCTGTCCATGATTAATTATAACTAACTTGGCCTTTTTCTTCCCCCCAGACACTCAATCTAAATATTTACCAAGAATTCTGATCTAATGCTCATTGTCCAAATTAATAGTATTTCTTCCTTTAAAAACAGCGAGACCATTTTCATCCAAAATCAGCTATTATTTGGAATCCAATCAGCATGTGGTGTGGCCACATAGTTCCCACGCTTGAGATGACAGGGAAACTGCTGGTCAGAAATAGAGAAAGGTCTTACGGAGTTTACCTGAGCCTCTGAGGATGCTGACCTTTTGTGCCATACCCACCCCAGCCTGTGTGCACCCTTGATGGAGGCCTCTGAAGATCCCTGGGTGGTGAACTAGAGTGCATGGGGGTGCACTGGGCTCCTATGTGTTCCTTCTTGGAACAGAGATCCCTGTGCAGCCTGGGAATATGTGAGCCCTGTGCTAGCAGGCTTTCCAGGCCTAGTTTCTATGATACAGTGCCAAGTGTATTGCTGTTCTCCTGGTCCTTCTTTGCTCAGGGCACCCTGATAAGCTCAGGAGTGGAGTCAAACCCTCCTGTGTGGAAACTAGACTCTAGGGAGCCATTGTATTTTAAGCTGGGCACATCAACTTCCACCCCTCTCTGCCAGGAGTGTCCAGACACTCATTTGTAGCACTGTTTGGCCAAGAGGAGTTAGCTTGATTGGTTTTGGGGGTGCTGCATGAAAATGATTTCCTGAAGACCAGAGAGCACAGGCATCCACATGCCTCCTTCTTTTTATTCTAGTGCTGCCATAGACACACTACTGTGACTTTCCCATTCTGAGGGCCCAACACACGAGGGCAGATCAGGAGGCAGGGATGGAGAGAACTTTGTTGAGTTGCTCTCTGCTTAATGCTGAGACTGGGCTGTCCCTTCCCTGAGCATTTCAGCCTGATCTATAGTCAGATGTGGAAGAACCACTATAGTCTACCACCTGATGCCTAGGGCTGCACTGCCCCTGCCTCACAATCTCCCACAACCCTACTGGTGGGCGATGCTTGTTTGTGGAGTCTGTTCTTTGTATTCACCATATTTACTTATTTATTTTCATAGGTACAAGTGTGTGACTGCATGAGCACATATGCACCAAGTGCACGCAGTGACCAGAAGAGGACATTGGATCCCATGGAAATGGAGTAATTGATGTTTGCTGGGAACAAACCTGGGTCCACTAGAAGAGAAGTAGGCACTCAGTTTCTGCGACATCTCTGCAGCCCCCAGGTCTGGTTTGTTTGTTTGTTTGTTTTGTTTTGTTTTTGGTAGATTCCCTGAGATTTATCTGCAGAGCTCAGCAGATTTCTGGTTTAAAGGCCCCCAAAATGCACCTTTAACAACTAGTCCTTGGGATTCAGAAACTGCTTTGTTTTTGTTGTTGTTTTGCTTTGTTTTTAATTACTGAAAACATGGGAACCTCCTGCCCAACATCTTCCTTCTGACTGCGTCCAAGACCATATAAGCCAGGGTGGTCTCTATTCAGAACAGGGCAAAGTCTGGAGACATACTTGGTTTTCATGGCCTGGAAATGCCACTGTCATTTTGTGGGCAGAAGCCTGAAGCTCAGTTAGCAAAGTCACAGTACCATGACAGCTCCATGACCAAGTGCTGTCTAGGGGAAAGCACCAGAGATGAGGAGCAAGGCTGACTTTGGGCAAAGAGGCATGGAGAACAGTATCTGTAGCACACTGTGACCTTATAAGGAGTGAGCAAGGGGTGGCATGGTGGACAGATGTCTTGGTAAGGACTGGGAACACTCTCTCCTGGAGCAATGCCCTATTCATACCTGATGGCCTTAATGCTCACTGTGAAAGAGACTGTGGAGAAGTCCCAGAAAACATGACATGCACATGGGACAGGGGCCATCAGCACGAGCCTCTGGGAAGTCACATGCTCCAGATAAATTGGAATGAGCTGCTTTAAGAATGTTGTTATTAGAAACAAACAGTTTAGTTCAATGTCACATATCCTGTGTGCTCGGCAGTGGTGTGCAGACCATGGTTCTATAGAAGGCTCTACATACTCTGTCACGTTCTGCACATTGACTCCTCCAGCAGCTGAATCAGCTTTGCCATGCTCCTTCTCCAGCCCTTCTGCAGAAACCCTGCAGCCCGTATTTCTCTTTTTGCTGCTTCCACTGTGATCCCCACATCTGGGGCAACTCTTTCTCTGTATGTGGATTGCCTCCCTGTGGATTACTCACTCACTATGGGGTCAGGGGCAGTGCAGGATATCAGGAGATCTCCCCTGCAGTGGACATAGAGGATGAGCAAGAGAAAATCCAAGCCTTTGCACTGAGGTCAAGAGGCCTTAGACTGGGTGGGTAGAAGGCAGGGCTATGGGTAGAGGTATTTATTGAGGAGGAATCAGAGGAACAGCCACCCCAGAAGTGAGGATGTAAGGGTTAGGTGGCTGCTAAGCATATGTGTATCTGTTTACAGTTTTTCTTGGTGAGCAGAGTCTGGCAGATGACTGGTCTGGCCAGCTTGAAAGGCACTACCTGGCATGGTTCTCAGAAGCCTTGTTTCTGCTCGAAGGTATTTCTCTTATATCCTATTTACTAAAACATAAGAAAACCACATTTATTCCTGAGCTGGCTACCTTGCCTCATGGCCTATTCCTGGCAGGTATTTGTGGCTGCACTTCCAGGAAGTCAGAGGCCACAACTTGGCTCAGTGAGTCACAAGATCAATGGCTCCAGATTCAGTGCTGTGTGCCCACCCAGTTGGTTCTTGGTCTCTCACAGGGGAGTTTAGCAGACACCAGAGACTTACCCACAAAGACAGAGTCATCACTTGCTTCTGATGTCTGAATGTCTTTTTCGTGAAGAAGTGTGGGAGAGAGAGACTTAGACTCACCTGTGAGTGAGGACCACCTAGATTGGAAAACAGTGTGGTTCCTCAAGTCCTATTGTGGAAAATCACAAGCAAACTGAGAACCGTTCCTGCATAGAGGGAGAATGGCACTGGCTGCTCCTTCCCTGCTCTTTAGTTCTGCTTTTGGTGGGACATGTCAGGAACTTTACGTGGTGTCCATGACCACAGAGGGAATCTTAGGATTTTGTATCCAAGTGTGTGAATAGCAAGGGCCTCTTTAGCAACCATGAAGACAACAGATGCATGCTTATATTTATTCTAATGGTTTAAAAATGAACGTTGGCAGCCAGGTATGGTGGTGTACCTGCAATCCTTCCATTTGGGAACCGGAAGCAGGAGACGTATTATGAGTTCAAGGCCAGCCTGTGCCATAGAGCAAGACCCTGTTTCAAAACAACTAACCAACCAACCAAACAAACAAACAAACACTCTTTAAAGTGGAAAACTGTTAAAACATAAGAACACTGGGTTTTTAGTGGGTACTGTAGGATAGATGAGATAGGAGTAGCAACAGGACAGGCCCTGTTGTCTGATGTGGGTCACATTCTCCCTTGTCCTTCTAGTGTGACGTGCCCTAGGGCAGAAGGTCAAGGTACACACTGGGACCTGCTGACTCTAGGTCTCCTGACCATGGCCCAGCCATTGGCCTTGTTTTGACTGATGCAAGGGTGGCCATCTTGATGGTTGGGGAGCCCCAACCTTATCAGTTTGGAGTCCTGTGATCATCATATATGTGCTGGTTAGGTGACTTCAATAGTCCCATAGCTATGCTGCCCTGGTATTCTCAGGGGATTTCCACTGGTTTCCTGTGAGGACGTAGAGGATATAGCCATGCGTTCTATTGTCACGGCCAGTGAATGCTCCTATTAGCAGGGCACCCTGCCCTAAGTGTGGCTACCTGGGGCCTTTCTACTTACAGGCCACTCAGTGGTGAATGAGAAGACAGACCTCTCAGCATTGTGCTCATGGTAGCTTCTGTGGCTCCAAGTGAACCGGTAGATTCTAGTCTACTGTTTCCTCTCTGTTTCCCACTGAGCATAGAGGATGCCTCACAAACCTGAACTTGGTAGCAAGTAGCTGTATTCCGTGTTCTGTGGCATGGGGAGAAGGAAGGAGGGAGGGAGGGAGGGAGGGACACACACACAACACACAGACACACACACAGGGGGTTGCCCCTGCAGCACCTGCAGAACTGGAGCCCTCTAAGAGAGCCTTTCCTTTTTACCAGTTGTGTGACCTTGAGGCAACACCAGGTCTGTCTAAAGTGGGATGACTCTACTGTCTACAGATAGGATGAGGCAGGTGCTCCCCAGTTGTCCTGAATAGACAAGGACTATTACATAAAGGGTGACTAACGCTCAGTAGCAATGCCAAGTTCTCCTGTAATTGTGGTGCCTGCTTCACTAAGGAGTGATTCCCCTTTGCGTTGCATTATCTAAACTGCTCCCCCTATACAGTTGGCAGGCAGACATGTTCTTAAAGGCAGGCCTCTTTGACAAAGCTTGCTGACGTTTTAAATTTCAGCCTTGACTTAAGCCAAGACTTAAGAAGTCTTGATAAGACTATTAGGGACACAAACTTGAGGAATACTGGATTTGCATCCTCTGGGAAATGGTGAGGGAGCTCTTGTCCTCAGGATGACTTCCTGGCAAGTGCATTTTCACAGAGCACACCTTGCCTGGAGCCACTGTGATTTATCAGACAGCCCTGTGCTCACAGACCTCACGGATGGAGAAATGGTGCTTTTCTCTGCTCCGTTTCCTTGAGTCAAGAGCAGAGCTCAGCCCATTGCTGATGTTGATAAATAAGCACTCACAGGCCCAATTAAAAATGGCTGCAAGCACAAGCCTTTAGAGGTGGGGCACGGGCTGGTGTGGAGCCTCAACTGCCAACAGTCGGACGCCTTTCTGGGTACCAGCGCAGCTCACGGCTTGTGCATTTTCCTGTAGGAAGCCCTGCAGGAGATGAGCACGCATCTCCTGACAGGTCTCTGCAGCGACCTTCCAGTTCATGAATCCTGGAATGAACCTCAGATGTCTCTTTCTGGGATTCCAATTGCCCCTCTGGCGCGTGCGCGCCACACACACACACACACACACACACACACACACACACACACACACAC
>OU015742.1:127326339-127355573 GCA_907169655.1 Acomys percivali
CACACACACACACACACACACACACACACACACACACACACACACACGGCTTCTAAAGGAAGGACGTGATTCCTATTGGATTCTCAATTTGAATTTCCCAGCATGCCTCTGTAGTCTGCAGTGATCCTTGTCATTTACTCAGCAAGCTGCTATGTGCTGGGTGTGCACCTGCTCACAGGGCAGGCACTGGAGGCAGACGGCTTCCTTGTGCTCTGAGAGCCCCTCAGAAAGCACATGGCACAGTGAGACAGAGTCACGGGACAGGCAGTCCTGTGAAATAAGGTGTGAAAGAGCCAACTGAAGGATCCAGGTGGTCACGAAGGTGAAGTCCTGCATGGAGAGGGATGTAAGATCTACCAGAACACGAGCTTCTGGCTGAGTCTTAAGGTTGAGCCAGCAGCACTGCTTTCTGCAGAGACTCCTGGTAGGGAAGAAACTTTCAGAAAATAGTAGGAGCGGAACGGAGTATTCTGCTTGGGTGACTAAAGGTGCAGAGCTTAGAAAAGGAGCAGAGGAAGGCTTGGGAAGATATAAAAGTAATGGGGCTCAGGTATAGCCAGTTTGACCTAAGAGCCTTGGGGTGTGGGGGAAGGAAATTCTACCACCTGCAGCCTTGTTTTGTGGGTGAAGTCTTCACGTGGGCTGTGGGTCTGGCTAGAAAAAAAAATGTGCTATATTTGCTCCAAGTGAGGGAAGAGATGGGTAGCCTAGAGAGAAGCTCACGTTGACCCTGTTGGATACTACATGCTCTGCAGGGCAGAGATGGGGCCTGCCTTAGGCACCAGGAGGAACCTGGCTGGTATGAAGAAGGAAGGGCCTGTGGGAGCCAAGCCTCAGGACGGAAGGCTCCTGCCAGCTGCGCTCTAGGGAGATGCTCCATCTTCTTCCTACCCTGTGAGCATACATGGCACAGAGCAAATGCTTCCTGCCTTGGCTGGGAACAAGGAGCTGATGTGCCTTCTGTAAAACAGCCATTGTCACCGGTCCCCACACACTGTGGGTCTCTGGACCCTTTAATTCCTTTTCTAGAAAGCTGGGCAGAGCCCCGGTCTCCACTGACACCAGGCTCAAGGTCATAGGTGACAGCATTCAGGCCACAGGTTAGTTGTTATTGCTCCAGCTCGGGCTTTGCTGGTCTGTATTGGTGATGACTTGGTGACAGACCCAAAGAGGCCACCAGCAGTGGTTCCCTGAGCAGAGCAGTTTGTCTCCAGAAGAGACTGTCAGTAAGTAGGGTGATGAGGTGATAAAGGGACTTGAGGTCTGATCTTGAGATATTTGCTGGCTGTTTCTCCCAGACAGCTACAAGCCTAAGGACCTACAGTAGAGGGGCATGCTCTCAGAAGCAAGACTTACAGGGAGGCCGTGCTCAGAGAATCAAATTCTCTAAAACTAGGTCAGTGTCCGGAGGGCCTACTGGGTGCTGCTTAAGAGCTCCTCTCATGCTCAAGGCACCCAGAAGAGCACTGTGTTCCCTCCCAGGGGGAACCCAGCTCCCACTTATGGAAAAAAAAATCCCCTGAGACCTCCTATTTCCTCATTTATTTTTGATCTAAAATAAAAAATGAAGTGGGAAACTGGTTCATGGTGTAGCTGGCAGAAAATATGCTATCTGTCACGTTCAGATAGGCTTGCCCTCCCGTTACTTAGGTTACAAGATTCTATCTCCTAAATAAGGTCAATCCTGCAGGAGAGATTGCACGGGCAGCGCTGGTCTGCAGCGGGGAGGCACATGGTAACCCGGGCACTATCACTGAACAGGAGGCTGATGAGTCACCTCGATAGAAACACAATTGCTCACTGGAACTCCCACAAATGGAGTTTGGAAAACAGATTAACTGCCTGGGTCATTGTCTGGGGCAGAGGCAAGAGCCAGCTCAGCTGCCTCCTGGGGCTTTCCTACTCTGCTCTGCTCCTGGGGGTGGAACTGTGCTCTATCTCAGGGAGAGGAGGACTCTTGGTTTTGACAGCTCTGCTGTGGGTCTGAAGGTTAACGGTAATTCCTTTCCTTCTAATGCTGAGCTGCCTCTCTCTAAGTTCAGGGTCAGAGTAGCAGCCACGAAGCCAGGTGGGTCTGTTCCAACTGGCTCATCCTGCAGGCTCTCCTGGTGCAGGAGTCGAGGGCTGTGCGTGCACTCCCTTCTGGCCCCAACTGCTAGATAGACCAGCACAGAGGCCCTTTATGCTATATTCGGTGTCTAGTCATCCAGGGACTCACTTGGGGACCATCTTAGCTACAGTCCTTACTTTTTCTCCTTGAAGCTGAGCTTTTGTGATGGAGACAAGGCGAGGCTTCACCTAGGCCACCAGGTCAAGTTGTTCCTCTTGGGATCATGGCGATGCTCTGCAGCTGACTCCTATTCAGTGGTATTGGTGTTTATGTGGGGTTTCCTATGTATATTTTGATTGCTTTTTTTTTAAAAAGCATAACTTCTTTTAAAAATTATTCATTTAATGATGAGACCTTCTCTGGACCACCCCATCCTAGGCTTCCTGCCATACCCAAGTCCAATATCTGGTTTTCACCCCTTGAAGGTCAGCATTTTCTGTCCTCTAGGCTCTGTTCTGCAGCCACCTGGCTGGTTGCTTGGCTCTGTCCACAAGGATTATCTTGAGACTCCAAGACCTAAGCGGGCACAACTGAAGAGGAGTCCACAGAGTATAGTCCAGCCTCATGACTCAAACCTCAGCTCTGCCACGAACCGAGTTCTGACTCTGTGTGGGTTACCTAATTTAGTCCAGGATTCCTCCTCTGTTAGAAAGGAGACCACGATTCCTACCTGCAGTGTTGTCATGGAAACTTCTCTCTTTATTGCCTGTCAGTCACAGAGCAGGGGAACAGGAGTCCTTCACTAGCTTTGGCTCCTCTCACTCCCATGACCTGACTGAGAGACCCCCGAGGACATCACCTCTTTTGTGTTCATGGAAGACCAGGATGGAGCTTGGAGCTCACCATTTCTGCTATTCACACTCACCACAAAGACCCCCCTCAGTGACATCCTGTCTCAGAAGGGGCCTTCAGGCTTCTCATCTGGCTCTGACGTGAAATTGGGATGCACAGTGAGTAAAAACATGGCTGATTATAATTCCTGGGCATTCGGAGACAGAATGCTTTGTTGAGAAGAACAAAGTGTGTCCTTATCATTGTAGCAGATCTTTATAAAATACAAACAATTATGGCAATATAAATAGCCAACACCAAGTGGGTACTTATCATACACTGGGCTAGATGCTTATACCAAATGCTGCGGATGCAGGATTTCATTTAGTCTTCGGGGCATTTTTCCTCTTCTTTTCATAGACCAGAAATTTGAAGTCTAAAGGGGCTGAGTAGTTTGTGTGATAGCATATAAAATGTCTGCAACTCAACTAAATGTGTTCAACACAGAATCTTACGCTCTACTTTGGGCTGTCTAGTAAATGCATAGAAATGGCCTGGGTGTTTCATAGAGTTGTATTTTTCTATTTTATTTATTAAATTTTAATCTCTTAGTATGAAATAAAGTAAAATTGCATTTTGAGTATTTCCCCCTACAAGACGATCCTCTCAATGCCATTAGTGTAATAAGTCAGTCCCTACCCATTATTTCAGGGCACACTTTTTTAAACATATTGAATTCTTAGTTCTATTAGCATTTGTTTCTTTCTTCCTTGACACCATCATTTCTCACACATTTCTTTCTTTTTACAAAAGCTGCTTTGCCTTTTCATCATGGTTGACTGTCATTGGTTAGGATTTTGGGCAAGTGCGATGGATGGATCATCTTGTTCATGCAGCCTCATTTCATCCTCACGTCCCGCCTTATGTTGGACACTGCTGCCAAAGCCCAAAGCTTAGGTGCTGAACAGGGCTATCCCTGTGTGCCTGTGCATCCCAGCCAGAGGCCACCTACCACACATGGGGACTCACTGCCCAAGGCCACCCAGCAAGGATCAGGGCTTCAGCCTGAGCAGGTTTGGTTTGCCCCAAGTCACAGCCACCAGAGCACAAGGGGTGGTGTTGAGGGTCCTTCATATCTACTGAAAGTCTGTGCATTCACAGCCCTCCAGACTTCACCCCTCCAGCCAACACGACTTCCTTCTCTATGTGCTTCCTTGTCTGCAGTTGCTGATGGCCTCAATGTCGTCTGAGATGTGTAAACTGAAAACAGCATTCTCAAATCCGAATCCTCCCGCCTTATCTTTGTCTGCCCCCTTCCAACATTCGTCTCACCTCCAGAGCTGCAGAGATCTGACTTGAGGACCCAGGGTTCCTAGGGATTTCACCCTCCTCTTTTCTTTTAGCCCATGCCTAATATTTGCAGCTTTCATCACAATAAGGATGCTGGTCTTTTGAGCACTTCAAGGCTTTCTACCTCCAGTGATACTGAGGGTCACCTCTTGACTTACAGAGCTGGGTCTCTTCCTGCTCCTCATCTCTTCCAGGGGTCGCTCTGATGATTCCGTGCTGCCTGGTCACCACCTGAAGTAGCCTATCCTCAGATCCTATCGCCTCAGCATCCCCAAACCTCAAAGCTTCCTAGCTTCTGAGGCTTGGAGCCAAATGATTTGTCTGCTATCCTCACGCCTCGGGGAAGGCAAACTCATCTTTTATGCCTATGATCCCATATGACTTTGGGTCAGAAGAAATCGTCGTGTGAGCTAGGAATGTGCCTAGTGTGAATTAATTCCTGTGTTACAACCTCAGCACTACATAACCAGGTGTGGTGGCACATGCCTGTCAGCCAAGCACTTAAGAGGAAGATATCGGAGGATTAGATCAAGGTCATCATCATCTGTATGGTGAGTTACAGGCCAGCCTGGGATACAAGAGACATTTTATCAAAACAGCTAACCAAACCAAAACAATAGGTCCAAACATGATGACACCTGCGTGCAGTTTTTGGTGGATATATAGTCTTCGAAGGGTCTCAGACCCATGTGAAGGCCAGTGTGGTCGCCTGTATTGTTTGATTGCACTTGACTGTATCCCTGAAGCCCATCTGCCCAGGAGCTGCAAGCAGGTGTATCCTGGGAGCTGTGGGCCTGAATGTCTGCTTGCTCAGTGGGCCAGAAAACTGGGATTCTACCCTTCTCTGCCATCTTCCTGTCTCTGTGATGGCAGGGAGCTCCTTAGTGGTTTCCTTGTGCTTTGGAAGCTGGTCCAGAGCACCTTGTGAATGTGTCCTAAGGCAGACTTTGATTGGCTGTTATCTATGGTCTGAAGTGTGGAGGGCTGTGTCTGCAAACTCTAAACCATGAGAATCTGAGGACGCTGCTTTGTCTCCATAACCTGGGCTGCCCAACTCACTTGGGGCATGTTCTGCCAGGTCCTTGAGAATATCAGTGAAAGTAGATGAGCTCATCTTGGCTTCTGGCAATGTTGGCGGGTCCCAAACTTAGTTAGCATCTTTCTTTGGGCCCGAGGTCTCACTCTTTGGGAGATTATCACCAGACTTAGCCCATTTGGGATTTCTCCTCAGGTGACTCCTACAAAGCTTATCAAGATCATTAGGAAAATTGCATCCCACACTGTCGTCTCCCTGCTATACACTATTTCCAATTGCCGCCCGACTCCTGCTTCCCATTCTTTGATGGGTGGGGCCCCTGGATAGAAGGTATAGACAACTCAAAAAAGAAGAGCAATAAAACTATTTTTGTCTTTTTTAAAAATTTATTTATTTATTCATTCATATTACATCTCAATTGTTATCCCATCCCTTGTATCCTCCCATTCCCCCCTCCCTCCCACTTTCACCCTATTCCCCTCCCCTATGACTGTGACTGAGGGGGACCTCCTCCCCCTGTATATACTCATAGGGTTTCAAGTCTCTTCTTGGTAGCCTGCTATCCTTCCTCTGAGTGCTACCAGGCCTCCCCATCCAGGGGAAGTGGTCAAATATGGGGCACCAGAGTTCATGTGAAAGTCAGTCCCCACTCTTCACTCACCTGTAGAGAATGACCTGTCCTTTGGCTAGACCTGGGTAGGGGTTCAATGTTTGCTGCACATATTGTCCTTGGTTGGTGCCATAGAATAAGACTACTGTTTAAACTTGCATTTTGGACACAACAGAGGGTCAGAGAAAGCCATGCAGGACCCGAAGGGATCCACAGGCAGGAAAAGCATGGCTACTTCCTGAGTGAGGGGATACTGTGGGTGAGGTGTGAGCTGCTCCTCTGCTTGCTTTGTTTTGATTTGTCTACATAGGTGAATGGTGAGGACGATCTTCATAACAACTTGGGGGCCAGGTCTTTCGTCTAAGAGTCACATTCACCTCGTACACTTAATGCCTCCTTAGCAGGAGAGGGACACACACAGAGGGCATGTCCGTGCCTCTAGCTCCCAGGAAAGGGAGCTTAAACCCTAAGCCCAGAGGAATCTTCACTCCCTCTTGTTTTCAAGGAGCTCCTGAAGGCCACAGATTGTTCCACTGCCAATTTTTACATTAATATCTATCTCTCATAAAAACAGACTGTTCTCTAAGCACACACCAGCCTTTGCACTAAGTCACCTCGGGGTCTAGGAGGGCCAGCAGAGGCCTCTGGCTAAGGGAGAAGTCATGGCAAGGGCACAAAGGACAGGGCTGCAGAGCAAAATCACCGAGGGTGACAAGGGACAAGGGTGACAGTGATTCTGAGAACCTGTGCTTCTGGAACTCAGTGGAGCAGAGTGCCCAAGCCCCTGGAAACCCTCTGCACGTTGAGTCTCTGCAGCTGTCTCTCCCACTGCTAGCTCTGGCTGCAGCTTTTCCTAGAGGGCTCCAGGTGTCTGGTCATGCTGCCTATGCCCTGTTGCAAACTGAATGTCATCAAGATTTTACCTCCCAAATCCTACAGATTCCCTTGGGAGCCTTTGGGGGAGGAGCCCTGGACATTTTATGCCTCTGCATTGGGGAACCACAGTATGCCTCAGCCCACAGAACCTTCTAGTGGCTCAGCTGTATTTGATCTCTTTCAATTCTTGTCTTCTCTCCCTGCTTCGAAGCTGGGCCCCTCTGGTATGACTTCCCCAATAAACCACGAGCGTACAAGCCTTTCTTCGGGGGCAGCTTCCTGAAAAATTCCAGTATCACACTGAGCCACAGTGCCAATGGTGGATACATGCATACATGCTGAATGAAAGAAAGAAAGAATGGATGGATGGATGAAATGTTTATTTTTGTTAGAAAGATTCCCAGTGGGAGAGGAAGCTATGTCATTGCTGTCTACTCTCTGTTCCCTGGAACACCAGGAGGCTCATGCACCATATTACATGCTGGCCCCAATTTGTGGGAAAGAGATTCCTTAAGGCACGTCAATTGTCTAGTTTTTATTGTCATAACACACACACATGCATAAATATGTACACATTTGCATGTGCATGCATACATGCACACTCACACACACACATAAGGATGCTGAATACTGACACTGCATTATAAAATTTTGATAAATATTATATCATAATACACATATGCATGCATGTACACACAGCCACACACCACACACCACACACACACACACACACACTCAAACACACACACAGTCACACATAGACACACACGCACAGCCATCCATGCCTACTCATCTGTTAATTGATCCTTTCCCAAACTGACCGTTAGTTCTTTAATTATGGTACCCATTTCTTGCTCTCTGAAGTGAGGTTCTGAATGAAATGTCTTAGTGTTATCAGAGCTCACAGCTGAAGAGGAAGGTCAGGTGTGGTCAGGTGCAGGTTGGACTCCTCCACAGCCGAGACCACAGAAACCTTGTGAGTCCCTGTGAGAGGGCCACAACCTTCAAAGCCCTCTCTGGAGGTGAAGCTGTTTTGAGCAAGAAAAGCAACAAATCTATTTACCATTGAACAGGTGGCTGTGTAATTGTTACAGATGATCTTTTCCCCCCTACAGGACAGGGTGTCACTGGAAATTGCACAAATTCCATGAGCAACCAAATTCAATGAGTCCTGCTGATGGAGGCGCAAGTGGCAACATCTCAGATTGTATCACAGTGCTCACCATTGGTGGGTGAACTGCGTTCTAATATTAATTATGTGATCATGGGTGGGATGTGGGGGAAGCTGTAACCAGACTTCCATGTCACCATGATTGTCGCTTTTGGGCAATGAGCAGGATCCCTGCGTGCCTTATAGGAGACAAGGTGGGCTGAAGATGCTGCAGATCCCCTCAACGTTAGGAAGAGGGGGTGTGAATGCAGAGCCTGTTAGTGGACTGAGGGCAGTTCCCAGATCAAATGCACCTAATGGGTGATGAATGAGTCAGTACTCCTTCTGTCTCTACAATGCAGCAAACGGGAAGGGTGGCTTTGTGCAAACCAGTGTAGACCTTTGACTGCCCTCTCTACCCATTTGAGCAACTCTGCTGGAAGGGGCAGAGATAGGAAGCAGGTTTTAGGAGCGAATAACCCAGTGGGGGCAGACATGAGGAACAGCTGCTGGGACTCAGCGTGTCTTTGTTAGAGCACCACAGCAGCAGGTGCAGGCTCTGCAGGGCTGTCCCTCAGTTGTCTTTCAGGGCAGGCTACAGGCTTCTGGGTTTGACCAATGGCTCTCATTCTAGCACATCTTTGAGTTCTTGTTGGTTCCTGACTGATCTCAGCCAACCTCAGCAGAGGCTTGCAGTTTGTTCTCGTGTCTAGATGCGTAATATGTGGCAGAACCTGTGCTCACCTGGGTCCCAACCCTCACTTCTCACTGAAGTCTGATGGGTCCTGGGCTAAAGACAGATGAAAGGGGGCTCAGTGGAAAATCTTGGTGCACAGTGGACTTGATGTGCTGGGTCGTGCTAAGCCTGCAAAGGGTGAAGTCTGGGGAAAGGTGGTCAGTGAGGGAGGCAGGGATAAGCTAAGGGAGCAATGTCCAGGGCTTGGTGTGTCTGTTAGAAGGAGTGACTGAGAGCCTTATGGGTACTAACAAGATAGTTGTGATCTGAGACAAAACTCTAGGGGGAAAAGGGAATTCTGCCAAGGGTGATTTTGTAAGCCCTGTAAGGTAGTTGCATTGTATAGGGGGGGGGAGGGCTTGAGGTTTCTGAAAAGCTGTAGAAGGAGATTCTAGATAGGCAGATGGTTCACCTGAGATGGTAAGTGGAGCTGAGGACAGGCAGGAAGGTCTGAGAGGGAAGGGCTTCTCCACCAGGTAGATGTGCACGTACAAAATTGGAGTAGGGGCACCTTCAGAAAGTAGGCTGCTCAGCCTGGGTGTGGACTAAACATGTTGGTGATGGGGGAGAGACCTGGGGAGCAGTGTGAGTTGGCAGCAGGTTTCAGCTTTGGTCACTGGAACATGGAACGAGGAGCTAATTTCAGGGAAGGTGATGCATTTGATTTTGGGATATGAACTCATTGTACAGGGGACATCCAGATAGACCTGGCTGATAGACAATGGACTAGCCCTCAATATTACTGGACACTCCACGGTCCATCTTCAGAGCCTGGCTATCATCCCAGCAGGAGATGCGGATTATTAAGGTGAGACCACTGTGGCCTGAGGAAAAGACAGTAGGGCTAACAAGAGATAAAGACAAAGTCGCAGTAGGTACTCTTTGCAGGGCCACTGAGTTCTATCCCACTCTTGCAGGCTTCAGTTGTATAACACTATGCCACGAACCACATTATCCTCCCACTCTGATACCCTGGTGCTCAGCATCCTATGTCCTATGAGAAATGGAGGTCTGTTGAGCATCTCCAGCCTCCCATATGTTCTCTTCCCAAAGCCTCTAGTGTCTGTGGCACAGAGTTGGGTAAGCTCTAGATGCCTTTGTTTCCCCTAAGCATGGTTTGGAATACAATATTTCCAGAGATTCATTAAGATTTTCTGGTAGAGCTTCTGATTAGTATTCATGAGGTCTTGAATTCCATCTACATTATCAGAAAAAGTTAAATGTATTATTATTTCCTTACACACACACACATGCACACACACACACACACACCACACACCACCACCACCACCACCACCCCTACCACCACCACACACCTGAACACAGAATGTGATGTGGTCTGGAGAGTGTGTTAGTCAGTGTTCTCTGGAGGAATCATACATACAGAAGGAACATATATTATAAAAAGAATAATCCAGCAGTGGTCATGTGTATGACAGAGAAACTGAGAGGCTCCATCACTTCTCAATCCATGTTTCAGCAGTCCCAGTCTGGCCCTAGGGGCCTCGAGAGTTCTTGGAAGCCACAGTCTGAAGTGTGTTGGTATGTGGAAGTAACTGGGTTTTGATGGCAATAAAGTATAGCAGCTGAGAAGTACTCATAACCAAAGAATGAAGGCATACAAGCAAACAACATGACATTCTCCTCAGATTTCTTTGTATCTGGGTCACTTGCCAGAAGGTTCCACTCTCTCTAGGAGAGAGTTTCCCCCCAACCAGTTAGTAATTCCTTGCAATGCCTTGCAGACCCACTCAGACACCTACTTATTAGTTGATTTCACATCCAATCAAGTTGAAAACGAAGATTAATCATCAAAGGAAGATAGGGAGATCTCTGCTGTGAAAGCCATTGATCCAGTATAGAGAGAGCCAGCAGAGTATTGTGGCTGCACAGAGCCTGATTTCACCAGCATCCAATCGGGCCACTGTTTCCAGTGTCACCTATATCATGGGGGACATTCCTGTGTCTCCAGCATCATCTAGGCCACAGGAGCATCAGTGTCTTCAGTGCCACTATGTCATGGGGGACATCTCCACATCTCCAGGGTCAGCTATGACATGGGGACATCCATGTGTCTTCAGGGTTGCTACATTATGGGACAGCACTGTGTTTCCAGTGTCATCTATGTCAGACAATGTGTTCAGCATATTGCACATTCCCTGTCAAGGTGTGATCCCTCCAGGCTGTGAATCTCCAAAGCCTTGTCCCCTACACTGTTCTCTGAATCCCTTCTACTGTATAAAATAGACACAAATGCAGGTGATGCTGCTTATCAAACTGCACCATTACGATGCCACAGTAGTCACTGAAGGCTTGGCGACAACGTGCCAGTGCTCACATACAAGAATGTAAGCAATTTGGACAACATGGCTTTATGGCTTTGATTCTCAGCAGAATTTTCTGAATGACTGAGGCAACTCATTTCATATAGTGGCAGCTGACACTTAGAGAGCCTTTGAACTCTGAAGTGGGCTGTCACTTGGACCACATCAGCCCACAGAGGCCCTGTGTAGATGGTATAGAGGGAGACAGGTACAGAGGATAAAGAGCTCACTCAAGGCCACCTGTAAGTAGGCACCCACCTGGAGCTTGAACCTAGTTCTCTGGATTGAGTCTGACATTTTACCCAACTCGTCAGTCCCTCTGTGATGCTTTGTCTCCCAGCCAAAAGCAAAGATAGAGCTAAGACAATTAGAAGCCCCAGATGCTGCACTGTAAGCAGTCCTGAGAGTAGCAGTCACAGGCAAATGCCGGGTTCCAGGATCTTTTCTTGGGCTCTTCTCTGTTTATGGGACCTCCTCTGCAAGCACCCAGCAGATGGCATTCATGCAAGCTCAAATAGCACAGCAAACTCCTCCTTCAGATTAATTAGTTTCCATTTATACATCTCACCTCAAAAGCTTTACAGTTCTTTGATCTTGCAATTCTGGTCTCCAAAGCCTTCCAATCTCCTGTCTTTTAAGCGTCTTTGTTTTCCTGAAGTTTCCTAGAACAAAACCTGGAAACTCTAGACAGGACATATCTGCCTGCCACCGGAGCCTGGGTTTTTTTTTTCTTTCTTCTTCTTCTTATGCCATCTTCTCCAAAAAAAAAAGCCACTATGAAGCAGAGCAATACACACTTCTCCTGGGACATCCTTGCTCCCAGATTGCTCTATGCTATCATGTAGGCCTATTTTATGAAGGATGGAAGGCTTTTGTAGCCTAAGATACCAAGGAGAGAGAAGGATTCTAAAAACAAACAAACAAAAACAAAAAACAAAAAACCAAAAAACCAAAACAAAACAAAAATCCCACAGCACCTGACACACTGCCTGGCCCTGTCTCCTAAGCCAAGCTGGCAGGCAAATAGCGCTTGTCCCATCCTGTGTCTATTTTATCTGATGGATTTGTGTATCTACTCCTTCCTGGCAGATGCATGCATGCATTGTCAGGTGTTTGAGGTCTGTATCTTATTTTCTTTTTTTTTAAACTTTTATTTATTTATTTATTTATTTATTTATTTATTTATTTATTTATTTATTTATTCATATTACATCTCAATTGTTAGCCCATCCCTTGTATCCTCCCTTTCTTTCCTCCCTCCCGCTTCCCCCTCTACTCCCTTCCCCTATGTCTGTGACTGAGGGGGACCTCCTCCCCCTGTATATGCTCCTAGGGTATCGAGTCTCTTCTTGGTGACTTATTATCTTTCCTCTGAGTGCCACCAGGCCTCCTCATCCAAGGGACATGGTCCAATATGGGGCACCAGAGTTTGTGTGTAAGTCAGATCTCCTTCTCCACTTAACGGTGGAGAATGTCCTGTCCATCGGCTAGACTGGGTAGGGGTTCAAAGTTTACTGCCTATATTTTCCTTGGCTGGTGCCATAGTTTGAGGAGGACCCCAGGGCCCAGACCTGCCTGTAGTTTTCCAGGACCCTCTGGATCCTTCTATTTCCTCATTCTCCCAGGCTTCTCACCCCTAAAGTATCAATAGGATTTTCTCCCCTCTGACCCACTTTCTTGGTAGGTAAAGTTTTTCATGGGGGCGTACCCCTTGGACTAGTGTCTCGATATAAGTGAGTATATACCATTTGACTCTTTTTGCTTCTGGATGAACTCACTCATTATGATAATTTCTAGTTCAATCCATTTGTCCACAAATTTCGGAAATTCCTTGTTTTTAATAGCTGAGTAGTATTCCATAGTGTAAATATACCACAGTTTCTTTATCCATTCTTCTACTGAGGGACACGTAGGCTGTTTCCATGTTCTGGCTATTATGAATAAGGCAGCTATGAACATGGTTGAGCATATGTCCCTGTTGTGTGGTAGTGCATCTTCTGGGTATATTCCAAGGAGTGGAATAGCTGGGTCTTGAGGAAGCCCTATTCCCATTTTTCTGAGCAAGCGCCAGATAGATTTCCAAAGTGGTTGTACTAGTTTGCATTCCCACCAGCTGTATCTTATTTTCAAGGCTCTGGTAGCCCTCCCTGTAGGAGAGTAGAATGGGGGCAAAGCAATGTTGCTGTTACTTAGTTTCTTAGGTGCAGCATGGGGAGGTTCATGGTGCTTCTGAAGGACAAGGAGTGCATTTGCGGGTATCAGGGAAGGGCTTCACTTGATAGTGAACAGAATCAGAGGAGGAAGAAGGATGCCAGAGACTTTCTGTTGGAGCAAGGAAGGCCCAGTGCATGATGTTGAAAGGCTCTGGTCATGTACTTGAAAAGATCTAAGAACTCGGTATGGTTAGGTTCAGGGGGACGCAGATGCTGGGGCTGAGGAAAAGAAAGATAGACCATGACATACATGCATCATGAGTTCCATCATGACTTGATATTCAACGACTTCTGTATAGCATGACTTCAAGACTTGCATGAACCATGACATCTATTCACTGTGACTTCCATATACTATGACATCTGTGAGCCATGATTTCTGTGTATCAATCAGGACTTCCATATGCCCAAACTCCCATGTGCCATGATCTCAGTACACCATGCCTTCCATGAATTAGGCACTATGGTTTCCATGTACAATGACTTCCGTACATCTTCTGTACTTCATTGTGTCCACGCTTCATGACTTCTGTGTAATATGACTCCATGTTTGAATGCACCATAACTTATACCCATCATGACTTCCAAACACCATGGCTTCTGTATAGCATGACTTTCAGGCATCACTATGTACATGAATCATGACTTCTAATCATTATGACATATATGTATTATGACTTCTAGGCATCATATTTTCTATGCACCATGTCTTCCATATACCATAGAGTCTCTACATTTCTATTTTTATTACTCATAAATTTGGTCTATTGTGGCTTCTGTTCATCATGACCACTCTTCACGAGGACTGGGTGCATTAGGATTTCTGTGCAGTGCACCATGACTTCTGAACACCACAGCTTCTGTGCTTCATGATGTGTGACTATCATGTCTTCCATGCATTGTTATTTTCATTCATTATGACTCTGTTGATCACAGCTCTGGTGCATCATGATGGCTATCCATTTCAACTTCAGTGTACCATACCTTCCATGCACGAAGATTTCTGTGACCTATGTCTGGAGCATCCATCCCACACATTTCCACATCAACCAAAGCTGGTAGTTTTGGTTGCTTATGAAAATAGACTCAGAGAAAGGATGCTTAAAAAAAATAACAGGTACTCATTCTTTGCACCATCTCTTTCCCAACTCCATTCTCTCACTCAGTGACAGCTGAGGAAAACCTGGTTGGTATTTTTTTGTTTGATAGTTTGTATTGTTTTGTTTTTGTTGTTGTTGTTTTTAGGTTTTTTGTTTTTGCTTTTTTTTTTTTTTTTTTTTTTTTTTTGGCTAAAATTTAGCTCAGTTGAGAACAACTTTTCTTCTTTCATGCAGGCCAATTTTTTTCTGGGAACCACAGAATCAGATTTTGCCTGCCTGAATCCAAATCCCAGGATCTGTCTTCCTCTTCTCCATGCCATCAAGGGATTAGCCCCTAAGCAAGATCTTTTCCTCTGTATTAGCACAGACTTTAAGACTGGACCTTCCTCAGTCACCACCTTAAAAGTACTTGTGAATCTGCCCCAAGTCCCACTTGAGAATATAATAAATGACATTATTTTAGTGAAATAACCACCAGATGTGAGCGACCCCTCTTCTCAGACATTAGTCCTGATGATGGAGTACTGATACCGTCAGTGCCTTGGTCATAACTGCTTCTGTGGTATCTAGTGCCAAGGATGGGAGCGTCATTTGCCTCTGCCCTAGGTCAGGGTTCTGCCTGGGTTCAAACTCTGGCTGAGTGGTTTCCTGGCTGCAAGCCCCTCAGCAATCTCTCTCTCTCTCTCTCTCTCTCTCTCTCTCTCTCTCTCTCTCTCTCTCTCTCTCTCTCTCTCCCTCGCTCCTTCTCCCTCTCCTTCTCTCCTTCTCTCTACCTCTTTCCATCCCTTCCCATGTCTCTCCCTCATCTCCATTCCTTTCTCCTGCTCTATCCTTCCTTCCCTCACTATCTTTATATCCCTCCCTCCCTCCCCCTCCTTATCTCCCTCTACTTCTCTGACCCTCCTTCTGTCTCTCCATTGCCCTCTCTCCCTCCTTCTCTTTCCCTCCCTATCTCTCCCTCTTTATCTCCCTTCCTCCACTGATCTCTCCCTCCTAACCTCCCCATCCTCTCTCTGCTTAGGTGCTTCATCTATAGAAGGATGGTGAAGTTTCAGAATGAATACTAACTAGAAGCTTGGTGGTGGGGTTAGAAGAGAACTGCTTCACGGGCCTTGCTAGCAACATGCACGAATGTGGTTTCTGCCCTCAGGAAGCTGCAGTGGGAAGGAAAAATTTGAGGTTCAATGTGCTAAACATCATTCCTTGTCCCACCAGGAGGAACATGGGTACAGAGAGCTGGGTGTGTTCTACCTAGATGGGCAGGGAAGCCATCCCATGTGACTCCCCAACCAGGCTCAACAAGGCAGCAGTAGAAGCAGGACCAAGTATAACGGGTTTGGGCAGCCTGGTTGTTAATCTTGTCAACTTGACTGTATTTGGAATCACCATGGAAATACATACACCCCTGGAGATATCTGCTGGAGTTCTAGGCTGAGTTAGCTGAAACTGGAATAATCACTTTAGTGACCAGCACCATCCTATGTCTGGGGTCCCAGACTGAAAAAAAAGGAGCAAAGAAGTGAAACACTAGTGTTCACTCAACTCTACCCTGCCCCATCTCCACCTCACTCCTGCCCCACTCACACCCTTGCCCTATTTTCAGACTGCAGACACAGCTCTGTCCTGACAATAAACCTTCCTTCTGTGATGGGCTTTGCCCTTATACCTTTCTCTCCTTGTCTTGCTTTTGTTACATATTTTGCCATAGCAATAAGAAAAGAAGTAATAGAGGTAGAATCAGTTGCGAACATCTACCTTCACCATTCATCTGTTTCCACTTTCCCTATCCTGGCTGCCTCCACTTTTCCCAACCCATCCAGAGGAGATTGCAAGGGATGGAAAAGGAATAAGAATATTTCCTTATAGATCATGGTGTCCCCAGGACATGATGTTGTGACATAGTCCAAAGTCGTAATAGGATGAGAGGTGAGGGTGTCATTTTAAGTCCAGATGGAAACTGAATGGCGGCATGTCTCTCTATTTGAGAGGCCTACTTTGCTATGAGGACACAGAAGAACAGTAATACAACAACCTTTAAGAAAAATGAGTTGTCGTCCTTTACTCTCAGGTGGCATTTCCTGGGTTCCCTGGGACAAGCCACAAGGGGAAGAGCACCCCCTACAACCCTTTCCATCCATTTCCTCTAGCATCCAGATGCTATTTATGTGATTTGAACTTCATCACCAGAAATTATTTTGCATGTGATGATTTGGGCTTTGGGGAAAGTTTTTCTGTGGCATGGCCATGTGTCTGGGTTTCTTATTGCCCTGGATACCATGTGGCTATCTTGACCTACTCAGCATAGCTAATGAAGGGCCCAGCTTATGACCTGCTGACTGGAGAGCTCTAAGGCATGCCTTGTGACCAAAGACAAGACATCTCCTGTGTGGGTTGAGATTTGTATCCATCTTGGGGGTGTGAGGTAGCCACTGAACTACTGTGAGTTGGGGAAGTTGGGTGGAGTCCAACAGGGCAGGGTGTGTTGTGAGACTTGCTCGGCAGACTGCTGGAGACAGCAGATAAAGACCTGCCAGGGACAAGGTAGGAAATCTGAGGTACTTGAAGCTGCGTGGGTAGGGCTTGGATCTGAGTCCCACATATGTGGCAGCACAAGTGTGAGCCGTCTCTGTTGAACACTAGCTGAGTGTCCACAAATTTAGTCAGTACTGGGATAATCTTGGAGTGAGTGTGACTCAGAAGGTCAAGATCCAGGCCCATGATACAACCCTTGTTTCAGACACCTGGTACAAAGCCAACTGACTCTAAGTAAGGGACTTCCTACAGATGGCATTGGGTCAGATGATTTGCTAGAATAACTCAAAAAAAGTATATAGAAAATTTGTCCTTCGGATTCTCCTGTATCCTGAAGGATATAAATAAATAGCCAAATAAAGAGACACATAGGGCAAGGTCTAAAAAGCAGACAGAGCTTCCCACTGTTTCTGGACACATCTCCCTTCAAGTCTTTGAATATATTCTTCACCTAGAAGCTTCCCAGACATCCCTGCTGCAGGCCTTTTATATGAGGTTGCAGTGTTCAGGCATGGCTGGTTAGTCATTGGCTTTGCATCTTGGAGCAGGTACAGAAAATGTCACTGGCCATTACCAGTGAGTTCTATTCTTCTCTCCTCGAAGGACAGTGAAGGATCACAGCTGAACGTGGGAAACCTCTGATCACAGACTAGCTTCTTCCATCTGCAGGTCCCCTACCTGAAGCCCCTCCCCCAATCTTTCCTGCTTTTGTCATCTCATTAGCATAAACACCTGTGGTAGAGAGGGGTTCACAATGCATAATGAAGGGTACTCCCATTACCCTGGAATTGCAAAACTGTAGATGTGTGTGTGTGTGTGTGTGTGTGTGTGTGTGTGTGTGTGTGTGAGAGAGAGAGAGAGAGAGAGAGAGAGAGAGAGAGAGAGAGAGAGAGAGAGAGAGAGAGAGAGAGAGAGAGAGAGAGAGACAGAGACAGAGACAGAGAGACAGACAGACAGACAGACAGACAGATAGACACAGAGAGAGAAGGGGGGAGAGGGAGAGAGGGAGAGAGGGGAAAGAACCTACTTTTACTACACCACAGGATGGCAAGGTTAAAGGAGACAGACTGCTGACCCAATTTCTGACTCAGAACCCTGGCCAAATTATGTGTTTGGCTAGAGGCAGCAAATAAAGTTCAGAAAATACCTGAGCCAACCGATGGGGGATTAAAACCACCATCGAGGATAAAAAAGCTCCATGTCTATTTTGCACAATCAAGAAATGGTCATCTCAAAGCTTAGCCCTCACCACAGGAGGATCAACGGCTTATGATTCTTTTTCTTTTTGATGTGAGGATAGCTATGAGCCAATTTTCCTGGATTAGAATGAAGATTGGCATCAAGGAGAAGCCGCTGGAACACCTCCCGGGAGACTGGAGGAGGGTGGCAAGTACGCGCCCAGGCAGGTGCAGTGTACCGCTGCAGCAGGCTTTCCCAGAGCGCTTGAGGAGCAGAGTATGAGGAGCGAGTGTGGCTGGGCTCCAATATCCACAACTGTCTACCCAGTCTCACCAGGCCTGCATTTCTCTGCTTCTGAGCTGATCTCTGTCCCTAAAGAAGTTGCTAAGGCTCAGCAGGCAGCCTCCTAGGGTATAGCTATCAGGGGGAGGGAAGAGAGTAGTCGCTGAAGTGCTTGTCCTGAAATCACAAGGACCTCTTGATTCCTAGAGTCTTCTAGGAATAAAACAAAGACAGAAACCAAGCGTAGCTGACTTCTGACCTCTACATCTCAGGCACGTGTGTGCATACATATGCTCTCATACATGGGCACCAGCACACACACAAACATGCACACATGTGCATATCCATACAAAAAAAGTAGCTCTCCCAGGATGGTTTGTCCTCCAAGTGTCTTGGGTTCCATTTTTTCCTGGAGAACATGAGGTGCCAGCGTCTACTTTTCTCACCTCCGACTGGCCCGGGGAGGTTTCCACAGGGCAGGAGTGGATGAGAAGAGGCCCATTTGCGTAGGGTGGCATTTGGGGAGACTTGCCTTGTTTTTTGCTAGGTGTCTCTCTTATGACTGGAATGAGGAGATAGCTGGCTATCTCTAAACAGCTTTCACCTAGGGAAGGTGATTCAAAGACCCGCCGCCTCCAGAGTCTACTGAAGGGAGTGTCACAATATTGCCTAGGCAAGGAGTTATGTGTGAGGAAGCTGAGGAGCACTGGGTTTGTACCCTGGTGGCTGTGTCTCCTGGTGGTCTGCCCCTTTGTGATTAAATACCCTTGAGGTTGCTGCTACACAGTTCTCATTATATCAGAAACCAAGGTAACAGGGCATTTTCCCACATGTGTACCAACAAAAGGTCTGAATCCTCAGAGCTCTGATGTCATTATCATACCTCATGTATTGTGGTTTCAGCACCCCCTTTTTTGTTGGGGTCAATGAGAAAAATATCTTTTTAAAATTTATTATAATTTATTCACATTACATTCCAATTTTATCCCCTCACTCCTATCTTCCCCTTCCCACCCTCTTCCTCCCTATTCCCCTCTCCTAGACCTCTGGGGGGGGGTCCTCCTCCCCACCCCACTATCTGACCACAGCCTATCAGGTTTCATCAGGATAGTCTGCATCCCCCTCCTCTGTGCGCCCACAAGGCCTTCCTGCAAAAAGGAAATGATCAAATCTTGGGCACCAGAGTTCATGTTACAGGCAGTGCCCACTCCCTGCTCCCTGCCCCCAACCACGGAGAATGAGCTGTCCATTGGCTATATCTGAATAGGAGGTCTAGGTTTTCTGCATGCATTGTCCTTGGTTGGTACATCAGTTTGTGCAGGCCACCCTGGGTCCAACTATTAAAACAAGGAAATCTTGAAATTTGCAGGCAAATGGATGGAACTAGAAAAGATCATCCCGAGTGAGGTAACCCAGACCCAGAAAGACATGCATGGTATATACTCACTTATAAGTGGATATTATTCCAACATAGATGTCCTCAGAGAGACTCTACCCAGCACAGGATTGGGTCAGATGCTGGGACTTGCACTTGGACTCTGGGCTGAGCACTGAGAGTTGTATGGAAGAGTGGGCAGATGGAAGGACCCAGAGGGGTCAGGAGCCCCACAGGGAGACCATCAAGGCCGGCAGATCTGGAGAAAAAGTATCTTAAAAGGGAGATCTGGTTTACCATGATTTTTGGGCAGAAAAGGGCTACCTTACAACATGAACATGCTGTGCACCTCAGAAATATGTATAAAAACTTTAAAATCCACAATTCAGAACCTACCTCTCTGCTTCCTGCTTTGGGACAGCCCACCTAATCTCTCTTTGCAGTGTTTTCTTTGTTAAATAGACTTCTGTTTGAACTGTATAAGCCACTTCACTAAATATTTTCCCTCAAGAAGGCAAGGATTGAGAGATCCTCATAACAGTAAAGCTAGGTCTCCAGCTGAGGGCTGCAATCATAGGGTGCTCCTACATGGCTTCACAGCTAAAGCATGTCTCTGAGGAGCCATGTGACTAGACGTTTTGTAGGAGCCCATTAAATCCAGCTGATCTGGCTGCATAGACACAGAGCAGGAGAAGGAAACCGGAAGCTCCCAGTGCTCAGAAGCACAGAAATGTTTCAGCCAATCTGTGCTTTCAGCTGCTTTCCGCTTGTAGGAGATGGAAACTCATTATGTGAGCATGAAGTTATATCGAGTCCCAAATAATTTTCTAGTCTTAGATACACCCCACTGTGCATGTCACAGGAAACAGTCCCTGGAGCAGGAGTAGGGGTCCAAATGCACTCTGGTCAAGCTGCTAACAGACACACAGCTGCAATAGCTCAGACCAGTTAGAAGCTTTTGTAAAGCCGATTTTTTTTTCTATTAAAGCCAAAATGATAATTTACGCTTACCTGTAGTTACCTGTAAAATTTCCCCTTCTGGACTTATTTAAAGTTATCATCAGATTTAAGATAAGCAAATGACACCTTTCCTCTATTATGTGAAAATAAGACCAAGTATTCACAGGCCAATTTGGTTAAAATGGCAAATCCTTTTTTGATATAACTGTGATAGGTGTTCACTTGCTTTTTTTTTTTCTCTCCAGGAGCATGTGTGGGTGGGGAGGTCACAGCGGACTTGTCAAATAAGTTTTGCCTTCAAGACAGCCAAAATGTGAGCAAGCACTGTTTGAATGACAGTAAGTGTGAGATGTGCCAATTTCTCCACAAGCAAATGGAGAAAATGTTCCATCTCCGAGGTGTAAGGATGAATTGGCCATCGGAGCTGAGCCTTTGAATGAGCAGAGGGTCATCAGACAGTCACAAAGGAGGTCACAGTCACAGGAATAAGCTCAGATCAGGGTGAAGAAGGCAGGGCCCCTGTGCCTTCAGGGCTCTGCTGAAGTCAAATTCTAAGTGGCGTAGTTGAGATGTGGTGGTCATGTGTCTGTATTCCCAGCTACTCGGGAGACAAAAGGAGGGCTACGTGAGATTATGAGTTCAAAACTAGCATGGATTAGTAAGACAGAGACTGCTTCTCAAACACACCCCCCCCACACACACACATGAGACACATGGAAATTCTCAGACCTGCATCCAACCTGAGTGGTGTGAGGGGCAGGGATACCTGTTCTGAGAGCTCCTGAGCTCTGTGAAGAAGCAGACAGAGCAGGCTGACTGGAACTATCAAGAAACACCCAGTTGTCCTACACAGGCCTCACTCTGCTGTTTTTTTTTCCTGGTGATGCCCACAGTGAGGTGGGATGTGGGTCTCTTGTAGCCATTGGAGCAGGGCTGTGCGCTGGACAGACCTGACCCTGTATATCTCTGTAGTCCATGTTTCCCTGGGGACCTGGAGTTTCTATCAGCTGTGGGAGAATGACCGAGAGTTTTCACAAGGAAGGTAACAGAAAACAGGCAGGTTCTAGAGTGGCCAGCCCTTCTTTGGGTCCAGGTCTTGCCTCTGTGTACCTCTGAATAGGTCCCAGGCCTGCCTGAATTCAAGGGCCTGTGCTCAGGCTCAGGTGGTATCAATGGCTTTGTCAGTTTGATGCAGCAATGCCCCTCTCAGTCCCCCCCGCCCCCCCCCCCCCCCCCCCCCGTCTCCAGTTCTGCCCAGTTTGAGCCCTGATTGATGAGGGCTGTTAATTAGAGCACTCTTCCCAGCTATGGACATGGCTGGAAGCCAACCCTGGAAGACAGGATTCCTCCTCTTGGAGCTGATGAAAGAAGCTGTGTCGATGGGAGAATCTGGGCTAGATGTGGAAGCCAACTTTGCTTTACCTTCTCCCATACCATACCATTCCTTGGTCTTTCCTGCTTCCCCTTTCGTCCGAACACATCCTCTCTGCCTACTGTTTCTATTTCCTACCCATGGCTGCAAGGACAGCCCGTGGGACACGGCTTCATAGCAAACTGGGGAGGACCTTGGAAGAGGGAGATGGAGAAGGTGAGAGGAAATGTAGGGGGGAGAAGATTGAGGTGGGGGGGGAGTAAGGATGTAATGAAGGGGAGATGCAAGAACAGGGATATAGTGGAAGGAGCATGAATGAGGAGGGAGGTCCTCGGTGGGAAGGCAACCTGAGGGGGGATTGGAGCATAGAAGGGAGAGGAGAGACTTAGTGGAAGGAGGGTTACTGAGCTTGGAGGAGTGTTAAAGGTGGAAAACACATATGGGGGAGGAAACTGGCGAGGGAAGACCAGGAAGATGTAAGGGGGAGGAGTCCTGATGGAGGAGACATAGGGGAGGAATCCTACAGGAAAAGGTCCAGGGGACCAAAATCCATAGTAGGTTAGGAGAACCCTGGGTGGGTCACCTGGATCAACGGCTCAACCTTGGCTCTAGGTGAGACTCCAGGGTGCCTCAACTCCAAGGCATCAGAGCTCTAGGACAGAAGTCTATGGAACAACTCACCAAGGTCTCCTAAGGATGTGGTGTGCAGCCAATGCTTCGTCCTGCTTGGACCATATGCCTGTATATAGATGCCGGCAGGGCTACATCAGAAGCTGCCTTCTCTATTGTTTTTAAAGTGTCTTCCTATTTGGTGATTTTAAGAGGCTCTAAATATTAAAATGCAACCTGTTCTGGAGGCTGGAATTTTCCACTGATGCCACATTATACTCCTCTTTCATTCACCCTATAAAATCCCACTTATCATGGACTGGGACAGAGAGGCTTCTCAGAGGAGGCTAGGCTACATGAGCATAGAACAGCCTTGCCAAGAATAGACCAGGTGGCAAAGGCCTGAGAGGGTCATCTGGGTTACTTGGGAGCTGCATGTCTGGCTGTCAATCAGCATTTCTGCTGGATGGGCCAGACTGTGATAACAATATCCTGAGATCTGTAGACTTTCAGTACACTGGTAGCAGAGGCCTGCCTTTCACAGAGTTGGTGGAGCTGCTGTGCTATGACTTCATGTGCACCCTCCTGGAACTCTGTCTCTTGGCTCTTATGAAAGCACCAGAGACAAAAAGTAATATACTGAGTGTCAGTGGGAAGGCATTTTGTGGAGCACCAGAGTAACCATGCGACCATGGACTCTCCACCTTCCCTTTGTGATGGGTTCTATTCCCCCACAGAACTCTATGCAGACAGAGAATCTACTGAAAGACTAGAGGGATGAGTAGACATCAATGCACAATATACTGTCGACTGGAAAACAAGCCTGGAGAAGACTCTCACTGGTTCACCACAGCTAGCCTCTGAGGCTGGTGGGAAGATTCCTTGCTAGAACTTAATGCCCAAAATGTGCTCAATGGCAGAATATGATAGGGCTCCCCACCTTTCCTCACCCTCACTTCTTCTCCCTTCTTCTTCCTTCCTCCTTCCTCACATCTCCCTCTTCCCTTCCTTCCTGTTCCCCCTTCTCTTTCTCTCCCTTCCCTCATCCTCTCCCTCCCTCCTTCTCACATTTCCCCTTCATCTCTTCCTTTCCCCACTCCCTCCCACTGCCTTCCTCAGCCTGCCCCACTGTCTGTCCTTATTTTTAGATAGGATGTGAGCTCCAAAGATCACTTTGAGCTCTTTCATGTGAGAATATTTTTTTCCACACAGGCCCAGACCCTGCTTCTTGTTTTTGTCTGGCTGGGGTCGGAGATGAGTGAGACTGTGGCAGTCACAGGAAGACATAATACTCCCTGCTCTTTGAGAGCCTCCAGACAGGAGGGCCTTCAGCCTCAAGGCTCCCTGTGCTGACAATGACACCTCTGAAGTGGGGCCATGCTTGTCTTGTCTCTCATGCCCATATGGGGACATGATGTGGGAGTCTGGAGATGTCCTTGGTTCTCTTTTATCCCATCTCACTGGCCTCTCACTGGCACAGATGTCCAGACACCTGCTCTACTTAGGGGGAGGGGAGTGAGCCTGGGCGGCAGAGCCTCTGGATTGTGTCCTCATTTCAAAGGCTTCATCCTGTTTCTGGGTAGAGCTGCCCTGCCTACTGTGTGCCCTCTTGAGATAACTGTGGTGTGTGGGAACAGTCTGGGAGAACTCAAGGCTCCCTTGTTCCTGGACTTTATTGCAGCTCACAGCTTGTAGTCCACATGAAGGAATGTTTAAGAACTCAAGGCAGGAACCTGAAAGCAGGAACTAAGGCAGAGGCCATGGATGATCATGCTACTGCCTGCTGGTTTGACTCACGCAGCTTGCTCAGTTTGCTTTTTCATCCGAAACCACCTGCTCAGGAGCAGCACCACCTGCAGTGGGATGGGCTATCTCAGAGTATCATGAATCAAGAAATGACCCTACAGGCAAACCCATAAGCCAATGTGATGGAGGCAAATCCTTCTGTGAGGTTCCTTTTTCCCAGATATCTCCAGCTTGTGCCAAGTTGACAGACACTACCCACCCAGCACAGCACCCTAATCCTGCCAAGTTGGGCTGCCCAGCCCAGGTCAGGATTCTCAGTCTCTTCCCTGAGCATCTCCTATTTTTATTTTGTACCATCAACTGATTCTATAATCAAAAAGCCTCCAAAAGTGCCATCACCTGGGACTGGGCAGGCACTGTAAATCCAGGCTAGTTTGAGCTCAGTGCTTATCAAGTTTCTCAGTGCTGGGACAGAAGCCAGGTCAAGAGCATATTAAGTTAGTGTTCTACCACTGAGCTAGCCCTGTAGCACTGATCATTTTTATTTAGGGGAAAGATTCTTGGAACAGCAGAATAGAAATCTCTACTGGAACCCCCACCTGGTGTCTTCTCCTAGGACTTTAGTCCATTTTGTGCGAAGCAAAGACCACAGCCTGGGATTGGTTCAGGTGGAAAAGCAGAGGCCAGAAGCCTTCCCCAGGATTGAGAATTCTCAGGAGGCAGAGCACAGAGGTGTGGGTCCAGCCCAGCAGGGAGAAGATTTATTCACATACAGAGTTGGCTTGAACCAGCCACCCACAGCTCTTGGCTTTCAAGGGGGAGCAGTATGTGCTTGGCATCCAGATGCCCCCTGTGAACAGGAAAGAGGCGCTGATGGATGGCTGCGCCACAATGAGAAAGGGATCAATGTATCATCTCACCTGGTATTGGCATTCTCACTCAGAGAGGAGGCACAGTGGAGGTCTTGCAGCATGGATTCCAGCTTTGCCTGTCGGGAGGACCTTCCTCCATAGAGATGAGGATTACAGCCTCCTCTTTCTTGGAGTTTCTTCCCATCAAAGCACATGGACAGGGCATGGGTGTTGGCACACAGTCTGCACATTTTCCCTAGAAGGGCCTCAGGTGAGATCAGAGAGGATTTGAGTATCCGTTTGAGGCTGTGTGACTTGTTGGAATTCACGTGGAAATGCATGAGGCTCTAACAGCTCTGCCTTTATAGTCTTTGGGCTTGTTTTCCTGGGAGAATAGGTTGGCGTGTCCTAGGGCAGAGCCCAGGCAGCTCTCCACTGCTGCTGGGTTCAGCTCAAAGCAAACCCCACACCACATCCCATGGGACACAGTGCCACTGAGATGGAGGGGGAACCTCCCCCCGCCCTTGACACAGAGACTGAAGTCTCAAGAGTCTCTATTGTTCCTGGGGCTCTCAGAAGAGCCAAGTGCCCCTGAGCTCACCTTGGCTCCTGCTTCCAACTCTCACTGGAGCCAAGGAGCCTTGCAGCACTGGCAGAGCCTGTCTGCATCTCTACTCAGGATACACTTCTGCCTGCAGGTTCATTCACTCACTACCACAAACACCCACACCCCAAACATAGCCAGTGAAGCCTTGTCTTGCTTTCAGCCTGTGGGTGGAGCTGGCTTCCCATAACTGCCTCCTTCAGTCAGTTCGGCAGGGGCACCCAGTGGATGCTCCTCTGATCAGAGCCACAAAACTTTACCCTCCTCTTTTGCTTGGCTTCCTGAAGCACCCAGCTCACCAGCAGCTGGGTTACAAGTCTAGTGACAAGACCCCCAACCACCTACTCACCCCAGCAGCCTAACTGCTTTATAACAAGTACTGCGCTGGTGATGGGATCAAGGGAAGCTGGAGTCATTAGGAGTCCCCCCCCCCCCCCCCCCACACACAGAGTCATGCATGTCCTGTGGACAACAGGCATGGGCTTAGCAAAGGAAGAAGCAAATTGAGAATTCCTTCTTTCCAGCCACATAGAGGATACACTCCAAAGAAGGGCCTTGCTGTTTATCTTTCAGGACTAGAGGCAGGGTACCCATCCACAGCTGCTGGCCTAGCTAGACCTGCTAGACATGAGGCTCTGGGGAACAGGGGGCCAGAGTTCCTCAGTAGTTGCTCAGAAGGTCCCAGGGAAGTGAGCAAACTCCCTTCTTCCTCAGCTAGTTATTTTCTGAAAGCTCCATCTCATATACCACAAAGACAGAGAGTTCCTGAGCTCCACAGATCCTACATTGTTGCTCCCTTGCCTCTCACCAGTGACAATTGTCCTTTCTCCTCTCCAGGGAGTTCCATCTTGGTTTCTCCCTCCAGGGAACCCACAGAGCTGGTATGGAGTAAGACCAATATTGTTTGGGACTAGCATCACCACCAAGAACCAGATGACACCAGTGAAGGAAGTATAGCATCATGCGGTACAGCCCATGCTAAGTGGGTACCAGTGATGCGTCTGAGAGTGACAGGCTCCACACTGGGGGAGATAAAAGGTCTTTTTCTTAGGGGATGCAAGCAGAGGCTTAGTTATAGAATATGAAATGTTGGGGCTTTTTTTTTTTTTTTTTTTTTTTTTTTTTGTCATCCAGTTGATCACTTACATTCCACATGATGAAGCTGGGTAGACTTTAGTTTGTAGCCAATAAGCCCGTGGAGGTGGGAAAAAATATGATTTTGAGCAATGTGTTACAAATCATACTGGTGGAGAGGATCTGATGTTTGATGTTGAAATAGTAGAATGTCATAGGTTGGATTCAAAGTCCAAGTGGCACAATACCTCATCATGACTGATGGGAACGCTTTTTGCATAGATACTTGGAAAACATTGCCATTCAGGATAAGGTTCTCCATCATTAGATGTGATTAGTCACAGTGTGGGCTTGGATGCACTTTTCTCATGCAGAGAAAAGACAGAGCAGAGTTATCTCACTGTATGCTAATTTGAAGAATGATAGAGTCAATTTCCTGCTTTTCTCCAACTTCTCCAACGCTCTATTTGCTGTGCTTACAGGTTGACCAGCACTTGCTGTGGTTCTGCCTCTGCTTGCACCCTTTGATGGTGCGGTGGACAGTGAGCTCAGCTCTCCTGTTTGTGTCCAGCCCCACACATGAGCAGCCCTGGGGTGGCTCTGTGATCTCGGACAGAGGAGGCCAGGTCTAACAGATCACAGGAAGATGTCTGGACCTCAAACTGTCCCCTCGTCCTCTGATGCAGTCTGGTCAGGCCTATGCCCTCTCTGTGTCTTCTGCTTTGCCAGCAGTGTTGGGTCATCCCTGCTGTCACCTGATACCACACCATACACCTGCTGTAACCTTGAATCCAGCCTTATACACACTTCTGTCTACATAGTTCCCCATGATTCAGGACTGGCCTTTGCTCCCAAGTCTGAACTGATTTCACCAAGCCTACCAGTGCCAGTGTATGGTGGTTCTTGGCACTTTGCAGAGATGCGTGACATTGATGGGTGGCCAGAAGCCTTCCATGGAATCAACAAAGGGAGACTCATATAGCCCTCTCAGTCTGAGCATTGAGTCACAGGTACTGATAGTGGCGTGTATCTGAGAGATGAAGCCAGGCAGCAATGAACGGCAGTGTGTCCACAAAAAGGTGATAGATTCCAAAGCCTGCAGTGCCACGAGCCTGTGTGGCTTCCAGGCTACAGAAATCAACAAATGCTACTTTTGTCAAGTGCCTCACTCTGGTGGTCCTCATGTGACTGAATCTATAACAAACCTCATGTGGGAAGCAGCGTTACCCTCACTTTAGAGAAGGTACTACTGAGGCTCGCCAGTGTATGTACTCAGTGTCACAAACGCATTAGCAGCCGTCAGGATCCACACATCATCTTTTGGCTCACGTATGTGCTCTTTCTTCCTGTTTGGCCCATAGGGACAAGACTGGGCCACCTGAATAAGCAGCCATTCATACTAATCTTACATGCCAACTTGCCACGCTTGGGAAGAGGGGCGCTCAACTGAGGGATTGCCTCTGTCTGATTGGGCCGTGAGTGTGTCTTGATTGCTGATTGATACAGGACCGCCCAGCTTACCATGGTGGTGGCACCCCTAGGCAGGTTTACCTAGGAGTAAGCCAGCAAACAGTGTTCTGCCATGGTTTCTGCTCCAACCTCTCGCCTTATGCTGACCAGGAAGCAGGAGGAGAGAGCTTGCTTTTATAATCAAAGTTCTTGCCCCAAGTCCAACCAGTTATTCCTTTGTTGAGCTCAGAGTCCTTATGATGTCCAAAAAGCCCCACCTGTGTTACCTGCTGGAAGGGAACCAAGCCTGGGGTTTGGGGGGTTTAGAGGAACAGAAGCCCCAAAGTTTGGGAACGTGACAAATGTCCTTTGATGCTAAGGAAGAAAGGAAGCTTAAGGTTGAGATGTGCACTTCCCGTGGCACATAGCTTATGAGAAAAACTCACCATTGCTTTCTCTCTAGAGAAATAGATCTGGAGCTGGTGCTTGAAGCCCCGCCTTGCAGGTGGGAGGGGCACCTGGGTAGGTGGAGGCAGAGTGAGGGGTGGCTGGGCACTGGTTAGAGCATCCTTGCAGCCTTCTCTCAAACTCCGCTGTGGGAAGACAAGAGTGTGCTTAGCCACATCCAAGGTCAGTGTGGGAATGGCAGTGAGCACCGTGACAGTGTCTGTGCTCTCTCACCTACCCAACTACAGGGTTTGACAGGATCTTCAGAGGCCTGTTGGTCTGCCCCACAGCAATGAGAGGCTGGTCCAAGCTTGCCCTCTGCTCCCACTGAGCATCAAGGAGCCCTGCAATGAAGTAAAGAGTTTTTTTTTAATTAATTTATTCTTGTTACATCTCTATGGTTATCCCATCCCTTGTATCCTCCCATTCTCCCCTCCCTCCCATTTTCCCCTTATTCCCCTCCCCTATGACTGTTCCT
>OU015742.1:127355973-127371700 GCA_907169655.1 Acomys percivali
CATCCAGTTAGACCAGCACCATTTGTTGAAGATGCTATCCTTTTTCCATTGAATGGATTTGGCTTCTTTGTCAAAAATCAAGTGACCATATGTGTGTGGATTCATATCTGGGTCTTCAATTCGATTCCACTGATCAACCAGCCTGTTGCTGTGCCAGTACCATGCTGATTTAATTACTATTGCTTTATAGTACAAATTGAGATCAGGTATGGAGATTCCTTCAGAGCACCTTTTATTGTACAAGATCGTTTTTGCTATTCTGGTTTTTTTGTTTTTCCATATGAAGTTCAGAATTGAACTTTCAATGGAAGCAATGAGTTTTATAGAGCTTCACTGTGACATAAGTTTGAGATTCATTAATTATTGCAAAGTTGGAGGAAGGTGCTTTTGTGTTCTCCAGCAGCCCTTGGCCACCTCACTAGAGGAGGTGAACTGCCTTCTAGTAGTCCAGAGCAGTGTGGCTGGCACAGGAGGGGGCTGCCACCCAGGCACAGACTTTAGCTGGCTTTGTGTGGGGTAGTCCCCTTGGGTTTGCTAAAGCCAGATTTCTCAAAGTGTGGGGTGTGCACCAGATAGATAGTCTGAGTCCGATGGCCTCTGGGTCACACTAGGAAGTTCAAGGTACTCAGGTGGAAGGATAAGGCCTGTTAGCACATGTCTCAGGTTCTGAAATCAAAATCACAGGATTTCAACAGGGAATTCTTTAGCTAGAGGCCTTGTCTTCACCCACCCCTCTCTTTCCCTTACTTCCTCCCTCTTTGTCCTTTTCCCTCTCCTCTTCCTCCCTCTTCCCATCTCCCTCCCACTTCCTCTTTCTCCCCTCTTCTCCTCCCTTCTCCCTACTCACTGAACAACACACCTGCCAAGCCAGCATTACCATAGTGCTTTCATCTTATAGTTATGTTTACAGAGGCTGCCCCTTTGTAAAATAAAAAAAAAAATTATTTGTATGGGCATGTGTAAGTGTATGCATGTATGTATATATGTATGTCTGCATTCAACATGTGCATGCCATGGCACACATGTGGAAGTCAGAGCACAACTTCTGGAAGTAAGTTCTTTCTGTCCTCTGTGGAATATGGAGAACCACAGGGCAACTGGTGAGTCCAAAATCTCTCTTCTGGCTTGTGGGAAGCATTTAGTGCACAGGCCCCACCCTAATTCCCAGCTACCCTGGGGACATGGCTTTACTCAGCTTTATGTCCACTGCTCTGACTTAACTAGGAAGCTCTAATGTGGGATGCTCCAATGCACTTAGGAAAGGATATATTGTATACTTTTCTCAATATGTCTCCACAGCAGATAGAGAAGGCTTTGCCAGCCCCACACTGTGCAGGTGATAAAGGATCACCCCCACTTCCTGCTGTCCTAGCTTGTTGGGTATCTCAGCGTTCTTAGCTCTTGGTTGCTCTCAGGCCTATGCTGTGACTGACCCTCTAAGCCAGCTACTGTTAACCACCCATAGCCATTCCTACCATCCTAGACTCTGGGCTGTGTCACTGCTGTGTTCCAGCCTCCGAACCTTTGAAGCTAGTTCAGATGAGTTGCGAACATCTCCCTGGCAGTCCTAGAAGTTTGAACATGGGAGTTCCTGGCCAGTAAAAGACCTTCTGCTTCCTGCAGGGATGGCCTCCTGGAGGTTGGGATACTATGGTATGGAGACAGCCTTGTGTCTGTCTCTACTTTCCCAGTCTGCCAGACACAATGACTCTGATGGCCATACTGACTCTGGGAGAAATTCTGTGGCCACTATGACTACCTGAACCTGGCCTAAATTCCTACAGATGCTGTGATATAGTAAATTATTTGTTTTTAAAACATTTAAGGTGTGTCCTTTGTTAAGCAGTGATAGATAGGAATTAACTAAGTGAGCCTAAGAAACATTGATCAGGCACTGGGTATCAGTATGCCCCTATTGACTGATATGCTGCTTTGGCTGGCACGGGGATTGCCTACTGAGATAGCCACTGGCTGGCCAGCACTGCCACATGCCGGCTGGCATTCCAAGGCCTGCCAAGGCCTCAGCCCTGGGGCTGGCAAATTCCATCCATCTCTATCGCTTGGAGCACCTGGCTTGGGCATTATCACAGTTAAGGCATCCTGTGAGTGTGGCCAGGATGGATGGGAAAAGGGACGGATCCAAGTCTGCAGGGCTGCTAGGGCTGCAGGCTGCTGCATTGCAGAGAATATTAATTATATAGCCCAGAGGCATCTGCTGAACCAGGACTCTACAGCAAAGGGCATGGTGGGAGAGCAGAGGTAGGAAAGCTGGGCAGAGGCCAGAAAGGTGTCCACAGGCTACACTGTGCCTCCAGGGTTGAGGGTCAAGAACCAGCTTGAGCACTGGAGTCCAGAAGCCATAGTAGAAGGAGAACCAGGCGCTGTTCCCTTTAAAATGGCCACTAGAAAGCCCATTGTTCTGAAGGCAGAGGGTGAGGGTGGCACACACATGCCTCCAACTTATTTCATGGGGTATAATAGGACAGGTGGAAGGAGGACTGGGGCGTGGGGACCAGACAGGGACTTAGGGGCCTGGGGCCTGACCTTATTTGCTGCTTTTGCCACATTCTCTGAACCAGACTCCTCTCTGGTAAATACAGAACTCAAGGAAAATAACGAGAGTCTTGGCTTTGTGAAGGACGCTGTTAACATTTGCATCTGAGGACAAGCATCACATAAGGAAGGTGCTGACTTGAGCAAGAAGGAGGAGAAGGAGAAGGAAGAGGAGGAGGAGGAAGAAAAGGAAGAGGAGGAGGAAGAAGAGGAGGAGAAGGAGGAGGAGGAGAAGGAGGAGGTGGAGGAGGAGGAGGAGGAGGAGGAGGAGAGCTGAATGACTGAAAACTGCCTCTTCCCACTGCACGGCAGTATGTCTTTGGTTGTGGTCCTCCGCCAGGGAAGGATGCCTTTAATTTATCAATGAAGGTTAGGTCCTGCTTAATATGATTTTCTTTTAAGTTAGCTGATTCATTTTTCAGGGGTGTTTTTAAGGAAGCAGTTATACCTAATAGTTAACCTGGTAGCCAACACCTACCATTAGCACAGCTCTTCTGTTGCATGCCCCATCAGTATCCACAGTTCACAATAAGTTCCCCCCCTGTTTTGGCACATCCTTTGGTACCTGTGCCCATTGGAGACCAGGACTTCACGGGGGCCCATGGGCTGAATGCTCACCTCCAGCCAGCTGGTTACATCCTGCCTGTCCTTGGCCTGTCTTAACTCTGAGAGCTCCCAGTGTCCCAGTGTGATACTTGGCAGTACCTTCTGGATTTAGTATATTTCACAATCCCTCCCAGACTTCAGTATATCCCCCCTTTTGCACCCCCCCTTTTTTTCTGCTGCCTCTGGTTTCTCTCTGTTTTCCAGAGCACAGGCTATTATTCCAGCCTGAGCCAGGGGAAAACGTGTTCAGCAAGCTTGGTCACACTTGCTTGGGCATGGCTGTAGATAACTGTCCTTGGCCACTGTCTTTGGCTGATACTCCTGAAGCAGAAAGCTATGCAGAATGGTCCTGCCTTTGACAAAATGGGCTTAAAGTTATTAATGGGTGACTTTCTTACCTATTCTGGTAGCTGCTGGTGATGGAGAAGATGCGGAAAGGCTGGGCAGGTGGCTGAGCCTTAGTGACACAAGGCTCCAGGAAAGCGGAGGTAGAAATTCTCATTCTGGGTATGCAGTGTGCATAGCCCAAGGACAGGTATCAAGTCCACACTCTTTATCTGCCACCCTGTCCATATACTAGCTTGTTTATTTGAACAGAGGAAATAGAGGCATAGAGGGAGAGAGCTGGCTGAGAGAGAGGAAGGAAGACAGATAAGGGAGGGAAGAAAGAAGGGAGGGAGGGAGGGAGGGAGGGAGGGAGGGAGGGAGGGAGGGAGGGGAATGCTCTGGCTGTGGGTTTCCTTTTCCTCTATTAGCCTGGTCATCTTCTTGGTCACCCTAAGTGCAGGTCCAGTGGCCACTGCAGAACCTGGCTTGTTTATTGAGGCTTGGACTTTTATCTGTGGGCAATACAATCTGACTAATTTCTGGTGGAATTTCCCTCTTGAGATCAGCTGTGTCCACTGGTAATCCCAGTGCTGGGTGGAAATTCCAGGGACCTACTTGCAATTCTCAGCGCCCCTGGAAAGGGCCTGCATCCTTGTTCAGGATTTGCAATGGGGCTGGATCAATGTTTATTTTTGTGTGTGTGTCATAACAGGAAAACAACTGGTGTTTTCTGAGTGTTGATGTCATGCTGAGCCCTCCCTAGGTACCTGGCTATGTTCTAGTTCATTTCTCATGACGCCTTGGTACAGGCACACCTGCCTCTAATTTTAGAGACTATGGCTTAGGAGTTTGGCGATGGGTCAAGGCTTCCAGCTGGCTCAGGCATACTGAGGCAGTCACCACTTGAAATAAGATCTGTTTTACTAAAATAATAATAAGAAAAACCTTAGGTTATTCCCAGGTAGTTTATCCATTCATTGATTTTTCCAAGAAATCAGTGCTGTGTACCAGAAGATGCGCAAACTGTGTGCTTCTGCCAATAGGTTCTATTCCTGGAGCTTTATTTCAGAGAAGACCTGCTGCCTTATAGCCATCTCTGTGGAAATGGGGCCAAGGAGACCTGTGGGCAGGTAGGCCGCCTGGGATAAATTCAGCTGAGCTGTATTCTGAGGCGAGTTATTCTGCTGAGGAAGGAGAGCATCCTCTTTGGACTGTCATTACTTTATGTATTTCCAATGTTGGTCCCTTAGAGATTCCTAAGGGCACTTAATCCTCCAAAGATGAGAACCTTAGAGAAATGACTACCCAGGACAAAAGTAGGGAATGGAGATGGGCCTGGAGCATTATGCCATGCAGAAGGGAAGCGCTCAGAACACAGCAAAGCACCTGGTGACATCTTCGTCTCTGCCAGCTGCTAAGGAGCTCACTAGATACATTTTATCAACTGCCACGGAGTTTAGGTCCTTGACAATTTAGATTGCTCTGATAGAGGGGGTAACAACTCTCAGCTATGGCCTTGGGTGCCATCAGATAGTGCATATATAGAGAATATATTAATATAAGTATATGCATACATTTGCATATGTATGTATGTATACCTCCCTATCTGGTGAGACATTCACGGATCCATTTATCCACACACCCATTTATTCATCCTCCATTAATTTATCATCTACCCACTCATTCATCTTCCTATCCATCCATCTATCCATCATCCATTCAGCTAGCCATCTATCCATTTGCCCATCCACCCACTCACCCAGCCATTCAGGTCTCCTTTTGATGATGCGGAATGGCATCCTCCATTGTTCTTTAGAGCCCACATTACTCTCCTGAAGGATGTTGCTCGCTACACATTCTCTGCTTCATTCCTTGCATCATAAAATTTCCAGCGCCGCTGTCTTATTTTCAATGGCAGGAAATGAGATTTACTGCTTTACCCCTTAAAGAACTTCCCTTGGCATTTCTTTATCCCCGAGCTGTCATCTTGTTTATCTAGTTTGCTTTGGAACAGTAGCTCTTGAAAGAGTAGCCCATATCCATTAGTATCCACTCCTCCTCTTCCACCCTCTCCTGAATGCACACCTCCAAAAATTGCTCTTGTCAAAGTCACCCATAACCTCTACTATATTGAACTCAATAATAGATCTGTCCTCATCTCTCTGGGCCTGACATTAACCATAGCAACATTAGATTTCTCTTTCCTCCTTGAAGTTCTTCCTTTACCAGGCCCTTGGCACACTCCCTGCCTGGTTTTCCTTATACCTTCACAGTGGTTCCTTCTCAATTGCAAGTCCTTCCTCATTTTTTCCAAAATATTAAAATTGGAGGCTTTGAGGATGAGTCCTTGGGCATTTGAAATCTACTCTGTCATACTTTATTGACTCCATACAGATCCAGACAGTTATAGATAAAGTCCATATGTTGATGAGTCCTGTCAGATACACCAACCTAGCCCTCTCAGGAACTTCAGATCCTCTCACCAAACTACTCATTTGATACCTCACTTGAACATAAGAGGCCCAAATACCTCATGCCTAAACCAATCCCCAGGTCTTCTTTTTCTACACCCTTTTTCTCCCTTACACTTTTCTTCTTTAAATCCCAGGCAATGATAATCCCATCCTTAGAGTCACTCTGCCAAATCTTTGTGTATCCTCCTCACTTCGTCTTTTTTCTTAACATATCACCACCAAATCCTGTGGGCCACACCTGTGGACTGTCACCTACAGCATTCACTGCATTGTAGCTTCAAGCCAGAATCTCTACATTGAGAAAGAAGAGGGCCCCATGGCCACCCTCCCAATGCTGCCTTGGACTTCAGTCAGTTCCTAGCATGGAACCAATGTGTTTCTACAACATAGGAGTAAGACCTGATCACCTATCAGTGATTGATCGATAACAAGATCTTGTGTGCTTAGAAGAAAAGTGTCTACAACAATAGGGTCCACCATGATGTGGCCTTCATTCTCTCTCTTATCCCTTTGTATACCACTCCCCATATGCTTATTTTTATAAGACTTTCTCTCTCTTAACCAGACAGGGTCCTGTTTCAGAATCCTTACACATGCTATTCTCTTGGCTTCAATTATGTGTCCCTCCCTTTCCCCCTCCTTCCTCCTGGTAACCTCCCATCAGCCCTCCCTCCTCCCCCAGGTGACTTTTCACCAGTTGTTTCCCTCGCCTAGATGGCCCTTCATCATACCCACCCCTCTACCACTAGATGACCCTCCATTAGATCTCTCCTCCATCCCTGGGTGACCCTTACTCACCTCCCCTTGTCCCCCAGGTGACCCTCCATAGCCCCTCCTTCCTCTCCCATGTGACCCTCAATCACCCACTCTCTCCTCTTCAAGGAGACTTTCCATCAGCCTCCCCCTTTTCCTTACATGACCTCCATGAGCAACCCAGGTGACCCCACCTCCTCCTCCCCCTCCTTCATCAGGTGACCCTCCATCAGCCATGCCTCCTCCTTCTTCCTAATTTTCTTTAAGTCTCTTGCTTAGTTTTACCATCTCAGCAAGACCTCCATCAACACCTTACCTAAGTTCTATCACACTAATTTTTATCTGCCTTTCATGCTTGTTTTTTTTTTTTCTGAGAAAAACCCAACCCATTATATATTTTTCTATCTCATTATCTTCTGCACCAGGAAGGACAGAGCTCTGGAAAGCAGTGTTTGCCTCACATCAGAACCTTCCCTGCAGCTGCCTCCAGCTCCATTTGCTCTTAATCCAGTGTGGGGCCATGGAACAGCGGTGGCCTTATGGGCACCCTGCTGTTTTCCAGAACCACTCCTGACCCTCATCCTAACCTGTCAGCCGCTTAGCAGATCATCTTGGAAGCACGTCACAAGGAGCACCTGAGCCCCAGAATCTGGGCCGGAGAAGAACCACAATGAATATTTAATCGCTTCTCCTGAGGCTCCTGCAGAGTGTTTTCCAGCTGAGGGTCAGTTCGGAGACCCCTTGAGTTCTACCGTCAATGCCTTACTGTCCCTGCCAAAAGTTCAAAGGACACTCAGTTTTTGCCTCATTAATATTAACTTATCTGCTGTGGGGGCTTGTCCTGATGACATCTTTTCTTGTTAAATATTCATTGCTGAAGTGAGCAGCGCTCTGTAGATTGACTGTTACTGGGGGACATTGCAGCTAATTGTCACCACTGTTAGTCTCACTGCCCTTTGAGAGCCAGTGTCCCTGTCAGGAAGGTCTAACCTGTTCTTCATTTGGGAAGGGTTTGGCTTGATGAGTCCCTCAGATGTCCTTCTTGGGTGCACCAAAGGCCATGGACCAGGCACAGTGTTGGAGAAGCCTCAGTCACATTCTTCACTCAGTGGGCAGGACTCTGCCATCTGTAATTGGACATATCCTGCTATAGCCTCATCAATAATGGATGGATTATTATGTGGAAGGAATTTTCTAGACCAAGCCCTCATTTTACACATAAGAACCACATTTACAGAGATGAAGAAATTAACCACTTATATACAAACTGGGTTGTAGGGACTAGAGAAAAGTCCATGACTTTTTTTTGGGAGGGGGAGGGACCAGGTCATAGGGGAAGAAGATGTGCTCAGTCCATAATGTTTACTAGGCTACTTACTTGTAAAATAAGAGTCAGCCATCTGTAATCAAGTCATGTTCAGATCTCTCAGAGCCCTTTGAAGTCAATCTGCTTACCAAAGTGTTTTGAATAGCAGTCAGTGGGATTTAATTGACCCACCCCTGACAGTGCCCAGCACTGGTGGATACATATAAGTAAGCACTGGTCATAGGAAGGGTGTCCAACCCAGATACCAACATTAACCACTATCCACTTAATACACAGCCAGCCATAGACTTACAGTAAAATCTATTTTACTTGAGCTCAAGGTACTGCTAAGAGTGAATAAGCGGGCTCTGCCTCACACTACCTAAGGAATCTTTGTACTGTTTTCCACTGTGGTTGCACCACATCATAGTCCCATAAATAGGAAATGGCATTCTGATTCTCTCCTTTGTTAAATTCTGGTTTTGGTAGTCGATTTGCAGAAATGGGGTCCAATCTGGGGCAAAATTGTTGCTGGAATATTAACCAATCTGTATACCTAGTCCATACCTGAAAACTCAGTGCTTTGTTGAGGTGCCTTGGGGTCTGACATAACTAAAACTTAATTTTAAAAATCTTTGAAAATATTTAAAAGGACTGATCTAATGTCAAATGTTCTTACTACAGTAATAAACACATAGATAAATAGGGCAGCCAGGGAGCTTGGCTTTGCTCCACACCATTTAAATAACGTTCAAAAAATCCATATTTAAAGTTGGAACTTAAAAGTAAGGTCTAAGATTTTCCCAGATGCCTGATTTTTGGAGCAATTACAACTTAAGCATACTTTAATCTGTGCCTCCTAATATGAGGCCTTTTAGAAATAAGAGGTAGCAATCCCAGACTGCTTTTGAAAAATGCCTTGGCCCCGTGCTTTTGCAAAGTTCAAGCTATGTGTCCATTTCTAGCAGGATTTAGGTGGCCTCTACTAAGCCCCAAAGGCATCAGTGCACTTGGGGAGGGAGGCCTGTAGGGTAACAGTTGGCAGTATTACCATAGTCTTCCTGGCATGTGCCTCATGGCTGTTTTTTTGGGGGGGGGCAGGGGCCCATGGAATTAATATGAGACAAAACTTGGGAAGAGCCAGAGTTGGTCACGGATGGCTGAGAGACCTTCCATGTCCGTTCCCTTCTCTATGAGGTGGGACAGCATGGGAACCACATGGGAGAGGGTGGCTCAGAGCACGTGTCACTCACTGTTCTGAGTGCATTAGAAAAGACATCCAGTGCGAGTTCCAGACTTTAGCCAGATCTGACATCATCCTATGACCTCAAGGTTGTCACTATGGTGTGGGCCTGGCAGTTCATATGTCAAACTGGCTCAGAGAAGGAAGGAAAAACGCGCAGCAGTATTCGACCCAGGCAAGCCTTCGCAGTGTCGTTCTCCGGCCTTTATCTCTTTCCATCACACTGAGGCCCTTTGTGATGTGGGAGACACACAGCTTTGGGCAACTTCCTTCCTTTCTAGGGAAGCTCTTGCCCTGAAGAATGGTCTCAAAGCATACTTTCAACTCTCAGATTTGCTTTTTTTTCTTTTTTTAATTCGACAAACTCTGCAAAATAAATGAAATTTCGCAATTAGCTTCTTATTGTCCCTGAACTCAGTAATGAAGGAATTGGGGGTGTTTTCCTTTATCGTTTTCATGTTTCATTGTACACCATAATGAATGGTGCCATTTACTCTCAGGTAACTATGTAGAGTGACACGAGCTAATTGCATACTTTGCAACCTCAAATCAGCAGAATCTCACAATATATCATGATAATGCTCCTGTATTTCACTGAGGAAACGGGCTGTTGAATACCAGGTTAATTATGCATGCATTTAATAGAATCATGGCGTGGGGTGGTCGGTGGGGGAGTTGAGGGAGAGAAGATGTGGAGTCAGCTCCTTCACTGTCCCCACCCCCAGTACTTATTATTACATAGTTGTCATCTGCTGCCTGAGTGGCTATGTGTGTGCATTTATTTGTACAACTATAAAAAAGCCCTTACTTTGCAATGCAGTTTGCACCATGCATAGTATATCCATGGATAGTATCATATTGCTTTACAAGTAAACTTAGGACTTAGGCAAAGGAATAATTCCTGTTTTGTTTTTGTTTTTGTTTTTTTAAGAAATGAGGCAACTAAGGTTCTGGAAGATCAAATCTTTAAATAATCACCAGGCTCTTTCTACTACAGCCAGGTGGGTGATATAAGACTTGTGCCACAGAAGACTTAATTTAGAAGGTAGCAAAATGATATGTTCTTCTTAATTTGGGGAAGTGGTGTCCAGTCCACAGCCCACATGTGTGAGACTGTTCTCCATCACATGCTCTAAAGATCTTAGGATTTTCACTCTGTCATCTCAAGGGATGCTGGCAAGGTCATCATTAGGAGTCTGCATCACTGCGTGAGTCTGGATGATTCCAGTGTTTCTCTGTTCAGGAAACCTCCTTCATCTCTCAGGATTCAGACCCTCATCTCCTCTACTCACAGCTTTGTTTCTTCAGTGTCTTGTTTTTCTCCCTTTTCTGCTGTCATCTTCCATCATGTGTACTGTGCTATGTAGGCCTGTGTGTGACCTTCTGCTAAATGTTCAAGGACCAGCTGGCAACATGATATTGATAGGGATTTAGAGTGCCCTGATAACTTCTTCATGGCTTCAGTTATCTTTTGACTCTGATCACATCCTGAGTCTCTGCTGTGTCTCCCAGAGCTGGGGTCACAGAACATGGAGTATTGGATAAGTACTGTGTTTCTGTCACCACGGTTTCTGCCATGGCCCAAAGACAGGAGTATCTGCTCATCAAGTGATGCATCCTCACATAGCTGCCCAATGTGGGCACCACATCCTTCAGTCTCACTGGAACTCCACTGTGAATTATGCGGTGGTGTTTGTTTCACAAAGGAAGAGACAGGTAGCTCATGGGGAGAAGCGGTTCTCCTAAGTATCCAGGGAGATTGGAAGGGGTAAGGTAGCTGACATATCCCTTGATAATGGGATACACAAAGTAAGATTCTTGGTTTCCAACAGCTATTAAGATGTTTCTAGTCCTTGGCTGTGGGCAGATTTCATCCTGTATCCTGTTGAGAGGTTGACCATAGAGATCACTGATGCTGCCTTGAGGTTCCAAATAGGGTGATGCTGGGTCAAGAACTTTCCCTATGTGGGAAGGGTCCGTGGTGAAGCCCTTTCACTCAGGGGTGAGACAGGGTATCTGTCCTAACTCAGATATGCACAGGGCTTGCAGAGCACCTGCTGGCAGAACCAAGTCATGTGCACAATAGTGTGTCCACAGTGCGTTGCTGGTAGAGAAAGTAAAGGAGGTCAGCCATCCTTCATAGATACTAACAGATCTTCAGAGAAGCCCCTTTATGAAGTTAGAGCTGGGAAACCTGAACACACATATATGTTTATATACTTACATATGTATTAATTAGTCATGTACCCTCTAATAATGAGGCTGTTTCCATTTCTTTGCCTTTGTGAATTGTGCTGCAGTAAACCTTCTGTTATGTGATGCCCATTTCATCCTTACCACATTCTGGTGAAAGTTGTAGACAAAATTCCAGTGAGCATTCAGCCAAAGCTCAACATGCAGAACATTAAGTGCTTGACTCATGCAGGGTAAAACCAGACTGTCTCTACTCCATGAAGCCACACCTTGTCCTGTAGGTTTGGGATTCACAAAGTCACAGCAAAGCCTGGACTGGGCTCATATCTGTGACCCATTTAGCAGGTAATCGTCTGCCCTGACCCGTCCCATCCTAGGCCTGTATTCTCTCTGATGTTCTGTAGATTGACTTTGCTGAGATTGGATAGCTTCATGGGCTGTTTGAGGAAACCACATAATTGCAACCTTCAAAGGCCTCTGGTTCCATGTTGGACCAGTCCTGGCTTGGCAGATATAGATAGGACCGAACCAAGGTAGCAGGGCAAATGTGAACTAGGAGCAGCACAGAAGAGGTAATGGTCAAGAGGCAGAGAAAAAACATAGCTGTAGTGTGTGTAGATAATGTGCACTGCATATGTATGTTTGTGTCTTGTGTGTGCATGTGTGTATCAGCACTATGTATACATATGTGCATCACCATGGGAAGTACTATGGGACTCTGGTAGCTTTTGTCCCCAGGGCATAGCCACCTAAGAAGCATCTCTTAAAAGTTGAGGTATTAGGTGTGCCTGACCCAAACCCCTAATAAAATGTCCAGCCCTGTCCTCCTCAGAATCGACTTGGCCCCAGTGCTGCTGCCAATAGGAACTACAGGGCACCCACCCAAAGACTCAGAGGAGCACAGCTTGACAAACAGTAGGGTGCAGGCCCCTTGTTTCCAAACACATGGAAAAGCTGCAGTGTGAAGACGAGAGGCCCTCTGCTTGCACAGAAGTGGCTCAGATGGGGAAAGGCATGCCCATCAAGCCCCAGATAGCAGTTCATGGCACAACATTAGGAAGACAGTCGCAAGAGGTAGGGAAGATAGGCTTGGATGGTGGAATGGTACATGAGAAGTAGGCGTGAGCTCATTCGTCTGTCTGTCCATCCATCTGAGGCTCATCAGGTCTACTGTGCTGGAGGGATACTCTCCACCCTGGTGGGCAATGTAGAGGGGAAGCCATCAAATCGGGGATGGTGCTGTCTCACACAGGCCTGGAGACTCGATGTTGCTGGTACAGCCTCACTTGCTCCTCAGAAAGTTCCAGGCATTGGATAAAGACCATCTTCCTTCCTTACCTTCAGAGAGTCTCAGCAAGTGTCAGAGATGTGTAGATGACACAGTAGTTAGGAGAGCCATGGTTTCAATTCCAGGTGTGTGCTTCAACACCAGGTATATGGTATAGGCTCTTGTAGTGCAGACACGCCCCCTCCCACCCCCTTTGAGCTCTAATCTTATTTCAATGCTAGTCTCTGCTTTTCCTTTAGGTGCCTCATTAAGAGCTTACTTTAGCATGAAGAAACCACATGTTCAGGATAATCACATACTGCCAGGCATGCAGGCAGCATGATCAGAGGCAGGACTCACTATCTAAGTCTAGTAATCAGGATATTACTGAGACAGACATCCTAGGATGTTCTGGGTTCTTAGGCCTCACCTTGTCTCTGCTTCTTAGCATCCTTAGATCTTCAGTTTCTCTTACCACATTCCCCTCCACTCCCTTACCGTCCTTACACACACACACACACACACACACAAACACACACACACACACACACCATATGAGCTTATGTAATCTATATTCTGTACATGAGAGAAAACATGCAACATTTGTTTTTCTGGATTTCTGAGTCTGGTTTATTTTTGCCTAATACTACAATCTACAATTCTATCAAATTTCCTTCAAGTGACATAATTTCCTTTTTCTGCATGGCCCACTAAAGCCCCATTATGTATATAGACCAGGCATTCATTCATCTGATGATAGACACTGAGAGTGGTTCCACAGCTTGGCTCTTGGGGCTCGTGCAGCCATAAATCCACAAGCATCTGTGTGGTGCGTTGACTTTGAGTTCTCGGGTTTATACCCAGGCAGGCAGCTGGATCATGCAGTAGTTTTGTGGTTGTTGCTTCTGCTGCTGTTGTTTTAATTTTCAGAGGAAACTCCATACAGGTTTCCAAGTATCTGCAGCATTTTACGGTATCACCAACAGTGTGTGAGTGTTCCTCTTTCCCCACATCTTCACCAGCATTTGTCATTCTTCTCAGGGTGCGATGGTATCTCAGTACAGTTTTAACTTGCATTTCTCTGGTGTCTGTGATTTCTTTATCGATAACATGTGTATGCTGGAAATTTTTCTAGCTGCTGGAGCATCAGAAAATATTGATTTAAATAAAACCTGAAACCAAAACGGAAATTACTAGAATAAAACCCCAATGACTCTATTCTAGTCAACCTATATAAACTAGTCAGGAGAAATGTGTGGTGTGCAATGGGAGCCTTCACACACACACACACACACACACACACACACAGACACACACACACACACACACACACACACACACACACACACACACACACCAGGGATAGTGTAGAGATTGCTTTCCTTAGGCTGCAGGAAAACCTTCTTGACATGGTGACCTGTGGTCAGTGGAGTGGGGGACAGGTGACCTGGAATTGGGATTAACAGTATTTGGCTTCATCACTGAGTCTGGTATGATCAGAAATGATCTGTTGAGAGGGGAAGAGAGGCCATGGGATCAGAGGTCCCTGGTGCTGGGTGGAGGGATCTTCCATTCCATGGTCATGGAAAGCTGTGGAAGTTTTGTTTCTAGAGTGATAATATATAAGGCAGTCAGGACTTTGATCAAAGAAGTAACTGAGCTACATTTTAGAAACTGGTTGTGCATTGATTAGGCCACAAAGGGATGGTGACTAAGATACCATGCTATGGCCATAAACAGGTGATGTATAGCAAAGTATTATGGCAGAAGTAAGGTTGTAGCCTTGCCTAGAACAGAAACATCACTGGAAAATTGGATGACACATCCACATGAGGGAAAAGAACAAATAAAGATTAAGTTTTGCCAAACGTGTCCTGAATGATGGTGTCATTTGTTGAGGTGGGAGTGATGGTGAAGACTGACTTAGGCATGGAAAGGAGGACTCTGCTTTGGAAGGTTAGCTGGAATTGTATGTCAGCCAATAGACAGATGTCCTGCTGGGGGTCAGGTAATATGAGCTTGTGCCAAGAATATTGTCGAGGTAAGAGGTAGAAGGAGGAGGTCAGTAGTATACAGGTAGGGTTCAAGGTTATGGCTCCGGAAAGAGCCACCTTCAAAGAACACAGAGAAGAGCATGGGGCCAAGTCTGAGGCCAGAGGTAAGGGGGAGCAGGGGAAAGAGCGTCTATTAGGGGAAGGTGTGATGTAGCAGTGTCCACATGTGCCATGGGTTATTGGGCTTAATAAAGGATAAAGGCTGGCTAGCTCATCGGTTCAGATTTGTTCATGAAAGCGTGTCCATGAAATGTGGCTACTTTAAGTGAGAGTATCACAGGGGTGAGGGCACAGGGAGAAAACAGGGAACATACCCAAGAGGCAGTGGGATGGCCATTTGAGAGGGACATGGAAGCTGTAGCATTCCCCACAACCCCCACACCCACACCCCTTTTGCTTGAGGTAGGTGTTGCTATTTCATATGATCCAATGGGAATCAGAGTGGTAGAGGGGAGAGTGTTGATACAAAAGAGATCCAGGAGCAGCCATCTGAGTGGATGGGATGGGGTAGGATGGGATGAAGCCCACGATCCAGGTTCTTAGTGGAAATACAAGAGTTCTACATGTGGATTGATACGTCATTATGATAACATGGCAGTGCAGTTATGTGTCTATGAGAGTGTGTGCATTGTAAGAGAACAGAATGCATGGTTTGCTTGTGCATGGACAGAAGCTGTCTGTAACCCAGTCTGGTTGCTTCTAGGTGGAGTGTGCATGGACACGGAGCTCCAGAGTTATATGAATTACTTTTCAATTGCTGTGATGAAATGCCACTGCCCGATGCAATTTATGGAAGTGCTTATTTTGGCTTAGGGTTCCAGAGGGATGGAGAGTCCATAGTGGTGGGAAAGGTGTGGCAGCAGAAATCTGATAGATCATGTCTCCATCTATAAGCAGGAAATAAAGAGAGAGAGAGAGAGAGAGAGAGAGAGAGAGAGAGAGAGAGAGAGA
>OU015742.1:127383256-127411718 GCA_907169655.1 Acomys percivali
AAAGCATTTGAAATGGAGAAAGCATTTCTGCAGGGGTCACATCCATGGTGACCTGGTTCCAGGTAGCCCAGGTATACCTGCTACCCTGGGCAGAGTGGCGAGAAAAAAAGATTCCAGTACTGGCAAGGCTGAGCCCACCCCTCCACCCCCGCCTTTCTCTCTCTCCAAAATCAAAGTGACTTCCTTTGAAGGAGGCTTCAGCTTTCTGTGGCTGTCCCTGCCATCTCCCCTCCTGGATGCCAGTGCGGCTGGCAGGCAAATCAATTGGTCCAGCAGCTCTGCCATCCAAGACACAGAGTTGAGCTGACATCTCCCAGAGAGCCCCAGAGATTCAGCATGGGCACCTGGGTCTGTTCAGTGCAGAGCAACAGGCAGGCACTGGGCGTGCTGTCAGCTGAACAGGGAAAAGGGACAAGCTGCTGTGTCAAAAGTGACACTTCGGCTTCTGCTGGTCTTGCGGAGATATCTGCCTTGATGTGACTGTGGCTGACATCCGGCAACAGAAGTGGCTGGTTTCTGCACTGGATTGAAATCCATCCAGCTCCCTGCGTTCACAACGATGATTTCTGACGCTAATTCTCAGTGAGCCAGGCATGAAATATATGCACAGGCTCTGCTTGTGAGGGCCTTTGGAGTTACCGGAGGTACCTGGGATGAAAACATCTGTGCCATTCGCTTTTGTGCATTTTCGTTTCCTCGGTTTCAATTATGCAGTCTTTGGGCAAGAGAGAGAAGGCACGAGTGTGCTGCTATGCCCCTCTCCTCTTGATAAGAGTCAGTGCCTGGCTGCTGCCTGATCAGGGAAGCATGAGAAGAGAGGGGTAGCCTTTCATCTTCCCAGAGACACAGCTCTCTGCTCATGCAAATGAGATTGTCTAAAAGCATCCCAGCCTCCTGCAGAGCTGCCTGGGGTCCCTAAGCCATTCTCTCCACAGGACAAAAACAGGGTGAGTTTGCTGAGATCAGGTCTGTGATCCTAAGCAGTTGATAGGGCTGCCAGCCATAGAAAGTACAGCACAGGGAAAGCAGGCTAAGGCTGTGGGTGGACACTGCACATGTGCATATTGGTGTGCAGGTGTGCAGGAGTGCAGGTGTGCATGCGTGCGTGCGTGCGTGTGTGTGTGTGTGTGTGTGTGTGTGTGTGTGTGTGTGTGTGTGTGCACGCGCGCATGCATGTTAGTCCTATTCACATCTGCCTCTCAGGAAGCTTCAGCTTCTCCATGGCAGATCTCTCTTTATTCTCTCCCAGAGAATGCGTGCCAATCACAGAGCAGGTGGAGGGCAATGACCCTCAGAGGTGGGTCCAAGACTGCACCATAAGGCAGAGGTGAGCCAAGAGTCCAGGCCTTTTGTTAACACGGGGAAAAGGCCGCACAGGCCTCTGGCTTTGGAAGCTTCTTATCCATGACCCATTGGTAGGTTCTCACTTTCTGGGCCTCATGTTGGGTTGGACAGTGCTCCACATGCTGCTGCTTCCCCGCCCCTCCACTCCAGGTTTCTCAACTTAGCAGCACACGGCTTGGGAAAGTGGTTCACACTGATTTGGGAATTGCTTTATGTGGCTTAGTTCTTGTCAGGAGCACAGAAAGTAGACGTTTTCATTATTCTGGAAGTAAACATCCACACACATAATGCGGAAGCTTTGAGGTGGAGGCAAAACATCTCTTGGTAAACTTTGGTCCCCTGACCTGTTATCCATTGGAGGCAAAGTATTACCAGAGAACGGAGCAAGAGCGCAATCCTGAGTAAGCCAGCTAGATCCATTCCCTCTACGTTAGCTTAAGTAACACTCATCCTGAAGACATGCGGCCGGCCAGCACATGACTAACTTCCTACTGGCTGACCAGAGATAATGCTTCAGACAGGTATGCTATAACAGTTGCTTGATGCCTGCTTTCACTAACTACACTGACTCCAGCAGGGTCTGCAGATACCAATGGGCTAATAAAAGAAAAGACAAAAGGCTTTCACCCTCTGTCGTCACATTCTGTCCATCCTATTTTGTTGTTTTAAGCCTGAGGTTAGACTCTTCTTAGCTCTGCCTGGTCACCATTTGAAGCTATTTTGACTAAGACTCCATCACAGGGTGAGCATGGCCTACATGTCAATTTGTGAATGTGTTTCTCCTACTGGTCCTTGGGATTTCTTTTGGCAGCTCCAGCATCTACAGTTTCTTAGTCTTGGGAGAAGTCAAGCCATAAGGCAGGACTTTGTACAAGACGATGCATCAACTCAACAGTTTTGGGTCATGTTAGCACCTGCTAGCCCAGCAAACACAAGGCGGAAGCTTTGGTACACAAGAATGTCTTTCAAACCAGTCACAGCCAATGAGCAATGATTAAACTTTCACCTAACCCTGCAGTATAAAAGTATTTTACTGCCTCCAGTGTCCAATTCACTGCCCGTGGGATACATGTGGCCAAGGAAAGCCCTGAATGTGGCCCAGAGAAAAATCAGAAACTTACCGAAACATGTTAAGACTGTGATTTTTATTTTTGAAACTTCATCCAGTGGCTCTTGGTTGTGAACTTTGTAGATGATACATCAAATTTGCAGTGTCCAAGAGTGGACATGAAGATCCTTATGTTGTGTGTCTCCTGCTCTGCCTACTGGAACTCAGGGTATACATTCCTTCTACATTCCTCAGATGCTCACAGAAACAGTGAAAAGCCCTAGGCTGTGGAGCGGCCTCAGGGATAGAAAGGCTGGAATAATCTCGTTGTCCATCAACAGACAACATTTGCAGTTCCTTTCTTCCATCAGTAGGTGTAAGATAGGACCATTCAAACCCAGGCTTTGGGGTTTCTTGGAAAAGATACCAGTTCCAGTGCGCGGGTACTTCCCAAAGCCACAGATTGTTTTATTGTTGTGGTCTAAGTTCAGTGACACAGGGCTGTGTGCACAGAACAAACAGGATTCAGGGAGGGAAAGAAGAATTAGAGCAAGGAAAAAATGACCACTGTCAGCCAGCCACACAGCTGCTGCCCCTGCCATAATACTGCTGGAAAACTGCCAGAAACAGCTGGGGTCCAGTGCATCATCTAATCTAGATTTTTCAATTTCCTTTTGAGGAGTCCATATGCATGTGTGGGGTGCTTGTGTGTTTAATGTTTCTCTGTACAGTGCTTCTGTGTTTTTATGTATGTGTGCATGGTGTTTACGACTGTGTGTGTGTGTTGCTTGTGTGTTTATAGGAGTGTGGTTTTGTGTGTGGAGTTTGTATTTATGGCGTGTTTTGTGTGTTAACATGTTTGAGCTGTGGGTGTCTGTGTTGTGTTTGTATGCTAATGGGTATGCATATGTGTTTGTCTCTATGTGTGTGCATCGTTTTGGGTGCATTGTGTGATATTCGTATATTCATATATGTGTATTTGTATTTTATGTGTGTGGTGTTTGTACATTTGTGTGTGGTATTTCTGCATGTATGTATATATGTATTGTGCTTATCTGTTTGTATATGTTCATGTGAGCTCACTCTCTCTGTCTCTGTCTCTGTCTCTCTCTCTCTCTGTCTCTCTGTCTCTGTCTCTGTCTCTCTCTGTCTCTCTGTCTCTGTCTCTCTGTCTCTGTCTCTCTGTCTCTGTGTGTGTGTGTGTGTGTGTGTGTGTGTGTGTGTATGTGTGTGTATGTGTGTGTGTTTAAAAGACAAAAGGCAGCTATTGGAGGAGGGTGGGAAGCACTGCCCTGGTGCTATGGAAAGGAGATGGATTTGGGGAGTCTTTCCTTCCTCCTAATTATTTCTGGTTGGCTGCTGTTTTCTCCCCCTCCTGTCTCCCCTGCCTCATTCAAAGTGTCTGTCAATCGATAATAGCTCAGGCTGAGAACCTTGGAGGGAGCCAGCCACCACTTTAGCTGCCAGGCAGGATGGAGTCTGAGGTAGTGGGCAGAAACCCAGGCTGGGTAAATGGACAGCCTGTCAGCCCCAGGCCACCTCCACCACCACATTTGCTTTGCCCACACTCCCGGGACACAAAGCAATGACCCTGCACCACCCCACGGGCCTCCTGCAACTCCCCACTCTGCTACTGTGACCTTTTTCAATTCTGTACCAGCCTGCAAAAGGCTATTGCCTGCCTCACTTGGTGCCTGAGAACATTCAAGGGCTTGGGGCTTGGGGATGCTGGACAAGGCTCCAGATGGAAAGGGAGAGCTCTTTCCAGGCCATCTCAGCAGGGGAGAGGCTCATAGCCTGCTAAGGTAAATGAGGGATTCATTTCATGGAGATGACTTGCAGGTTGCTTTTCAAAGAGAAGTGCATGCCGGAGGAGGCTTATCCACGAGGACGCTCAGTCAGCTGCAGAGGGGACTGGAGATCTGCCCTCTTGTCTTTGGCTGGTGTGCTACATCAGTGCCTCCCTTTTCCTTGTATCTTGTGAGGGAAAGGTGTGGGTGGGAGAGGTCACTGGAGATGCAGAGGCCATTGGCTGGATTATTGTTGGGACTTCCCTGCGGAAGTCTTGCTGAACCACTGACTGTGGATTCTGAACTAAGCTAATGCAGGCTTTGCTCTTTACAAAGAAGCACTGTTCTGTCACCAGCCCAGGTAGGCATGAAAATATTAGAAATGAAGACCACATAACATATATGAAAACTTTCTTTGTTATAAGGACATTTCCAATTTTCTAGAGGGACCGATGAGACCATGCTTGTTCTTTAAGAAACTCACAACCAAGTGAAGACTTTCTAGCTGCACCTGCCACCACTGGACATGCACAAGAAGATACTCAGGGTGAAATCATGACGACTGCACATGGCAGTTAGGAGTCTGTGGATCTCATTGCCCAGAAAGCCCCTAAGTCACAGTGGGCTTAAAGATGGATGAGATAGGGACTGAGATCCACAGACAGAGCAGGTCCCCTTTGTGCTGGATTGCATTGGATTCTCTAGCAAGGAAAAGGCAGAAGCTGAACTTGAAAGGGCCCCCCTTGTCTCAAAGCAGCTAGTCAGATCTCCTGTGCTATTTATCGACTCTGTAGAAGATAAGGCCCCACATGACCCAGGTACACAAGTTCCCTGTCAGCTGTGGGGTGGGGACCTGCTCTGAGGAAGGACAGAGGTTGGGACTCAGACTCCGTTAGCCTTGCTCTAGAATTTGTGCCCCTTGTCACCCTGGGGCCCATTTGTTTTTACAAAGAGCCTGGTTCCTACAGGCAAGCATTGTCCTGGAGAGGGGAAGGTAGGAGTCCCAGCCTGTGCCTGGACCTCCTGGCTTTCTATTTCTCTAACAAGCAGAATACCAGAAGTAGCGTTAAAAGTGGGGAGGAATCAGTCTGAGCCCAGTGAGCTCAGCCCACATGACCAGTTCTGCTAACTGTGAGGTGTTTGCCTTACGTGGTACACCCTCAATCTGATGTGAAAAGCAGATGTGCATCTCAGAATGATGAGACGCTCCATCAACAATGTGCCTCTTGGGTAAATCTGGACAAACTCTGCTGCACCTCTATTTAAACATCTCTTAAATGGGCTTGGCCACGAGCTCCCAATGTTCCTGCACCCTGTGTGTTCTGCAGTAGGGATTTGGGGTCAGAGAAGGCTTGTTTCATAAACCTGCTAAGTTATTTTCTCTTAAAGACTTCTGCACCTTCCTGCCCCAGCCACTGTCACCCCATCCAGCAAGTACACAGGGCCCCTCAGTCATGATGGACTCTGTGCAGCCCTACACCCAAGTTCCTGCCTTCTCCTGGCTGGTGTATACTATATGGCATTTGGGCTTGCCCTTGTTTCTTGAGGTGATCAGAGGACTCCAGATGGCTGCCAAGACTGCTGTACCATCCATTCTGTCTCCAGCTCTGGGCTGGGCTGGGCTGGCCTAGCATCCTGGCATTTAATAATGCAGAGGCCTTTACCTATTAATTATTAACCGTCCTTTCTGCATTTCTAAGGACAGAAGGAGATGGGCTTTAAGATGGAAGAGAGTGGGACTGAGATCCACAGGCAGAGCTGTCCTCTTTTGTGCTCTGGGACCTCAGGGTTGAATTCTGGTCATGTCCTCAGATTTTGGCAGTACCTCTTTCTGTGATCGATGTGTGTTTGTGCACAGGGCACAAGGGTTGCTGCCCACCCCCATGTGAACAGGAGGTGTGCATCTCTAGCAAAGAAAAACAGGGAGCTGAACTTGAAAGGGCCTCTCCTGTCTCAAAGCAGCTAGTGAGACTTCCTGTGCTGTTAACTCTGTAGAAGATAAGGCCCCACGTGGCCCAGACATACGAGTTCCCTGTCAGCTGTGTGGCGGGAACATGCTCTTCCTGCTAATTGCAGCCTCATCTGTGGCTTTACAGCATGCCCACTGCTCTTGCTAGCTCACCATCTCTAATGCCAGCCAGAGATTTCACATTCACAGGGCTTTGTGCCACAGCAGCTGAGAGGCCATCTCAGGATGCTTAGGTTTTTGCCTTTCCTTCAGCCTGGCCGCTGGCACTGGCCAGATGCTCCTGACAGGCAGGCCTGCAAAAACAACAAAGGGCTGTTGGGAGTCATCTCCATACTGGCAGACTCAACATCCCTTTCCTGATACATTCTCTTCCTCTTGCCTGACCGAGGCTCTGTGGCTCTGGAGTAACATAATATAGTTGTAAAAGAAGGTGACCAAAATATGTTTTCCTCAGTTTTTTACTCAAGTACAGAGTAGGGCAGGCATCAGCATCAACATGACTGTGTTTGTCTTCAGTGCAGAGGGGTTTATACAGGCAGATGAGGTCCAGTCACCTCAATGACCTACATCATGCTGAAGTCTGTGGTCACTTACTCTGGAGTAGCCACTTTCCTTGTCAATGAATCAATTTGACCCTGTTAATGCTGAACTCAAAGTCACTAATAACACGTGGGTGTCTCATTAAGGAAAGGAAGTTAAAAAGCAATTCTTGGTGCAATTTAACTAAGAACAGACTCAGATTTGAAATCTACTTACACTTTCCCTGTGTCTTCTGTAATCTTCTCTTGTGGTGTGAGTCTGGAGCTCTTTTTGCCTGAACGCTGTCTTGTGAATCTGTCTGTGTTCCTCTATCTGTCTCCATCCCCAACAAAGGTCTTTGTTATCTCTTTACTTAACAATACAGAAAGCATCACATTGGGAAGGAAGGAGGGAGGAACACTTTACCGAAATCTTTAGCAGGGTTTTTCAAGGGATTAAGTCACTGGTTCTAACTGACCTAGATAAACAAACAAATGCTATCAAGCAATATCCATATATATTCCCAATACACACACACACACATACACACACACACACACACACACACACACACACACACACACATACTTCAGATTTCAGCTATGTATTAGCTTAAATTGTGAACACTAATTATATGAAAAACTCCAGGGAACTTGAGTAGCTGTTACGCTGTTCTCTTAAAGACAGGTTAAACTAGCAGGCTGAGCACACAGTAGGATAGCAGTCTTAAGTAGTCTCCAGGTATATTATTATCTCTCTCTGTGAGGTCTAGCAAAAGTTATGGTCTCTCAAAATGAAAGAAATATTCTCACATTAATGCATGGCCATGCCCATATAACCTGCTCTTTCTTCCACATCACCCAAGATGTCCTGTCCTGCTTCTCAAGGCCGAGATGCAATTCCCAATTGAGTTCTTCCTAGAATCCCACAGACAATATTTTAACCCTGGCCCCCTTTCTATCCATAGTCTTCAAGTAGCTTAGGAAATAGTCTTTTGCTCCAGGACTGGTGCCCACCCCCCTTAGAGGATGCTTCTGGTACTGTTGACTCCTCAAGCCCATCATGTGACTGTCACTCCCTGCAGGGGATATCCAGGGTGTCCACTGCACCAAGGCTGGACATGAACTCCCAGTGGTGTGCATGGGTTCTTGGTACCTAGTGGTACTTAAGCCCTATACCTGCTCATTTCTACCAAGCTCTGCCCTCTGTACCCATCCATCACTAGGTCCAGACCCAGGCTCCTACCATGGCTTTCCCAAGTGTCCTCATGTGGGATCAGAATGTCAATCTCCCTCCCCCACTTCACCCAAATACTCAAATGTTATGACTTTCTAGAAGGCTGTCTCAACCCTTTGATTCTGGTGGCATTGCCCCTCTCTTTCTCCATGGTCCTCCTAAGGTCTTGTGTTGCATTTACAAGCTGTGCTCCACCCCCACCGCCGCTTGTTGACATGGCTTTTCCTATCTGAGACTGAGAAAACTGTCAGTGTGGACCTGCATGCTGTAGTGCTCAGGGGTCTGGTAACCACAATACTTGAGGAATAGGCCTGAGCCTCAGTCTTCCCTTCTAGTCTTTAATCTGTACCAGCCAGTGTTCTCTGGAGGACTATGTCCCTTGTATGGACTTTGTGGTGCTGGATACACTGAGGGTGGTCAAGATACTATCTGCACTAATCTAGTCCTTGGTGAACATGACTCAGTTCAATAACATGTGACTGTATGTATGTCTTTCTGTGTGTATGTGCCTGGTATGTATGGCACCAGACCCTGTGGAGAAGCAGGAGTAAGAGGAGGAGCAGAAGTCCAGGCTGGAAAAACAGATCCAAGCCCCTCCTACCAGAGGCAGTTGTAATGGGGCAGATACTGTTTTCCAGATGAGGTCACTAGGGGACCCCTAAACCTACACATCAGTTTTTTATTCTTTTATTTTTTTCTGACAAGGTTTCTCTGTGTAGCCTTGGCTGTCCTGGAACTCATTCTGTAGATCCACCTGCCTCTTCCTCCCGGGTGCTGAGATTAAAGGCGTGTGCCACCACTGCCTGGCTCATTTTTTTTCCTTTTTATTCCTAAGCACTTGTCAGTGGGGCTGCAGCTGAACTTGGAAAGGCCAGCTTGAAAGCATACCTAAGAAGCCATGTGTTGGCTTTGGAAATGTTTCTGGAGCCATGTCAGATGTCAGTTGCTAGGCAGGCCTATGGTATGCCCTTAGAGATCTCTGCTGTGGGTATCCCTTGGAGAGCCTGGCTGGCTGGCAAGAAGCCCTTACCCTTTAGGTGAACTGTGTCCTAGTCACATACATGGCATAGAGGCTCCTCCCCAAGCCCAGTAACTTGCAATGGTTGATGTAGACAAATCTGAACATGCCATTCTAACATCTCCACCTCTCCTTCCCCCACCATCCTGGCCCTGGGTCAGAAACTTGATGGCATTGCCTTGTCCTGGTCAGGCTTGCAAGGTTTTCATCACATGTGCCCCTGCTGTGACAGGGCATGGATTCCTGGTAAGATCTCTGCTTACTATTTGTAGAGATTTAGATAATGTTCCCAAATACAGAGGGCTTGAGTCTATTCCAAGCCATCGCTGTGTAAGGAGAGCACAGCTGGATAGCATGCTCTGCCCACAAAAGGGCTGCCCCATAGGATAGTATGGGCAGTGAACCATCCAAGTGCACAGAATCCAGACTGGCTGTTACAGCATCAGGGGTTCAAGAGAAGCGATGACAATAAGTCATATTAAATGACAATTTGGTGACAAGGGAAGAGGTCATATGAACTGGCAGCCCTGGTTAACAGGAGGCTGTGAGCAGAATCATTATGTGTGATATGTGAGGTAAGACACAAGTAATAGGGCAAGTTGGGAGAGGAAAAGTTGGGAAATCAGGAAGAGCAGGTGGTGAATGCTATTGCTCAGAGGGAAGGTGTCCCTGGAGGAGCTGTGGAGCTTCCTGAGACGTGGAAGGCCAGATGAGGCAAAGACATAATATCCCCCAGGGATCAATTCTGCTCTGCAAAGAAGCCATCTCGATGATCGAATGCCTCTCCCGCCTCTGACTTAATGATGAGGTGCACAGCCAGAGAGCAGCAGAGGACTCAGCCTAGGTGGGAAACTGGGAACTTGTACTGCAAGGATGCTTCCATGCCTTCTGCCTCCCCTATACTGTTTTTATTGGGACACTGTGTTTCAGTTAGCCATCAGAACCAGGTAACTGTTTTCAGAGACTTCGAAAAAGCATACGTTTGCTCCAACTACAAAATCCGTCTTTGCTTGAGAGCAGAATCTCTAAAATCTGTGCAAGAGGATGGTAATGAAGCCCACAGCTACCCCAAGGGGAGCATCCAATGACTGTAAGGAATGGTGAGGAGCACTGTGCTGTGGCTCATCAGCCCAGTGATGTGTCTAGGTCTCCAAGCAAGAAGGCAGGACATCAAACCCCAAAGAAAATGAGGGAGGGACCTGTGTATAATCAGAACTGGCATCCTCACAAGGCCAGTACTGCCCAAGGCATGTAGTTGCAGATGGAGTGGGATCTACACACCAAATATGCCCAGAGAAACAGGTATGGGAACTGGCATTGGTCTATTCTTGCCTGCTAGATGCATGCTACCAACAATGATCACTCCCATCTTCATGGGTTCCAGGAATCCACTCATTACCCAATCCTTTCAGTGCACCTTGACCAGCTAGGTTCTGGCTCAGGCTCTCACAAGGCCACTACTGGGATGTGGAACAGTTTGTGTGTTGTCGGGATGCTGAACCATGCACAGTCTACTTCCAAACTTGCTCAGGCTGTGGAAAGAATCAATTTCCTTTTGGTTTTATAGCCAGTTGCCTCCTGGAGGCCACCCTAAACTCCTGAAGGCCATCTTTTACTACTGAAAGTCAATGCTGGATCATAAAAGTCATCTTATACTTGTTGGCACATAGGCTTTCCCAGCAGGACTTTCCCAATTCCTCCATTGAGACAAGCAGAGGGAGAAGGAGGGAGAGAAGAAGAGAGGGAGAGGGAGGGAAAGGGGAGGAGGGGCAAGAGAGAGGAAGGGAGAAGAAGGGCAAGGAGGGGGAGGGGAAAGTGAGACAGGGAGAGGAAAGGGAAAGGAGAGGGGAGAGAGGGGAAGAGGGAGGCAGGGGAAGAGGGAGAGGGAGGGGGAGGAGAAAGGTGAGAGAGGCAAGGGGAAGAGGAGCAAGAAGAAGAAGGGGTGAGGGTGAGAGGAAAGAGAGACAGGGGAGAGGAAGGGGCGAGAGAGATGGTGAGGAAGAAGAAGGGCAGGGAAAGGGGGAAGAGAGGAAGAAGGAAGAGGGCCAGGGGAGAGAGAGGGAAGAAGGAGGGGGAGGGGAAGGCAGAGAGGAAGAGGAACAAGGGAGAAGGAGGGAGGGAGGAAGAAAGAAAGAACGAATGAACGAATGAATGAATGAATGAATATATTCAGGAAGCTGAGAGCAAGCACAGGTGTAACACATATGCTATGACAGTCTCAACTCTAGAACATTCTACTTGTTAGAAGGGAAGGAAATTCTATGAGGGAGTAAGGAGCAGGAGGTGGACCTGCTAAAAGACTCATGTGGTAAAGGCTTGGTCTCCAGGATGGTGATATTAGGAGGTGGCAGAGCCTTTCAGGGATGGGACCTAGCAGAAGAAAAGTCACTGGGTATGTGGCCTTGTACTGGAGTAACAAGGAACAGCTGTGAGTTTTATACATGGAAGCCATGTTCATATCCAGGGGGTCTCTTGTGGCCCTGCAAAGAAGGGAAATAGATCTGTTGGTGTTGTTTGAATATAGCTTCTTAGGCTCATGTGTTTGAATGCTTGGCTCATAGGGAGTGGCCACTATTAGGAGCTGTGACTTTATTGGAGTAGGTATGGTTTTGTTGAGGGAAGTGTGTCACTGGGTCTCATATACGCTCAAACTATGCCCAGTGTGACACACTGTCTCCTTCTACTGCCTGTGAATCAATATGTAGAACTCCCAGCTCCTCTAGCACCATGTTTTTCTGCATGATGCCTTATTTCCCACTGTGATGATAATGGACTGAACCTCTGAAACTGTAAGGCAACCCTATTAAATGTTTTCCTTTATAAGAGTTACTTTGGTCATGGTGTCTCTTCACAGCAATAAAATCCTAAGACAGAATTGGTACCGAGAGTGGGGTTCAAACTTCAGACCTATGTTTAGAATCTGTGCTAATGAAATCTGCAGACACTGAGGTGAGATCGGAGGCACACAGCTGGGGTATCCTCTCCCTCACAGCCCTGGTCCTGCTCATGGCTCGTTCCCAGCTCCTGTGTTCTTCAAGATGAAGTACTGCCTGACCCCTGCATATCTCACACATTTCTCAGGGAAGTCCTCCCTGTGAACATACTCTGGGACCACATCTCACACTGAGCGAGGTTGATGAGAAGGATGGTCTTGGTGTACTCACCCTCAGGGCAACTCACGTCTTTCTCTTACAACTTTCTTTGCCCAGAGAACCATCTCTCCCTGCAACCTTTCATCTTCCTGCCCACAGAGTCCTCCTCTATTCTGCCCCCTTTTTCTGCTGTTGTTCCATTCCCAGTTCCTGCTAAGCTTTCTGATTCCCCCTTGAATATAATGGGCACATATGTACCCCGATCTTCATCTTACTTTAGCCTTCACTGCACTTGACACAGGTGACCTTGGATGACCTCTGCTCCTGCAACCATCTCTCTAGCTTTTCTAGTTTTGTTACCTTTTCTGCTGCATACATTCTTTATAGCTTTGCACTCTCTCCTCTGTATGGGCAGCCACAGCAGTGTGATAATCTCTCTCCACAAATCTGCTTTATATACATCTCTTCACACAATTAGACAATTGAGTTGCCCATGAGTATGCTAATACATAACTTCATGTGCACACGTGTCTCTATTTGTGCCTTTGATAGCCCTGTCAGGGAAAATTTGTAACTGCCCCCAGAGCTCCCCTCCCCTGCCCACAGCTCCTCTTGCCTCCTAGAGCACCTTCCTGGATACCAACAGGAAAACGCAGCTCTCCCCCTGAATCTCCTTGACCCTTTAAACAGGCTACATGGTGTCACTTATCACATTGACCTTGCATCCCAGTCTTGCCACTTGTGTGAGCCTCCAAAGCTGGTACAGTGCAGGTCTATTCATCTGCGGACCCACAAGAACCCCATAATGAGGCCCTCTGCCCTTGTCAGCCCCAGAGCTCATGCTCCTGGCTAACCCTCAGCTTCTGAGTGTATTCTATGTGACTACAACACCCACTGGCAGGTCTGATGCAGCCGTGAACCAACACATGCAGATCCGCTGGTGCTGTGTGTGCTGCACAAACCTCAGATGCAGGAAAGCAGGGATGGATAAAGATGTTCCTTGGGATAGAAGAAATCAAATAGCAAAATAAGAAACCCAAAAGGGATTGGGCCAATCAGACAATCAATTGAACTTCCTTTTACCATCTCACTTAAGCCACAGACTATAAAGTGTTCTGAAAGTAAAAGCGTTTATGCATTAACTCATTAGAAGGCCTCCCAAAGTCTGGCTGTAGACTCCTCCATCTTTTCCACTGCCCTGGAGAAGATTTAGGGTCAAGGCTTTTAATGGTAGATCTTAGAGATCTGTAAAGCCTTAAAATTAAAATAATTAGAAGTTATCCAAATTCTTAGGTTGAGAAATATTTTTATCCTGATGGATTTAGATTCAGATCTGGACTTGCAAATTAAAATGGTACTGGGTGAAATGAGTCACACTTTAAACGTTCTGAGGACAGTCACCTTCCGTGCACTTGATGACAAGATGGATTTAAAAATGTCCACACAACTCATTCACAGAGCCCAGGTGCATTTCCCAGTGGGAATGCATCAATGGATTTATTGAAAATGCTGTCTGCAATCAATGCCAAACTGCTGCCACCTCTGGTTTTTTTTCTGTGTGCTCATCCTGAGAGGTCTAGGCCGGTTTTCTGTCCCTCCCCTCTCTTTTCACAGTCTCATCTCAGAGAGAAGCATCAGGATAGAGGAGATCACGGCCTCTGACTTAAGTCAGGACTCCCTGGCTTCTGTTCTTTGAGGCTGCCACTGACGGTGTGAGAATTCAAAGATACGAGCCGTATTTTATATCCCCAAGTTTATTACCAAGGTAGCAGCCTGTTGATGTGTGCATCTCCATGGATCTCCAGAAATGAATTTCCTGACATTTCGCTCCTAAAAAAAAAAAAAAGTATATGCGTTGCTTGTCAAAAGCAGGGTTATTTATATGTCCCCAAATTCATAGGTTCTTACAGGTAATCTTCACGAACATTACTTGATGGGACATTATGAGCAAGATTTACTTGATATTTGTCCTTTTTGTAAGCCTGCACATTTATTTAGAATAGCATCCCAGGTTCTCTGCTGAGGAACAGCCTGCAGACCCAGCCATCCTCTGCCTGGGCCCTTGCCAAGCATTGATTGCTCAAAAGATAATGGCCTCCCCAGCAGCAGTGTGGGGAGGGGGAGAGAGAGAAAGACGCTCTGGTAAGTTAAAAATGAACAAGGAGGCCCTGGCTCTCTGCCGAGAAGACCAGAGAAATAGACAAAACAGATGCAGAATGTAAGATGCTTAAAAAACAAAACAAAAAAAAAAAAAAACTGTGTCTTTGCAGCATATGAAGAAATCCACCATGCCTGTCTCTGCCCATCTTCATGGTAGGGTGGGCCTGGGAAAGTGTGCCAGGGTGAGTCGAATTAGGAAGTATCTGCCCTATTTGGCCAAGAAAGAGTAAGATGCCAATAGCTCCAAAGTCCTTCACCAAAAGCAATGCTGGAGTTTAAAGCGATCCCCTCATCTCTCACGGGAGTGCTGAGTTGGGTGTTTCTTTCAGGAGTCTGACACGTTGTACATGGGCAAGGTCACCTGGAAGCAGGGGACAGGGTTTTGGATATTAAAGCAGGCTGTTAACTCCCCGGAGTTCCTCTACTGCCAGGCGTCCCACTCCTCTCTGCAGTGGAATGGAGTTGGGGGGGGGGGAGGCTATTCGGCACCTGAGATCCTAGCAAGCCTTAACATCACATTATTATTCTCCCAGCATATTTCTGACCCAGGCCCAAAGACGGTGCTAGGTACCAGCAGTGTGAAGAAGATGAGTCAAACGCGGGAAGGGGAGACAAGGAAGCATGGGTTCTCCCTGAGGGTGGTGGGGGAGAGGGGCATGAGCACGGAGCTCTCCCGGGAAAGGGATGATGGAGATTCTAGGGAGAGCCTTGGCTAAGCGAACAGTGTGGGTTGTCTAGTGAAGACTCTCTCACAGGAGTACTGTGGTGCGAGGGATGGGCCATGTAGTTCATAGGATTTCTCCCTTCCCCCACCCTACTTGGCATATTCACCACTGTATTTGGGTATTGGAAGAACCTCTACTTTCCCAGTGGTCTGAAGCTTACCAAGAGGTACTGGGTAGAAAAAAGCACATTGTCTATATAGAAATTAAATTAGGCTCCCTAGCCACTCTGCCCCACCCTGCAGGTGCCTGCTCCCGCTCCTGCCAGACCACACCCCCAATCCCCTCAGAGCCTCTCAGTACCCTGTACTTTGAATGCACATGCCAGTCCACAGTTCACAGAGGACTGAGTAGTGAGGGCTCCTCCACATTCATAGGCTAAGGCAGCGTGGTGGCGCACGCCTATAATCCCTGCACTCCGGAGGCAGAGGCAGGTGGATCTCTGTGAGTTCGAGGCCATGCTGGTCTACAAAGGGAGTCCACGACAGCCAAGGCTACACAGAGAAACCCTGTCTTGAAAAACCAAAAACCAAAAACAATAAGAAAGAAAGGAAGGAAGGAAAGAAAGAACAGAAAAAGAAAGTGAGAGAGAGAAAGAAAGAGAGAAAGAGGGCAGGGGCAAGAAGAAACCCTTTGCAGTTCTAATTTTAACCACAAGAGGGCGCAGCAACAGGCGCCATTTTAGAGGCAGAGAGGCACCTTCACTAGAGGAGGTTCTGCTGCCTCCGTAATCCTGGGTCCCAGCATCTGCAGCTAGAAGGCACACGTTTCTGTGTTTATTAACAGCTATGGTGTCTTGTCACAGCAGCCAATGCAGAGCCAGGCAATGATAATGTCTCATTATTGTGAACTAGAGTCTCCATAAATACCTAGCACCTCTGGAGCTGGGTGGCTTTCACCCAGGCTTTCCAGTTTCTTCCTATGGTGTTCAGTCGGTAGTCATTGACTAGACCAGGACTCCAGTCCACTGATGCCTCCTCATCTTCTTGTTGCTCTCTCCTGACTCCAAGGACGCCGAATCTTCTCATGTCAGCCCTCCCAGATCATTATTTATCTTCTAATGTCTAGTTCTTCCAATCTCCAAATCTCCTCTCTCTTTCTGGCCTGGTACTCACTATATAGACCAGGCGGTCTCAAACTCACAGAGGTCTGCCTGCCTCCGCCTCCCTATTTTGGGGATTAAAAGTTTGCACCAACTCACCTGGTCTTGACCTTGTCACTTTGGTGGGACCTTTGTTATTTTTGCTTTCCTTGGTTTTAGATGTTGCTCTAGGGAAGATTCACTGCCTGGCACCTCTAGCTCACAAACATTTCCGGACCTTGCCTGCTCCAGCTGTCCAAGAGGAACCTCTGTGCAGATGTCTGTCAGCCATGGCCCACTTGCCATCTCCTCCTTCCGCCTTCCCTATCTCAGCTCTGTCCTCAGTATTCCCAGGTGCGAGACCATAGCAGTGGCAGGGCCAGTGGCGTACATCTGTAGTCTCAGAGCACAGGAGTGGATACAGGAGAATCTCAAGTTTGAGGTCATCCTGGGCTACATAGACAAGATAGCCTGTGCTACGTAGTATGTCTTAGTTAGGGTTTTTACTGCTATGGAACAACACCACGACCAGATGCAATTTGAGAGGAAAGGGTTTATTTGGCTTACACTCCCACACCATAATCTGTTATCAAAGGATGTCAGAGCAGAAACTCAAGGCAGGAACCTGTAGTCAGGAGCTGATGCAGAAGCCATCGAGGGGTGCTGCTTACTGCCTTGCTCCCCATGGCTTCCTCAATCTGCTTTATTATGTACCTCAGGAACAGCAGCTCAAAGGTAGCTCCACCCACAATGGGCTAGCTCCCCTCCCAGTTACAAATTATTAAATAGTTCTCATTTGTGGTTTCTTCCTTCCAAATAACTCTAGAGTGTATCAATTTGACATAGTGGGCTTCTGTTTGAAGACCCAGAGGAAGGAAAAGAAGTTACCACAGCATCTCCCACACTCTCTCGGTTGTGTAGGTTGGACCCAGCACTGGTGGAGAATCTGCTGAGCTCTGTCACCAAAGCCCAACCACAGTCTTTTCCCTTTCTCACTTCTTCCATGCCTGCTTTCTCTCAGCTGGTGTTTTACTTAGAGTTTTACTGCTGTGGAGAGACACCACGACCAAGTCAACTCTTACAAAGGGAAACATCTAATTGGGACTGGCTTACAGTTTCAGAGGTTCAGTCTATTATCATCATGACGAGAAACATGGCAGCCTGCAGGCAGACATGGTGCTGGAGGAGCCGAGAATTCTACATCTTGGTTTGAAGGCAGCAGAGGAAGATTGGATTCCATGCTGAGTGGAGCTTGAACATAGCAAAACTCAAAGCCTGCCCCCACAGTGACTCTCTTCCTCCGACAAGGCCACACCGCCTCCTAATAGTGCCACTCCCCATAGTCCAAGGATCCAAACTCACAAGCCTATGGGGCCCATACCTATTCACACACCACTGGGTTATGGTACAGCCTGAAGAGCATGTGGCCACTACTCTTTCCTTGTCCAGCCTGTTTCTACAGTGACTACAGCTCTCTCCTTAGACAACCCAGTAGTTTTGTCATTCCATTGCTCAGAACCCTCAGATGATACTGCCTCCTCTCTGAACAAAAGCCAAATTCCTTACAGTGGCCACAGCCCTGCATTTGTCTCCTGTCACCTGTTCAACTCCAGCTCCTGTGCTGCCCTGCACATGCCCAGCACCAGATTTTCTGGTACCTTGTGGCTCTCACCTTCGTGTATTAGGTACATGCCTGCTTGAATTCTTCTTTGACTGGTCCTCATTCCTTCCCAAGAGGGATGCTCCACCCCCTCCAAGCTTTTCTCACATGCCACCCATCAATGGTGGTCAGAGGATTTATGGACTTAGCAGGTCACTTTACTCCATGTTCCACACAACACACAGGCATTAGCAAACCCTGCAGCTGTCCATTTTATTTGGTTAGTTATTCATTGGCCTTCTCCTCTGGTACCTAAGGATCAGCGAAACAGGGCTTGGCAGGCAACCAGCATGGGACTGTGAGGCTGGAGTCGGGGGTGGTGGGGAAGGTATGAACAGTAGGGATCAGATTGTATTGCAGACTGATGGTTGGATCTTAGGAGACCACGGGACAAAGAAAGGGGATATGGCAGGGCTGAGTTTGGAGCTTGAAGAGTTGCCCTGGATGCAGGGATTAAGGGATAGGAGGTAGCAGAGTGACCCAAGCCAAGGTGAGGCAGTAGTAGGGAGATGGGACTGAGCTAAGATAACCTGGCAAAGCACTGTCTTAGACCGCTGCCCCATAGCTTGTCACAGAAAATGCAGAGGACAGGAGCCTGGCTTGGGCTTGGCACAAATTGTACCGTGGACTGTCCAGCGCCTCGGGGCTCACCATCTTCCTCTTCTGCTTCCACTCACCTAGCCTATTGCAATGCGCTTGAGGGTTTCATTTTTGATTTCGAAGATTATACATAGTAAAATGAAGTCAAATAATGCTCCCGTCATAGATTTGATATAAATCTTCTATGTATGATATGCATGAAGGAGAATTAGCCCATGGATAGTCACTGATTGTTATAGACCATGGAATGCAGGCATATATTGGCACCAGCTCAGAGACAAAGGCAGACATTGTGTGTGTGGGGGGGGGGGGGCGCTCCAGAGCTGCGTGGATTCTCAGGTTGGATGTACAGCCCATTCTCCTCATGTCTGAGTCAGAGGGACAGAAGGTATAAGAATCAAGGTAACTGCACACCATGTCTTGATCACTCATCTCTGGACTCAGGGCTTCATCTTCCCGTCTTTACTTGGTGCTTTTCTCTCGTTTCTTCCTCAAACATGCCTTCCTTCCTCCAGGTCTGACCTGGCTTGTCATGCTCCTCCCTTTCCCCATGCCCCCGATCATGAGGCTGCCAGGTGACCATGGCTGACATAGGCAGTGGCGCTCCTGAAAATAAGGGATAATAAGCCCCAGGCAGATAGGTAACTAGCCAAGTTTAGTTACAGCTTAGTTACAGTTAGACTAGCTGAGACCAGCTGTGGCTTTAAGGCACTGACTATGTGATGGGCACAGGCAGTGAGCACCTAAGGAATGACACCTTTACCCTGGCTTTTCTGAGGACTGGGATATGCGTCTGGGAGGAACTATCATTTTGTCCTTGGCCCTGAGGAATGTAGAGGATTGCCCTCTTCTCTGGGGTCTATGGCCGTAAAGAAGATGGCCCACTGGGAGCTGGCACCTCATGCTTTGCACTCACTCACACCATACTCCGAGCAGCAAACACAAGACAGGAAGGGAAAAGCTGGGCCTTCGGGTGCTTCTCTTTCGGGTGAACAGAGTGTCACACCTCATGAGTCAAGGGAAGGGCCCAGAGCCCTTCTGTAGCAGATGGAAGCCCATGGTTCCTGACCTCCAGTGGCACTGCCCTTTTCTTGTTGCCTCTGCTATGCTGTTCTACCCTGGATTAGGAAATGGCTAAGCCTTGGTTGACACTGAGTCACATGTACGCTGACGCGTGGAAGGTAAGCTGTGGGCTCCATGTGTCCTAGACATTCTTACACTGCGTGCTCACATCTCACTGGCTGTGAACACTAATGAGCATGTACAACAGTAGGCTCTTCTGCTGGAGAACAGAGGAGGAAGGGCCTAGCACTTCCCAGCAGAGTCTGCAGGCATGAGTGACCGGAAGAGTGTGGGAAGAATGCAGAATTAGAGCCCACTAGTTATTACAAACTCTGACCATCAGTGTAGAATTGTGACCAGCGGTCAAGGGCAGGGCCAGACACTGGTCAGCGAACACTGAAAGGTTGGTAAATTTTCTTTGAGGTTGTTGGGGATCACTGGGCATTGATTTACGAAGTTTTATGTGGCCACAGTAGTAATAACGCTGTTCCTTAAAACAAGCCTGAGCTCCTCTAGCCAATCTGAGAACATTGTCACAGTGTCTAGCCACAACCCAGGAGCTGCTTCTCTGCGGGAAGTTTGTTCTTCGCCTGGCCCCACATGGGCAGTGACTCCAGCCAGCCTTCAACTGCTCTCTGGCCCAGCCTTATGGCTTTTCTCCAGCTGCTGATTTTAACCTGGAGCAGATAGCACCCTGGGCGCTCATAGCCACTTGCAAAGATGGCCTAGAGGCACATGCTTGTCCACACACTGAGATGCCCCTAAGAGACAGACAGCCCCCAGTGTGGACCCATTCTCTCTCTCTCTCTCTCTCTCTCTCTCTCTCTCTCTCTCTCTCTCTCTCTGGGTGCTTCTCCTAGAATCATGCTGTATGACTAAGACGGTTGACTCCCAGCTCACACGAATCTTTTTCTAAAGGTCTGGCTGGCTTCTGAGATTTCCCAGCTCTGGAATGGATGGGTTTCCTTGGAGCCTGTGCCTTCTCTACAGCCACTGCATGTCCAGCTTTCTCCCCATCATAAGACATTGCTGGGCTGAGCTCAGTGCAGGCCACATGAGGAAAGAGGGAGGAGCGTGTTCTTGTGAAGGGACTAAAGAGAGTTTGAGCTCTGAGTCAGGTGGAATAGACCTCCTGGCCACGTCAGCATGCACTGGATCTGTCTGCCCAGAGAAATAGACACTGATGGAATGCCTGTTTGTGAAGTCATATGTGGCTAACCATAATGCTGCTGCTGCAAGGTACTTGTCTTCACTCAGGTCCAGAGAGCCAAGGTTCTAAAACCCAGGAGATGCCCACCATACTTGAGGCCTAAGTCCCTTTGACCTCAGCTTGGATATCAAACAGTATCTTCCTAAACATGGTTACGAGTGGCAGAAATCTGGAGCTGGTATTTACTGACCAGTCACTACATGCTGGGAGGTGCTGTTCTGGATTGGTTGTTTCCCTTGTCTGCATCTCCGTGACGTACCTGTGATATGGAAAGCATCCTCTCCATGGCCCTGTGACTTCTCTGCTCATCAGAGGACAGACCCATAGCTGAGTCTCCTTTGCATGTGACTGTGGGCTTTGGGACAGACCAGAAGAACTCAGGTCTTTGCCCCATCCATCCAAAGGTTTCTCTCCTTTTGCCCTTACCGATAAGGGGAGTAGCAAGGCAAGCTGTCTCATTCAGGAAGGGATGATGTCAGGGTATTCAGCCACATGGGGGCCACTTGTGTATGGGAAGATGTTCATACCTGAACCTGCATGGGCAATGACTACAAGCTGCCCTCCGTTGCTCTCTGGCCCCCTCAGTCCAGTGGTGATTTTTAAATCAGGACCAGATGATGGTCTGAGTACTTATGAAACATTGGAAAGATGGCCTAGAACTCATGATGATCTAAACACTGAGATGCTGTACGGAAGGTGTGGAGCTTGTGGGGGATCCCGGAAGCTTTGCTCCAGTTTTTAATATAAGACATTAAGAAGAAACACTGAGGCCAGAGTCTCTGCATACCCTTCCTCCTGTTATGTACACAGAGCTATCTATCTCTCTGCAGAATGGATATCAAAGTCTGAAAAGACTCAGGTACAGGAGGGATGCTTTGGTCCTCCCCATAGAGCAGGACTGTGCTAAGTACCCAAGAACAGCCTCCCTGCACAGGCTGGGGTCCTGAGTGTGTTCTCTTATGGTTCTCCAGGGTAACTAGCAGGATGCAGGGACACTTCAGAGCTGCACATGCAGCTTACTTAAAGGGGAGAGAGAGCTCCTATTTCCCCAGCATCTATATCCGGGTTTTACCAGAGAGCACAATTTAGCATCTCTATGACTGATGCTCACAAAAGCTCAAGTAGACACTTAGAAGGGGTTTTGCAGGAGGAACATTACCATGAGGTTTCTCCCTCCTAAAAATGTCACAGGCGTGGATTTGAGTTATACTCCATCTTATTGCTCCGTGGAGAGGAGGTGTTCCTTTTATTTCCAGTGAAAGAAAGCTCGGCGTTGTACTTTACAAATAACCAATATTTATTGTCTATTTCCTGTGTGCTGGGCACAATGCTAGCGAGACACTGGGGAACTAGGTTGCCATAGTGCAGAGCCCATCAGCCAGGCTATGGGGAAGGCACCTCATATATACTTGGAGTGGGAGGATGAGCCCTTTGGTGTGAGGTGAGGGTTGTAGTGGAAAAGTTCCGACTCAGAAAGAGCAGGTTTAAAATGGCCCTTTTTCCTCACAGGTTTCCTGAGACTGTGCAGGAGGCAGTTCCCTGTTGAGAACAGACTCCCCAGGGATGCTCCGCCTGGTGAGGGAACCAAAGCTGGGGACTTCCTGGAGAAGGCAGGCTGTGTTTGTTGTTCAGGGAGTGTCAGGCATCTGAGTAATGAGCAATGTAGGTGAAAGAGCTGGTGCTTTGGGCTGGAAGGTTCAGAGTGACCTTCCGGTGTGTGGCAGGGGACGGTGGTACACAGCTGTAGATGCCCAGAGGCCCACTGGCATCCAAGAATCACATACACTCACCCCTCCCACTCCCATCCTCCCTCCCACCAGAGCGTGGTGGATGCCTGGATTTGCTGCAGACTGGGTGCTCTCCCCCAACTCTTGGAAGCTCAACAGTACCCTTGGGGGAACTCGCCTCAGCCAATGAGAATCTACTGGAGGGCTGGGCTCCTTCTCAAGGACTCTGAGCTAGAGTGAACACAAATAGCTTTGCTAAGACAAAGCAGAGCTGCCCTTTACCCATTTCTGTCCCATTTTGAAGGCTGTATGTGCGATGAAATTGTGCCCACAATGCTGAAATAACTTGACAGGGGGAAATCCTTGCAAATAAATAAGCTTTAAGGAATATATTTATTAGAATGATGGAGAATGGGAAAGACATTTGCCGTTTAAGAGCTCACTGTAAGAGTGCTCGATCCTGTCCATTATTCATCTTATTCAACCTTTGCAGTTCCTATTGGTGCTGCCAGGGACAGAGTGGAGTGGAGTTTATCTGGACCATGGGAGTGTCTAGGAAGCTGGTCCTGGCAGATGTAATGTCATCTTGACCTCTTCAGAGCCGTGTTGAGGCAGAAGCAGGCCCAGCCTGATCCCAAGTCTCATTGCCTGTCTCTGACCACTGAGGCCCTAAATGCCAGGCAAGGAAGATTTCAACCTTGGAATAAGAAGCTGCAGAGTGGAAGTGGAGTTTGGCCCTTCAGTGAGACCAGGGACCTAGCTGAGGTCCCCAGAGCAAGAGCTTTGCTGGGCTGCTATGTGCATTAGCATGAGGAGGCTTAAAAGACCAGGCACTGATTCCTTCACAGCTCTGGCTGGAAATCCCAAAGCCAGGTGTTGGCAATGCGGTGATCCCCCTGAAGCCTCTGAGAGAGTGAGCCGGTGAATCCTACTGTCAATTTGATTGGACAGAGAGAGCACAGATTAGTAAAGTGCAGCTGGGTGGTGCCTGTGAGGGTGTATCAGAGATGAATAGATCTTGTGGGCTCAGACCCGATGAGCAGTTCAATCCCTCTGACTGGCAGGAGGCGGTGGGAGTGTGGAAGGTGAAGCTTATTCAGAGGAAGCGGGGCACTGGTCACATATGCCCTTGAGGTCCTGGCACCTTATATTGTCACTGCAGTCTGCTCCTGGGTTTTTGTGCCAGGCCCTCCTGCTGAGATGGAGTGGAGCCCTGTAAATGCTTCAGCCCGTTGGTGTTTGGTCACAGTAGGAATCTAATGAACAAAGGGATGACCCTTTTCTAGTCCAGCTTCTGGAGGCTCAAGTGCCCTTGGTTTGTGACCTCATCCCTGACCTCTGCCTCCATTGTCACACTGCTGTCCTCCCTCTGGTCACACCTCTGTACCCGTCTTTAAAGACACTCAGATACAGGGTTATGGGAATCTAAAGTCGATTACATATGCAAAGACTCCTCAGACAGGGCGACTTCCAAGAGATCTGGGCATTTTGCTGGACCAGACCTTTTGGGGACACAGCCACTACACAGCATAGCTGAGCTGTGGTTCTGAGCATGAAGTAGGCCAGGTAAGTTGGAGAATCTGGGCAGTAGCCAGGAAGGCTGATGCATGTCCTATGGACCAGCAACAGATAGGCAGGAATATTGCACCCCATGTTTTCCTCCTAGCCACCACATCATGTGTTGTTTTGTGGTATAACACTCTTCCTGGAATTTTGTAAGAAAGCAGGCTAATCAAGTCATAAGGAGTGAGGCAGTAAGCAGTCCTCCTTTGTGGTCTCTGAGTCAGTTTCTACTTCCGGGTTTCTCTCCTGTTTGAGCTCCTGCCCTAACTCACCTCGCTGATGGACTGTGATGTGGAAGTGTGAGCTGAAATATATCCTTTCCTCCTAAGTTGCTTTTGGACATGGTTTTTTATCACAGTGATAGTAGCCCTAACTAGGACACCTGGGAATGAAAGAGCCTGGTGGATCTCATAAATTTTAGGGACTTACTGAAACTTGTGAGTTGTTTACATTCTGAGTTCTTCAGAAGGGAAGGTTTCAACTCAAAGAAACTTGCTACACAGCACTTTCACGGTGGTTTTGAAACCTGGCTATAGCAATCCATTATATCAATCTCTGCTATGTTGATTCATCAGTCCTAGCAATGAGCCCAACTTTATTAGGGACTGTTTTTTATGTGTTGTTCCAACATAGTATCCCTTTGGGCTATTGGCCTTACTCCAAGCTAGTCCCACTAGGGGATGAGTCTCACATGGGCACAGAGGCTTTGCTTCCTACCTTGTAATCATCATTTTTAATTGTCAACTTGACTGGATCTAGAATCACATGGGAGATGTTCCTATCAACAATGTGTCATTTAGATTATATCAATGGATATGTGAAGGCCCATCCTTATTGTGGGCCGGTTCATTCTCTAGGGTGGATGATCCTTGACTGAATAAAATGGAAAGGGACTGAACAGCATGCATGTGCTCATCACTCCATGCTTCTGACTGTGGACATAATGTGATCAGATACTTTTGTTGTCTTGTTTTCAGCACCCCACCACAGGACTGATTGTACCTTGAACTGTGAGCTAAATAAGGTCCCTTCTCTCTTAAGTTACATTTGTCAGACATGTCTGCATGCCACAGTCCCAACCACAGGTCCCCACCCTGTTGGAAATTCACAGTCATTCTAGCAGCCCTGAAGCATCTGGTTCTGTCTCCTGCCCTAGCTCAGTGTGGCCACTTCCTACCTCTGAAGCATTGTAGAAATCAGTTGCCATCAACTGATATCACTATTGTCACCATCTTTATGTTTTAGAGTTTGGACACATGCACATATATATGCATATATTATCTAAGTCATTTCTCAAAATGACTTCTTGGAATCACAGTTCTAATAATGCCACCACTTCTGTTCCCACTGAGCAGGTTAACCACACAACATGCATGGCCCCACAGTCAGCTGAAGTCTCACACTGTGTTGTGCAGTCAGTGCCTTGGAGAAGGTAGCATTTCCTCAGAGCAGCTCTGGAGCCTGACCTTCTCCGAGCTGCAGTGTCACTGAAGTCATCTCCCCACAGCTAGCAACATGGTGATGTTGTTTAGGACCTCTCAGATGGGCATGGTATAAGGGGCTCTAGGAAAGGGGAGCAGGAACGTCTGTGTAGCCGCACACTGGTCACGAGGGGTCAGGGGTTCATGCAGAAGGGCCGTCAGAGATGTGAAAGGGATCTAGAGGGCAGATAGCCTGGAAATGCGTTTACTGCGACAATGGCTGTCACTATGACAACCACCACCTGTGTTTTCAGCTGCAGGATTACAAACTACTGTACAGACCTTCTGAGGTAGTTTGTTACCCTTTCCCTTTGAGGCACAGAAAGATGGAGCGGCTCCTGGCAGCATGCCTGCATAGAAATCAGGCCTCTCTGCCCTCAAATTGCTTATATTCTTCACCTTGGCATGTACTGGCCATCCTGGATCCACACAGGGCTTCTCAGACAGGAAACACCAAAAGGAATCTCTGAGGTCTGAGCAGAGGTTGCCTCAGGAGGTGACGGGGTGAATCATAGCTCCAGCCTCAAAGCAATGGATGGGGAAAGCTGAAGCTGCAAGAGTTTTATGGACGGGAGAGCAGGTTCCTCTGAGCACAAACACTGGCTGGATTTTGCATAGTGGAGGGTATAGCTGACTGAGGCTGAGAGGCATGCAGAGATGCAGAGTACAGTTAGTGGGCTAGTTGCTGTTTCCTCGGGCAGGGTGTCGCCATGCTGTGTCATCTGTCAGGAACCTACAAAGATTAAAACTAGCATCCAGGACTCAGCCATTGTTCAGGAGAAAATGGCTGGACAGGACTCTGGGTAATGTGGAATCCAGCAGTGCTGGGCATTAGAAAGGGATGTAGACTGGGTTAAACGGCAACAGTCCAGCTCCAGATGCACTGAGTTTGCATCCGCAGCAGATGCAGGCATCCCAAGACACCTGCAGTCTCCATGGACTGTCTGTGTGTGAGCAGGTCGGTGGGCCAAGGTCAGAGCACGGACTTTCCACTGACTTTAGGAGCTGCGAGATCACCCGAGTGATAGGTGCAGAGCCAAAACATGAAGATTCATAGGCCTGGAGGTTAAAGCACAGCTGAACAGGAAAAGCCAAGGAGGGAGGGCCAGAGAACAGTAATGAGGCATCTGTGGGGCAGGGCCTGATTTAGATGGCTGGTTAGAGGCGTAGACCAACACACTCACCTGCAAGATTTCTTAAACCTCCCTCCAGCTCTCTGAATTTTAATTTCTTGTATCCACAGAGAATCATGCATATCTTCAAAACACACCTTTCCTTGCTACTAACTCCAAATGTGTTCCACATCCCCCCTCCTGGCTTTACAGACTCATCGATCCTTTCCTTTCTTGCAGAACGCCCGAGCCAGTGTTAGGAGCTGCCTGCTGCAAAGTGTTAAACAGCAGCAGAGCCTGGCAGACGTCCAAGGCGCTGAAGCTGTAGGCAGGCGGGCAAGCTGGCTGGCCCCACCAGGGGAGGCATTTGCAACCCTGGTCGATGGAGACAGAGGAAAAGGTTGGCCTTTCTGGAGAGGTTTCTCCTATGCAAGGACTGCCGGCTTCAGATCCATTTTCTCATAAACCCCAGACTCAGCCGTGAGAGGCTATAATCTGAGGGTTTTAAAATGCCAAATCCAATCTTGGGGGCTGGAGAGCGCAAGATGAACTGCTCCCCTGGTCTGGTGTCGGTGGGAGCGGAGCGCAGGACTTCCCTTATCTATTAGCTGTTAACCCAGCACCAGCAGCCCCACACCTGAAGCAAGGCCTTCAGGTTTATCACCTTGCCCCCTGGAGGACACAAAAGTCAGGGCCCTTGATGGGCAGCTGCTGCCCTGTGGGTTGCTCTCCATCCCTGACAAGGGCAGATAAGACAGCCCCCACTCCACTTGGAAACGTGTGGAAGGCAGATGTGACTTAGATGGTTGCGTACATTTTATAAGCGGAAACAATCTGGGCAACCAGGGTAATACAAAGGCTGCCTATTTGGGGTGTAATGGCTTCTCTTGTAACTAGACTGCTCCATTGTATTTGTTTCTCTTTGAAATCAGTCCTCTCTGTGAACATGTTTTTCGTAGTTTGCTTCTTCCATGGTGTAGCCTGGCTATATGTATATATATGTATATATACATATATATATATGTGTGTATACATATATATATATATATACATATATATGTATATATATATATAAATTTTTTTGAAGTGTGCTCTCAGTAACCGGGAGGTGGATGCTCTTGGGAGTTCATGGGCTTATGCTGAGACATAGACATTAGCATGGGGGACCAAAGTGTCCTTAAGTCCCACCTTTGGCTATTGAGCCTCATACAGCAGAGTCAACTAGATTCGAGCCTGTTTCCCTGAACGGAACCCAGAGATCTTCACGGCAATCGTTTTGTATACAGATAAGACCTCTGTCTGCTCCCTGGCTCTGGCCATGTTTGGCTTTCTTGCTCAGCCTTTATCAGATCCCCCTAGGCGTACTTACAAGTTGCTTAGTAGGGAGAAATCAAAGCCCTTTTATGTGTTTATTTATGTATTTATTTTTTGCATTAAGTACACAACCAGGTTGACATTTTGAAAATGCAGGACATGGTTTTAAAAACAAAACAAAGCATCATGTGTCATCTCATGCCAGAGAGATGAAGGTCACTGTGAGCATTCACCCCAATGAATTCTGTCTTCATGTCTGCTGTTAATTGTTCTTTTACCAATATAGAGTGGTGAGCAAACACTTGAAAAACAACTTAAACAAAGAAGGACTCATTTTATATCATGCTTTCAGGAGGTTCAGCCTATAGGTGCTTGCTACTGCTCCCTTGAGCAGAGCATCCTATTGATAGGAATATAAGATAGAGGGTCCCCTTTACCACATGGCAGACAGGAACCACTGACAGAGAGGAGGGGAGGAGGAGCTGATTCAAAGGCATGCCTATTCTTCAGCCTGTTTCTTCCAGTTAGATCCCACATCCTAAGATGTCAGAGCCTCCCCCCTCCCCCGCCACCAAATAGCACCACTAGTTGGCCCTGAGCTAGGCACAGTGGAGCATACCTGTAATCCTAGCACTCTGGAGGCTGAGCCAGGTGGATCTCTGAGTTCAAGGCCTGCCTGGTCTACAAAGTGAGGCCAGGGCAGCCAGGGCACCAAGAAACTTTGTCTTGAAAAACAGAGAGAGAGAGAGAGAGA
>OU015742.1:127411728-127471687 GCA_907169655.1 Acomys percivali
AGAGAGAGAGAGAGAGAGAGAGAGAGAGAGAGAGAGAGAGAGAGATTGAGAGAGAGAGAGAGATTCATGTTTTGAACCTGGTCCCCAAAATCTCATGACTATAGTCCTGGATCCAATTAGTATGTTGCCAGGAGTCCAAATATTTTTTTAAAATCTTTTAATTCTTTAATTTTTAGCCATTTCATACATATATACAATACATTATTATTATATTTACTCCCTTTACCTTCTATTAGCCCCCTTCCTTTTGCTTGGAACCTCTTCTTCCCAAACTCCAGGTCCTAGTAACTATACCATAGAAGAAAATGACACACCCTTGATCCTCCCACCCAGAGCAACCATTGATAGTCAGTAGCTTCTCAGGAAATCTGCAGCCTCAGGGATACTGCCTCTACTCATCATAGAATATTGATGCTCAGTCCTGGGAGGCATATGGACACCTCTTCATGATGGAATGTCAAAGTGTCCAGTCATATGCAGATATCCATCACTGTTGTCTGTTCATGATTGCAACAGCTGTGCCATAATCTAGGTGGAAATATTTCATGACATTCCTCCAGCTCTTAATCCCCTCCCCCAAATCTTCCTTGATTTTTTCTGGGCTTTGAGAGGTCATATGTCCTGTTTAGGGCTATGTGCTCAGCATTTGCTTATTATCAGCGCTTTGGCCAGACATGAACCTTTGTGTTGGCTGTCACTCTCTGCAGAGATTGATGGCAGAACTAGTCTATAAACACAAACATTTAGAAGGAAGTCTGGCAACATGTCCATTTAGGGAAATAACAGTAGTATATTCCACTCTTGGCTCCATGTCTTTCTAGGCATAGGCTTTTGAACAGGCTTATAGTATCAGGTATGTATTCCCTCCCATGGAGCAGGCCTCTTATCCAATCATGGTGTGACTGGTTATCCTGAAATAACCATGCCACTATTGCTCCAGTGAGCACATATTGCTTGGCAGGTCAGAACTGCTATGTGCATGTTCTAAAGCTGGATGAGGCTATTGATGAGTTCCCCCCACCCCCAGCAACCTGCATAGCTCCTCCCAGCTCTATGAATGACAGCCAAAAAGGAGAGTGTCCACTTCAGTTACAATTTGATTCCAAGAGTTCAATCTCAATCATTCCATCATAGGTCAAAAATTTAGCTCCAGAATCCTTACCAAGACTCAAGGAAATCTCTTAGGTGTGGCCCCTATAAAACATAATTTACAAACTTCCAACATACAGTAACAGAATGGACAGCTTCATTATGAAAGTAAAGAACAGGAGAATGAAAGGATTGTTTGGACCACAGCAATGCTAACACTTCTCAGGGCAAACATTAAAATCTATATTTCCATGTCTGACATCTAGGGCACACGGTGCCATGATGTGAGCTCCAGCAGCCCTGGAGCCATTCATTGCTGCCCTTTTCTTGTACTGACTCCATTTGTTTCCTACAGGTTTTCTTAGCAGACACTCTACATTTCTGTTATCTCTGAATTCCTGGGCCTTCTTCTTCAAATTCACTATCAATGTATCATGCAACACTATCTACATCATGTATTCTAGTCCTGTTTTGTATTGCCTGACCTTCATGGCTTTTATTGCAGTCTGGTTAGAAACCTCTATGAAATTAAAATCCTCCAAAGCCAGATCACGTGGGCAACACCAATTCTCCCACCAGCTCAAGCGGTGGCTGCTTCCCTTCCCTTGGACTATGGCTGTGGACATCATTGAATGCCTGGGTGGCTGAATGCCCTGTAGTAATCCTGTAGAATCAAATTCTTGGGTGGTCCTCTGCAAGCAGTGTACCTGGCTCTCTCCTCAGGAAGCTTTTCAAGAGTTTCCCTTGAACCTCGGTGGCATCCAGCCAGTCCCAGAGGTCCCCTCAGCCTCTTTCCTATTGCCTGTTTGTAAAGCACGTGCCTTCTTCACGAAGTGGCTAAGCTCTTCAAGAGTCCAACCTCCACACACTTATTTCCCGGCCAACCCATAATTTTTTCAAACCTTCACATTCTTCCTTTCTTTCACAACTACAGTGAAAACTTGACTAAATCCAGCTAGCATCAGCCATGCCACAGCCTGAATCCAGTTTTCAAGGAGCCTTTATGCCCTTTTAAAACTTTGTGAGTCAGGTTTTTGCCGCTTTGCTTCTGATGGATGTTCTAGTCTACTAAGACCATCCGAGAGTCATTCGTTACGCTCTGCTCACAACATTCTATGATTCCTCTAATCCCTATCTCCATGATCTTCCAAGTTCCTCCCATAAGCAGGTTCCACGGGCTTAAGAGCCACATGCTGGGTTTCATCCCAGCAGCAGCTGCAATTTAATGATACGCTTTTGTGTGTTTGATAATTTTCTTGTTTGCTGTTGCAAAATAACCAAGAGAACAACTTAGAAGGAGAAAAATTAAAAAGACAGACTCAACTCCACAAACTTGTCCTCTCTCTTCCACATGTGGGTTGCGGCATGTGCCCCCCCCCTTCCTCATCATGCACAGGAAAATGCAATAATAAAAGTAATAGTTAAGTTGAGGAAATGCAGTGGCTTGTGGCTTCAATGGGATCAGTGCGTTGTGTTCTTGGTTGTAACATCATGGCGGTATGAGCTTATGGAAAAGGCTGTTCATTTTGTGGTGATTAAGAATCAGAGAGTAAGGGACAGGGGCCCATTCCTGTCCACAGTGACCTACTTCCTACAATTAGACTGCACATAGTAAAGCTTCCACAGCCTCCCAGGATATCATCAGTGGTTGGGGACCACACATTCAACACATGGCTCTGTGGAGTCTGTCTCATAATCAACCCATGGCAATGTCTATGTGTTTCTATGACAGTACGCTGTGTAACTGCTTTATAAGGTCCCGAAGTGTTTTAAATATCTTTACCATTCATTAAGCATTATTTGTAGTATTATTCCCATAGCTGATTAACATTTCAGCTAAAAAGGCATTTTCTTACTTTTCCTGTCTTCACTCTTTTCATTTGCAATTAGACATGAAGGCTCTCTGCTATTGTCCGGCATGTGTCTGGGCCTTCATCTAAAATAGAAGATCCAGCACACAGGGTTTCCCAGTTGTTCTGCTGTTTGCACCTCACACAAAGAGCAGGATGCAAGGTAGCTCGTAGAGAATGGATACGTGTTGATGACAAATGGACTTTACTGTAGATGCTCCTTTGTAGATATTTCCAATGGCAGTGCAGTGAAATGCACTGCATATGAATCTTTAAGTGTACTTTTGGTGTTAATTGATGGAAAATTATGTAACAAAATGTTGATGATCAGAAAGTGTGGGTATTTACATGGACCTTGATAAATTTGCCAAATTTTAAACTAGAAGTGGCACCAACTTGCATTCTTATGACCAACGTGTGAAATAACTATTTATTTTCCTTCTTCCAAAATTTTTGCTTGCATTTATTTTCCTGTCTATCAATTCAGTAGGTACAATGATATATAACTTTTAATTTTAACTATATAACTCTAGTGGATGAGAAATTTTTTTGCATATTTATTAACCATTTATATTTTCAGTGGGCCATTCCTTTTTATTACCAGTGATTTTCCCCTTATTTCTTTGTGAAGTTTCTCTGAGACGTAGGAATACTGATCCGTTGCACATAGCAAATACTCATTTGCACTTGTCATTTAATTTTGCCACAATGCCTTGGATATATAAAAATTTTACATTCTTCTGTATTGAAACACACCCGCCTCTTTATGGTGTGTGAAGCTTTATAGTAGAACATTGGTCAGATTTTTATCCTACCTCCCAGATATTGACAAGGGACAACTGAGGGGTCCCCTTATTACTAAAGGAGACTGAGTGTACCCACGGCAGAAAAGAGGACCCCGTTTTTCCTGAACTTGATGGACTGCAGATCAGCCCTGCAGCAGAGACTCAGGGCCATTTGCAAGGTATATTTTGGTAGTCACTTCATGGAGGGGGTCAGGGGAAGCCAGGGCTATGCTTTGGGGTCCAAATACTGTTGACTATATGGGAAGGGAGGGCCACTCAATGAAGCACACCTGTCCTCTCAGAATTTATCTTAATCCCACATTCCTGATGTTTTACCATCTGTCAACAGGCCTCCCTCCCTGAAATAAGTCAGGGGCTTGAATTAATTTCTTGCTACGTTTGCTCACCTCTTCATTTATTCCATATGTTCATTGCCTTCGTGCTCAGTCATTCCTTCAAGCCCCCGCTTCCGCCACGGCTCCCTATTCCATTCCCTTTCCTTGGTCTACAAAGTATGCTTTATTGTCCTTATTAATCCCTCCACTGATACCACCGCAAATGCCATTATTTTTCAAGAAAATTAGAGCAATTTTTAAAGACCTCATTCTTTTACGTGGGTGAAATAAAAAGAGATGTCTTCCATTAGACCATGTCCTTGCCAAATTAATATTTCCGTCGAGTCTCACTCCACAAGATTTGGGCTGTTTTCAAAAGCCTGGACTTGTGACTTGACTCATTAGCAAATAGAACTTCTGCAGGGACCAGAAAAAAAAAAACAACAAAAAACAAAAACAGAAGGGTCTCAGAGGGCCTTGAATAAGAGCTGAAATTCCAATCCCATTACTTGTTCATAAGCTTTGGAGGAGGACTCTCCATGGATGTCTACGGAGACCCCTTTTAAGATTTCAGTGAGCTCCTTGTGGTAGGGGAAAATGCAAATGATATGCTTCAAATTTACTTGCCGCTTGCTCCTCGCTGACATGGATGTCTTGAGTCTTTTTCTGACCCCAGGACAGTCCAAGTTGTGGTCAGAAGAAGTCTGTGAATAAGGATGATTCAAGGATGTGTTTGCATGCAGGCATCCTGGCATCAAGGCCTTGCTGATCACCCTTCTGTTTTAGCACATAGGGCTGAGTCTCTAACTTTGGATCAAAGGGCTAAGCATTGTCAGGGCTACCGGGAAATGCACCACAGGAATAAGCAAACATTCCAAAGGACTCCAGAATCAAGATGTATCACTGAATTCCTTCCCTGTTTAGTATTCCAAACTTCCCAGAATTAGTTCTTTAGGCAATTACATCATGAGCGATGTTCAGAGAGGCACTGACTTCACCAGGGTCTCAGTCCTTATTGGGTGATGACTCAATATTTGCCTAGTCATGGGTCACAGTTTGAAGTCATGTAGGCTGCTCTGCAGAAGAGGCTGAAAGCTGTGTTTCTGGGAAATTGTGAGGTCAGACCTTGTGGCTTAGAGCAAGTCTGGAAGCAACGTGTTCAACCGGTTTGTATGTCTCCTAGCTCACTGTATTTTCCTATATTGTAAGGAAATCCCAAGACTGGGTAGTTTATAAGGAAAAGAAAATCTATGTAGGGTATTTTAGAGGCCCAAAGTGCAAATAGCATGGTATTGCTCTGGCGAAGCTCCCTAGCTGCACCACACTGGCTGGCATCAGGGTAAGAATATGTGTGAGAGGGGAGGGGACAACACAAGATAAGAAGTCAGCCAGAGAGTGGCTGGAGAGGTAGCCAGCTTGCTTCTTCTATGGCAATTTTCTCATGAGAATTAAGTCAGCATCCCAAAATAGCCATCTTTATCTCCCCCAAGGGCAGTGCATGTGACTCACACATCCTACTGCCCAAATGCCCCCTATCCCATGCCACCACACTGGGGATAAAGAACCCCTGGGGAATGCACCCATATACCGCACAAATCCTAGTATTAGCTTTTTTTCTCTGGGCCCTGATGGAAGACAAGGATGGCTTCTATTCTAAATAAAGCCAACATAGGATAAGTTCCTCTGGGTTGAAATGGCGTCAAAGAATCTACCCCAACCCACATTGCTTTTGTTTCAGGTTCCCAGGTGCAGGCTGCAGAAGCATCCTCTATATCCCAAAGGGGGAGGCACAGAAAGGCTGTGGAGGGGACAGATGTGACATCATAAATCTTTCACTGGGGCTGGTCAGGCTTACGTTAGCTTCAGCAACGTTGCTGACCTTGCCTAGGTGCTCTGAGCTGGGTACACAGTAGATCAGTAAGGAGGCCTCCTATACTAGGGGACAGTATCTGAGATGTCAGAGATGTAAGGTCCCAGATCATGTGGGAGTGGGCAAAATGGTTCCCTTTCCTTCTCCCTTCCCTTCTGTCCCTGGAGTAGTGGGGCTGAGTGCTTCCTGAGGCCCCATTGGTTGTTGACCCCCAGAGGACAGTGCCCATAGCCTCATTGACTATGGTTCTGTTCATGCCACCTCGTCCTCCAGGAACATGATTTAGAGGAGCCTCTGGTGATCAGTTAATGCCACTTACCCAAGGTCCAAGTACAAGTAATGGGGCCAGCTTTACTCTGCTGCCAGGCTTCCAAGTGCCAGCAGTATGGGAGGCTAAATGATTGTGAGAACCACCCGGAAGCAGGGTGAGGACCACTCGAGACACAGAGGGACAAAGGAGGACAGGGACATTAGCATTCCACTAAGTCCCTCAGAGATTGAGCCAAGGAGGCCTATCTTAGGGCAGCACCTACAAACTGCGTAGTCAGACCTCAGAGTACAATGAATCTTCTAGAATGGTCTGACAGCAGCCATTCAACAGCAAGGGAACTGCCTATATGTGCTCCTGTGGATGTATGTGTGTGCATGTGTTTTCTGTACACACACACACACACACACACACACACACACACACACACACACACAGCAAAAACCTTGTCCTTGTACCTTGTACCTTCTCCGCTCTTCCTGAAGATCAGCCTAGTCTCCTAGGCCCTCATCTTCCTCCACAAACACGCAAACCTTTCTCCTTGTCTAGCCTTTCACATTCTCCTTCTTTCTAATAGCTGCCTCAGACCTTGAACTAGCCTGAGCTCCGACTTGTATCGTATCTCCAGAGTTCTCCAGTGGCCATTCTTTCTCTGAGGCTATGAGGCTAGATCTGAGGGAAAGGCAGGCAAAGTAAGTGGAAATCGCAGGATGACCATCAAAGGCCCTTTCCTGACACACACCCCCTCCCCCGTGGCCAAGGCTCGCTTTCCACACTGGTCCTATTCCAAAAATCCAGTTCTTCTCTACAGTCTAACCTCTTCCTGCACAACTGAAGGTGAGGCCACTAACCACCACAACCTGGCTGTGAAACCCAGGCTGGCTTCAAATGGAGGGCAGAGACAAGGTTAGGAGGTGTCCTGGTCCTCATTCCGGCTGCTGCCTGAGTGGGGCCTGGAGCCTGATGACCCCTGGAGAAAAGGGAAGGAATGGAGAGGATGCCAGCAGGAGCGTGAGAGGAAAGGCAGGCATGAAGCGTGCTGAGGCGGTTAGTGTCCACACCAAGAGTAGGTCTTTGCTCTGGAGTTGGGGTGGGGTAATCAAATCAATCACTCTACTTGTGCTTGAGGAGGGAGGAAGGGAAAGAAAGAGAGAGACAGAGACAGAGACAGAGACAGAGAGAAAAGAGAGAATTCACAGAATCACTTTTTTTTCTGTCTTTAAGCTAGTGATTTGCTTATGGGCGTTTAATAATAAACAGGAAAGGGGAGGTTTTCAAGATTGTGGCTGCTGCCTCCTCTCTGAAGACTCAAAGTGACTGTCCTTGGGGAGATGCTCATTTGTTTATATTCATTTTCATGCAACTGTTGTATGTTGACTCTGCATGGTGCTAGGTGCAAGTTGATGAACCAAAGAATCGCAGGATCTGTTTGTTTGTTTTAATTAAAACAAAGGCATATTTTTACTCAATAGTCTTTTTCCTTCCTTCATTCCTTAAGTGTAAATTCTTATTTGAGCATCTGGTCCTCTAAAATAAGGATCTATTTTGTTATTTTCTTTGTAGCTAAGAGTGACTAGAGAAAACAGTGCTGGTCCAATAGATTTAAGCAAAAGCTTCAGGTCTAAATTCTAGGCAGTATAGTTTTGTTTGTTTGTTTGTTTGTTTTCTGAGACAGGGTTTCTCTGTGTTTCCCTGGCTGTCCTGGACTTACTTTGTAGACAAGGCTGGCCTCGAATTCACAGAGATCCACATGCCTCTGTCTCTCTGAGTGCTGGGATTAAAAGGGTGAGCCACTGTGCCCACTACTAGGCAGTATTGTTTTAAAGGTGACAGCATATAGCTTTCAGTTCCCTTCCTCCCTGTTGGTCAGAATACGGAGTTATAGTTTCAAGTCACATGTGGGAGCCAATAGCTTGTGGGGGAGAAGCCGCCACAGTCTCTTGTATATGTGGAGCCAGTGGCTTAGAATTAGCCATCTGATTTCTGACTTTATCCTATTTTAGATAAATTGTAAATGGTGTCTTATCTCACCTAGGCATTCAATGCTTCCTGGGTCACAGCAGACACTCTCTCTGTGTGGAAATGGTAGAAAGCAATCTTAAAAGCAAACCTCTACATGTCACAATTTGAGTTTAAAATGTCCCCCATGCTCTTATGTGTTTCAACACTGGAGTCCCAGCTCATGGCATCCCTGTGGAAGGTTATGTAACCACAGGTGACAGAAGTGGGTGTGTCCCTGTGGGACAGCCATCTAGGGTTGTAGCCTGGAACTGCTTTCTGTGTGCTGGCTTGCTGAATTGTGAGAGGCTATGCTGCAGGCTCCAACCAGTGTGGACTGTGCTGCCCCTGGCACCTTGCCTTCTCTACATCATGGGCTGTATTCCTGAACCACGGGTCTCTTCTCTTTTAGGTTGTTTCTGTCATGGTTTTGGTCTCAGTGATGAGAAATGTAACTAAAGACAGAAAATTGGTACCCCAAACAGGGTGGTTGCTGTAATGAATCTACTTGTTTTTTAGGCCTGTGGAACTGGTTGGCTGCAGGGTTGAAACAATGAGCCAGAGGTGCTGCAGAATGCTGTGATTAATGCTTTATGGGTCATTCTAGGAATGTGGAAGGCCAGAATGTAACCGAAATGACAAACTAAAAATGACTGTGCTCGTGTTTTTTCAGACAAGAACAAGGACTCTGTTGGGAGGTGGACTAGAGGCCGCTCACATTACATCCTGGCAAAGTATTTGGCTACATACTACTTTTGTCTTGAAATCTTGAATGAAGCTCAATTCAAAACTAATTATATACACATATTGGGTGGTGTTGGAACAAATCTAAAGACAACATAGTAGTTAGGCTGTGGCATAGTTACTGTATGTTGCATTTAGCCAGATTTATGTTTAAACTGCAGAGCCCAAACAGAGCAAAAATATGCAACAACAACAAAAAATGTCCAGTTTGGCAAAGAAAGGCATACAGGAAACTCAAAGTTGTAGATGAAGTGGCTAAAATTGGTAATGCAATTAGTACCATTAGAGAGAAATCACACATTTTCACTGGGTGGCTTTAGGGTGAGTCTTAACCACCCACAGGAAGTTCCACAACAGTTTCCAAGGTTCAGGCTCATAGGCTGCTCCAATCAGAGACCACACACTCCAGCCTACATTTGGAGCTGACAACAGAATTTGGCATCATCTGTGTGGTGTTAGTTGTATAGGCATGGAGCATGCAAGAGTTACAGAGTAACTGAGGCTTTACCAATGTCCCAGAGGATGATTAACAAAGTGTGGCAGTTAATATTGAACGTCAGGTTGACATACCTGACAAGAGAGAGCCTCAGATTGGCTTGTAGAATGTTTTCTAAGTTGTTGATTGATGTAGGAGGGCCCCGCCCCCTCTCGATGGTGTCATTCCTAGCATAAAGAAGCTGAGCAAGCCAGTAAGCAGAGTTCTTCCATGATTACTTCTTGAGGCTTCTGCTTTGAGTGCCTGCCTTGGCTTCCCTCATCTTTAACCTTTAAGACGAAATAATAAGTTGATTCTGCTCAGAGCATCTCATTACAGCAACAGAGAGCAAACTAGAACACAGAGATAGGTAACAGCCAGCAAGCCGTGTTATCCTAAGGATCCCTTGAGAACAATGTCAAAACTCCAGTCCTAGGGAAGACCTCAGGATGCTGGAGGTGTGATGAACATCAGACTTCCTCCAAGGAAAGCTGCATGTGATTAGTAGGACCAGCCCAAGCCAGACACTACCTGAGCTGCTGGTGGAAGGGTTGTAAAAATGGAAACAAGCTTATTGGAGCCCACATGATCCTAGCATATTCCAGATGTGGAGCCACCAGGGTTGATGTTCTCTTGCTTAGTTTTGGCCTTGTCTTGATCCGGATTTTCCTTTATATCCTCATTCCTCTGTTGGAGTACTTTTTTGAATGCTACTTTATTTGGGTTCTTGTACCTCTACATCCCTTCCAGCCCATATTCCACTCGAATCCTTTTCAATATCCCAATAATGGATAGGAGAGAGACAAGGTTATAGGGGAAAGGGGGCAGTGAGTTTCTTGGGGCAAGTCCAATCTTCACCTCATCAGAATATTTCCAACTTCTTGTCTCCTTTCTCTCGACCACTTGACAGGCCAGCAAAAGAGGCAGCTGGAGCAAGAAGCATCAGGAGGAGCAGCCATACCTCGCCTCTGTTGGGCTCCAGCCTTCTTATACTTTCTCTGGCGTCCCCAGAATTAAACTATCTTTAGCTGGCAGAATCACGCCCCTGCCAGAGCATGCACAAGTCAATTAACCTGCTGCTGTGCACAATCTGAAGCAGCTTCATATCCCACACCTGGGATTAAAACAAAAACATGTTTACATAACATAACTGGATTAAAAAAAAAAAAGAAAGAAAGAAACCAAAACTCTCACTACATTCTTCCCTTTGGGAAAGAGAGTATTTACTGTCTGCAATTGTAAGTTAGAAATATGTAACTAGGGTTTTGTTTTTAATTTTACAGGGGCTTACAATTCATAGATTGCCCTCAGTTTACATGAAACAGTAGGACTACGGAGGCTTTTGAAGCTGGACTCAGTGTTTTTTGCATTATGAAATGGTGGTAAGACTGAGAGGGCTGGGATGGAATGACAGTTTGAGTCTCACATGATCTCCTCAGGGTCATGTCATTACTCACTTGTTTGCCAGATGGTAGACCTATTTGAAAAGTCTGGGGAGCATTTGTGGTGGGGTGCATGCTTCATAGAGGTAGGTCACTGTGGGAGTCAGACCTTGAAGGTTATAACCCAGCTCTGCTTCTGGTCTGCTCCCTCTGTTTGGGATGGATACGGGCATACCAAGATAAGGGCAGCTATGCTGCAAATCCCTACCACAAAAGAGTGAGGCCCCACAGCTGTCCTTGCCATACTGATCTGCAAACTGAACCTTCCTCCTTGAAGTTGCTTCTGTTAGGTATTTGGTTGCAGTGCTATAGAAGTGATGAGTATGGTACATTATCAGAACTTGGACTATTGATGAATATCTTGTAGTGATGTAGTAGAGGGGATCAAATGAAAAACTGCCAAAAAAAAAAAAAAAAAAAACCCAACCCCACCACCACCACCACCACCAACAACAAAAAAACCAAGACCTCATCTCATCAGGATAGCTGAAAGAGAGGACAAACTGAAGGCCACAAAGATAAGCAGTGGGATCCCAAGGACAGGCGACAGCATGTTTAATACCATCCAGGAGTCAGGATAGAGATTACAGTTGTCAGGGTTCCCATTGGTACAGTATCATTAACGTACCTCTGAGGAGTTATGAATCCCTGTAGGAGCTGATGTCCTACCCTCAGCTATGTTCATCTCACACAGCTCCTCTAGGAAGAGCAGGGAGGGCCTGAGAAGGGCTGTGAGGTCTTTACAGTGCTACTCCCCTCAAAGCCCATGTCTCCAGAGCAGCTTCTCCTGAAGTCTGGTGCCATGTTCCAGATAGCCAACTCTCTAGAGATGTAATCTTCACACACAGATGGGAGATACCCTCCACCTGGAATTTTAAATAGCCATAATGTTCCATGATTATGACTCTTTTGAAAAGTCCCCACACCAACTAAAGAAGTGAGGAACAGGAAGAAAACAAGAGCCTTGGTGTTCATATCTCGATGTCAGACTAAGGAGATGAGAGAAGGGAACACAGACTGATGGAGGGGGCAGTGTGTGTAGAGGAAGGGCGGACCCTGGGAAAAAGTAACTCTGGAAGGAGAATACTTAGAGTCCAGAAGGTAGAATGAGGGACCGGAAGACACTCTGGGGACAAGGTGGATGAGCTGAAGGAGAAGGGCAATCTAGAAGAAGGGAGGGCAGACAAAGAAAGGATACAGGATGATTAAGGGAGGAGGGCAATCCTAGAGGGTAGGAGATGAGCTAAGGGAGGAAGGTATTCCAAGAGGAGAAAAGATGAGCTGAGGGATGCACAATTATGATAGCAGAGGATGCTCCTTTAGGTAACCCTTCATCTCAGACTGTCTAGTGGTCCTGTTCAATAGTAACTTATCTTGTGTCCTGACAGAAGTTCAGTAACAGGTTAGACATATGGTTTTGGATAGCAGCACCCAAACCAGCTCTGTGCTGAACATTGCAGCCACTGTGGTACAATGCAAGGTGGCATGATGCAGGAAGCGTGAGAGTTCAGAGTGGTGTGTGCATGGTGGTGTGAAGGTTCAGAGTGGTGTGAGGATGCAGGGTAGTGTGATGCAAGATGGTGTGATACAGGATGGTATAGTGTGATACACGGTGGTGAGATGCAAGTTTGTATGATGTAGGCAGTGTGAGGATTCAGGGTGGTGTGTAGCATGGTGTGAGGATGCAGGGTAGTGTGTTCAGGGTGGTGTGGGGATGCAGGGTAGTGTGTTCAGGGTGGTGTGGGAATGCAGGGTGGTGTGTTCAGGGTGGTGTGTGGATGCAAGATGGCATGACACAAGATAGTGTGAAGATGCAGGTAGTATAATTCAGGTAGTGTGATGACACAGGGTGGCATGAAGATGCAGGTGGCAAGATGAAGGTAATGTTATGATGTAGAGTGGCATGATTCAGAGTGGTGTGAAGATGCAAGGTGGTATGATGCAGGTGATGTGATGATGCAGGTGGTGTGATAACGCTGTGTGGTGTGATGATGCAGGTGGTGTGATAGTTCAGGTGGTGTGATGGTTCAGGTGGTGTGATGGTTCAGGTGGTGTGATGGTTCAGGTGGTGTGATGATGCAGGTGGTGTGATGATGAGGGTGGTGTGATGATTTGGGGTGGTGTGATGATGCAAGTAGCTTGAGGATGCAGGGTGGCATTATGGGCATTCATACAAGATCTCACCACATGGCAACATGGTGTTCTTATAAACGACTCTTAGAAACAGAAACTTATGAATATGATTTTATGGAAAAGTCAATGTTGTAAAAGTTTGACAGCCTTTACTCTGCAACAAGGGGGTTCAAATTCAACTCTACTTTTGAAGCCACCCAGCAACCACCCCCGCGAGCTCCCAAGGATGTGAGTAGGTGTGACATACTCTAAGCTGTATGTCATGTCCTTCTCCCATGCCTTAATTAAAACTGTGCATGTTAATTTTTCCCTAACTTTTAAACTCAAGGGTCATTTGTAGCTCTTTGACAATAGAAATCCAACAGCTTTTCCCCAAAGTAAACAATAATTAGCCAAACTAACATTTAATTTGATAAACCTAATTTGTGGAAAGCCTGCAACCCACATTAACCCAGGGATTATCCACTCAATGGGTTCTTGAGAAATCCTGATGTATGGGACTCCATGAGAGGTTTGTGTAGTTATTCACAAGCTAACCTGATCTACCCTGCCTGGCACTTAGTGCCCTGCGGGGAGTCTGCTTTGTTCTCAGTTTCCTGGTTTAGAAAAAAATTCTAAAGCTTTAAAGTATAGGTTCCTCATTTTGAAAGCAGAAATATTAATTTACCTATATTAATCAGGACAGGTTACTCCACCACCCTGTGCCCCTGCCCCCATTTCAGAGTCTCAGCACTGCTGACATTTCTTTCTCACTGGTCCAGGACCCTACAGACACCAACATGTGTCAGGTGCAGAACTGAGACCCGAGGTTGCACCTGTAAGTCATAGGGCAGCACCTGCTTGAACTGTCCTCTAAAATGTCTTCTCCGGGGACTGGAGAGATGGCTCAGAGGTTAAGAGCACTGCCTGCTCTTCAAAAGGTCCTGAGTTTGATACCCAGAAACCACATGGTGGCTCACAACCATCTATGATGAGATCTGGTGCCCTCATGCAGAAATACATGCAGGCAAAACACGGTATACTTAATAAATACATCTTTTAAAATGTCTTCTCCATCCATACCTTGCTGTCCCTTTTCTCATAGGAGGATACAGGCCAACAGAGCTCTGATTCACACTATCATTTAGGATCCAGGTCTTTCCGTGCTCTGGGCTCCCTGAGGGTTTCCAGAGCCTCTGCAGGCAGCCATCCCGAGGAGATAAGAGAGGAATCCGGGGTGCCTGAGCCTGGAAAAAGCACACAGCCGTGGCTCCCTTCTAACTGTCCAGAACTCATATTTTCAAGATGACTTGAAAATATGAATCCAGCTGTGTGTGGAGGAAAGTTGAGCCTCATTGCATCTGGGGCTTGACTTCCTGGAAAGGTTGCTGGAGGCTTCTGACGTCTGCTGTTTCTTCTGCGGTCATGTGGGAAGCAGGGGGTCTGTCTAGGACATTTCCTTCTTCCGAGGTAATGTGATCTCACAGAGGCTGGCAGCTATTTACTTTTCCTTTCAGGGCTCAACAGTAATGAGGTCCATCCAGAACATGCCTTTCCTCACAAGGTCTGAAGGAATGGTTGAGGCCATCTGGCACATGGCCTTCCTCATGAGGACATGTGGGGATGAAGGAGGCCAGGGATGAAGTTTTCAAATGCTACAGTGTACATTATGCAGATGCTGCTAATCTGTTTAACTGTGTCCTTTTCCATGTGGGGCAGAAAGGACAGACAGCATGTGGAAAGGTGGGGCACCACCGTGGGTGGCGTATAGTGTTGACTAGCGCCTGAGCAACCTCGCAGTCTTCTCTCTCTCTCTCTCTCTCTCTCTCTCTCTCTCTCTCTCTCTCTCTCTCTCTCTCTCTCTCTCTCTCTCTCTCTCTCCTCAGCTATTCTGAGGTGTGCCCTAACTTCTGCCCACTCCGTGCAGGATCAACACCAGAGTCTCTTTCTTTGTACTTCCTGCACAGTTTCTCTTGATTCCACCTCACAAAGTTCTGCCCTGGTCTGTTCTCAGGGATCACTCTGGAAGGTGAGGGACGGGGAAGAGTATGCCTGGACCAAACCAGAACTGCTACAAAAATAGAGGGAAATAGGATGTCAGCTAAGCCTGGCCAATGCTGTGTTCATGAGGGCATCCCATACTCTCTATCAGTCAGAGACATCAGAGTGAGTAGGGGACTAGGGATGCCATTGAGACAGAGTACGTGGGGCAGAGGGTGAGGGAGACATGTGGCCACAGTACAGACCTGGGCCCTGTATGACCTCCTGGGAAATCCTCTGGGGAGCCAGGTTCACGAGTATCAGTTCTGTGTCAGATGAGCAGAGAGAGCTATGATTAAGGGCCTCATAGAGCAAGAAGCCCAGATTTTCCTGCCATGGGACTAAAGTAGGTTGATAAGGAACAGCTGGAGTGCTGGATGTAGCACCTGTAGCCTGGGCTCTATGGGCTTTCCCCGGAAATTCTGGGAAGAGGCTGGGCCTGGGCCTTGGTCCCCTCCCAGGGTCAGAAAGAGGGACAAACTGTAGGGCATAAACAGTACCCCTATGTGGAGGTTCAGTGACAAGCACATGTCTGGGTCTGGTAAGTGGAGATCAGCTCCAGGATTCTAATACCATGCTGATGTCGGGTATAGGGACCTCCCTTGTGGACCCCAAGTTTTCCCCACTAAGAGCTAGACTCAGCTTCTCCCTCAGGCTGGTTCCACATAGCAACCTAGTGACCCTCACTCTGCTGCTCCCTGGGATGAGGGTCAATGTCTTCTGCTCATTATCTTGGCATTGGTTGCAGCACCCCTGGCTGGGACTCTGGCCTCCTGTCCACTAGGCTTTCCCAAAGTCACAGAACTGCTGTTTACAAGTGGCTGGACTATAACCTCCTGTGGTCCAAGTCTACTGACGCATCCACACACAGTGCAAGGTGACGTACCCAAGGATAGGTAGGTATCAAATTGTCTAGATGCATTCACATAGCACTCTGTCCCTTTATTTGTCCCTTGATTTTTATGTAAATATTTTTTCAATACAATTTGTAAATTTGAGCAAAAGAGAAAGCATTATTGAAAACTTCTTAGGCTTACATGAAGTCATTTGCACAAAGGGTGTTTTAGGAGGTAATGTTCCCACCATTATTATTGGCTGGGTTTAAATTGCATAAAAATTAAGATGCTGAAATTAGGATAAATGTAGTATAATAAGTTGTAAGTTTTATTCTCTATAACTGTACAGAAAATATTTTAATTTTGAAAATTCCAGAGTTAAGTCTTGTTTTTAAGGCATTATCTCAGAAATGAACACATCATCATTTCTTTCTCTTTCTTTCTGAAATTAATTTTTTTTAACACATCAAAATTTCCATGTATGTTGTGCTCGCTCTGTCAGCACATATACTAACATTTTTCATGTATGATTTTCCATATTTCTCTAGGCAATCTCCCTCTCTCTCTCTTTCTCTAACTTAGAGACCACTGTGATTTAATCATCATGTGACATTGACACTAAGAGTTAAAGTCATCTGACAGTTACTGTGGTCCTGGCAGGCCTGAAGAGGATGAGTGGATCATAACTGAAGGGGAAACATAAAATTGGTGCATAACTCTGAATCCTAATGAGCTGGCCTAGAGCCCCTGTGAGCTGTACTGAGCCCTAATGAGCAGCTCTGGGTTCCCTGTGACTGGACATCTCATAGGACTCTAACATTCTGTCCTGGGTTGCTATAAGTAGGATCCAGAATCATGGCATCCCACCCTGGGTCCCCTATGAGTATAAAGTGTACCTAATCCTATACCATGATTCAGACAAAGCTGCTTCCTCATGGCATCATACCAAGGCTGGGGTAAAACCACTTCTGGGATCATTCCTTGGCATAACAAAACCAATTCCACAGCAGCTGCAGCGTGGCAGGTGACACTCCCCTGGCTCATGGGATGACGAGGAGATCAGCTTCCTTCCTCAGGCTTCCTATCAGAGTCCTGTCTTGACAAACACCTGTTCAGAGAAAGCCTTGGGCCCCCAGTGAGTCTTTGTCTTATTTACAATTTCTATTGCTGGCCATGAACAAAAGCAATGTGGTGAGGAAAGGGTTTATTTCAACCTATAGCTTGTAGTCCATCATCTGGGTAAATCAGGGAAGGAACTCAAGACAGGCCCTGATCCATAGACCATGAAAGAGCACTCACTCACCTATAACTTTCTCACCCTGCTTTCTTATAGCACCAGTGACCACCTGGCCAACGGTGTTGCCACCTACGGCAGGTTGGGCTCAGTCATCAATCGTCAATCAAGAAAATAAAGCACAGGCTTGTCCATAGGCCAATCTTGTTAGGGGCACTTTCTCAATTTAGATTCCTTCTTCCAAAACGACCATAGCGTGTGTCAAGTGGACATAAAACTAGCGAGCACAGGCTTGGCATTCGTACTCCTGCTTCCTTACTACAAACCTACCTCTGATCCCTGTCCTGTGTCAGTCTCCTATGTTAAATTCACTAAGTTCCAAAATTTTCTGGAGTGTAGCCTGAGAGGGGATGGGCAGAAGGGTGTCATCTATACCCTGATTGGGACAGTACTCCAGGGCTGAGGGCAGCTGGCAAGCAGGGGCGTGTACCGGGACGATGAGGACTAACAACTCAGCCATGGTGGATGGGGAGAATACAACAGCCTTTAGGGGAACCATCTGCCCCAAACAATAATTTCCATAGTACCCAGGAATACAGGCAGGTACTAAACCCCAGATCATGAAGTATGTTTCATTTTCAGGTGTCCCAAAAGAAACTGGATCCCATCCCAGATGGCTTGAATGGAGTCCTCTTTTCTGCCCCGTGTCTTTAGCTTCTGCCTTTACAGGTAGGGCTCAGAAAGAAGGACTCTGAACTCAATGCTTCCTTCCTTAGCCAGCCCTAGGTGAGCAAGCCAGGCTGGGGCTGTCAGAAGTGCCACTATGTTTCCCTTCTTGGGGTGCATAGAGATGGCTACCGGCAAAGTCAGGCCCAAGAATGGTGCTACATGATGCAAGGAGCATGGTGATGAGCGAGTGTTTGCAAGTATCACACCTATGAAATCATAGCATGCTGGGAAACAGCACAGTACAGCTGGGACACGAGTGGCTTTCACTATGGTGGAAGGGCTCCTGGGCATTACTGGGTTTCCTTGGTAGGTGCATTACACCCTTCAAACTGTTCCCATCATCACCTTTCTTCTGACTCTGACCCCACCCCCTTCCTTCTCTTAGGACCCTGAATGACATGGCTCACCTAACTTCATCTTTCCATCTCTGAGTCTGCAATGCAATTACACCTGCAAAGTCTCCTTTGCTGCTGACAGACACATCCAAAGCTTACAGGGCTGAGAACCAGGGCATCGTCAGGAGCTGTTATTCTGCTGCAGAGATGAATACAGGTGGGATTCTCATGTCACCCCAAATTTATAAAGTAAGGTGCCTGTTTGTACAGTCTCTTGTTCTCTCCCCAAGCTATTGCAGATTTCACAGAAACGGAACAATGGCTGTCACATGCTGCTGAGGGAGCACAGCATCCTCTCTTCAAGATCAGAAGAGTGTAGCAGGGAAGCACTGTGGGTACCTCCTGCACACTGTGACATCAAGGTCGCTGTGATCCGGGAACATTGTGGTGACAGTGACATGCTCAAGGTCGCTGAGCCCAGTGTGAGACTGGGAGGAAAGCCCCCCACCTTCCTGGGGAGCAATGCTCATGAAAGGCGTGCATTTTGCTCTTAGATTTTTAAAGCTCCCTTTACCTGCTGTGACACGTACTCATGGGCCAGGAAGAGCTCTGTGTTTCTAGCCATTTCCACGCTGTGACATCGGGACGTGCCCACCTTGCTAATTGGGGAGGATTAAATGGAGCGGTGATCACAGAGACTGCAGCAGCACTCCATTCCAGAGCAGGAGCTGACAGCAGCCTTCCTCTTCCTGCAGGCATGGCCCCACAGTGCCTGCCTCCCTCACAAAGGCAAGAGGCCATGCTGCTGAGGAATGGTGTCTTCCCACCTGCAGACTTCTGCTTCTCCCAGCCCGGAATAGCTCAAGTAGGCTGTGACCTCGGCAAGCACCCTTGAGAGAGACTCGAGGCGCCTTGAGAAATTGCACAAGAGGCGCTCTGCATCTGGGCTGGATCTATTATTCATGCAAGCATGTCTCAGCGAGCTGGGTAATTTAGAGTCTCTCAGAGAGTGCTCTCTGCAGCAGCCATAAACCACGTTTCCAGTGCTCCAGGGGAAAATTACCTTTCCATTGCTCCAGCTAGGGGTCATATCAGAGACTTCACCCAGGGAAGTGAGGGCTGAGGAGGGGCTGAGACAGTCCAGGGCTCAAGTGCCCTCCAGAGTCTACGCTTGGGACATCTCCACATGTCACTGCCTGGATGACCTCTGGAGCTTCAGCTTTCTCACTGCGAAATGAATGCTGACTGCAGATGCCTGGCAGCCAGGCTTGTGCAGGAGGAGCCCAGCCCCCACCCCTCTACTCTGAGCTGCAACTGATCTGCTGCCTCTGGCGTCAGCTCCACAGGGTCATGGATGCCTGTCTTATTGACGGGGAACCCAGGACTCTGGAGGCACAGCGCTTGGCACACAGAAGCACAGAGTCACTGTATGCACATTTATCTCCATCTTCACAAAGCTGTAGCCTTCATATTTTCAGAAACTACAATGAACCCAGATGCACAGATTTTTTTTTCCAGAAAGCCGAACATGGACACTAGTGCCTGCACGCCCCTCACACATACTGAAGGAGGAGGGATGTGTGCAAAGAAGAACACATCAGCATCCCTTTTCAGACACTAGACACATGATGAGAACCCAAGGCCAGGGCCGACTTCAGACTTTATTTTTAGCTGTGAGAATGTGGCACACGTGGTGTGACTGCTTCCCCCTCCCCACTGCAGTGCCACTCTCATTTCATCCCTTAACACATGGCTGCTCTAAGGGACAGCATCTCCCCCACCCGACCCCACCCAGAAGACACACTGGGCAGGAGCTGGATGAAGCTTCAGATTCTCTGGGTCTGTGACAGCCCCTGTCCTCAACCGGTGCCAGGCTGGCATGACTTGGGTTCTCTGGGGGCATTCCTCATCCAGACATCCTCGCTGCTTGCATTTCTTCTCATCCCTTAGAGGTTGGATGTGACAATTCCTCAGGCTCTCCTGTGCTCATGGCGGTCGGCTGGTGACAAGGGCACCAGTGGGGATGCAGACCCAGAGGTGAAAGGAAGGACGGCTGTGAGCTGAACACCTGCACTCCCAGTGGTCCAGTGCTGCTCCCTTAGGTGTCAGGTGGAGCTGGAGATGCCAGTCAAAAGCTGACACAGAGTTGGGCCCTTGCTGAGTTCCTGCCAGCTTTATACCCCCCAAAACATAGCCCTGCCACTGTGGGGATGGTAATGCTCCCCTGGGGCCAGAGTGACAACCCAAACCTCATCCTTTAATTTCTCAGGGCCTTTGTTTTCTCTATCTCCTGTCTCCATACAAAAACGAAAATAGCCCATCTGGTTGGGCAGTTTTGTGAATGCACTAAATTCTACCAAACTGTTCATCTTGAAAGAGTGGGTTTCATCTCTATGAAGAAAAAGATGTGTGGCCCAGCTGGTAGAGTACCTGGCCAGCATGCTGAAGGACTGAGGCTCAGTTCCCAGCAGTGTATAAAGTGGGCACTGTGGTGCACACCTGTGATCCCAGCATTTGGGAGTCGCTGGGGGGAAATTAGAAGATACAAGGTTATCTTTGGTTACGAACTAAGTTTGAGGTTAGCCTGGGCTACATGAGACCCTGTCTCCAATAACATAAAACAAAAAAGAATATGTAAAATAAACACCTGAGACCTTGCAATCCTTAGAACTGTGCAGGACCTTAGAGTCCATTGGGTCAAATGCCCTCATCTGAAGATGGAGAGCTGAGGCTACACCAAGGATCAGCACAGAAAACACTGAAGACCAGTGTGTGCATCCCAGCACCAGGACCCCACCCTTACATGTCTCCATGTCCCTGCCTCAGACGATGTGTCTAAGCCAAGGAGACAGGATCCTGTTGGCTGCTTTTTCTGTTGCTCACTGACACTCTGGACTAGGTGCTGGGCCTGAGTAGCCTTACCCGATAGTGCAGTGAGGACTCCACTGTGATGAGATGCACTGATCCCTGGGGTTCCTTCATTTTTAGGATCACGGTAAGGAGCTGTGGAGAGTGTTAGCCCCTGACTCTGCTCTGGCTGCTCCTGAAACCAGGGAGTCTTGAGCCTTGAGGGCTTGGTCTAAGGATCCCATGGCACAGTGCATCTTCCATAGAGGCCAGAGAGCAGAGAGGGTGGCCCAGCAACTGGATCAAGGAATGACACTTATGAAGGAGACTCCAAGGGACTGACTCTAGAGGAACCCAGCAAGATCCTTCTATGGAGTCCCTGGGAAGTTTCATAGCAGGACTCCCTGAGAGCAGCAGAGAGGTCAGCCACCAGGAGAAGGTACTTCAGTGCCAGTAGACAGTGCTCTTCCCAGGCTGGACCAGCAGCTGGCTTCTTCACAGTAGCAAAATCCTAGTGAGGTCACTGTGGCTCAGGTTACATTGGGAGCAGGCCTGTACTCTGGATTTGTTGAGAAAGGGCTATTTAAGTACCTGTGGCATGCTAGACCTGAGGGATAGCCCAACCCTGTGGCTGCTAGCCAGAAGCTGCTAGTTGTCATGACACCCCAGGAGCAGGTGCAGAGGTCCTCCAGGGATACCAAGAGGTGAGGGTGTATGCAGGGTGTGTCATGACCTCTTCCAGCTCAGGACTTGAGAGTCCCCAGGAAGACTGCCTCCATAGTCACAGAAGTCAGACAAGTAAATATCATATGTCAGGTGGCACAGGCAGGGTGTCATGGAAGTGAAAGAGGGAAATGTCTAGGAGGAAAGAGAACAGAAGCATATCATTTGGAGGTGGGGAGATCACAGGGGCTGGGGCAAGAGAGGAAGCAGGAAGACAGGGTTGGGAGGAGGATGCAGGAACACTGGGGTGGAGGGGGAGGAAGCAGAAACAGTGGGGTGGGGTGAGGTGAGGAGCAGGAACACTGAGAAGCAAACCTGGAGCCTTGGGATAACAGGGAAACAGGAACATGGAGGGAGAGGTGAAACAGTAGCCTGGGGGCCAGGAGAGGCTGGGGAGGGCATTGTTGTGCCAGAGGAGCGCATTGTTGTGCCAGAGGAGCAGGCAGTGAGGTGTCGGTGGTATCAGGGGGAATCTTCCAGTGTGACTGGGCTGGGTAGAAAGTCCAGGCCAGATATATGTCAGCCTGGCCAGGTGACCGATGGTGGCAGGCAGATGTGATGCTATGAACAAAACCTGCTGAGGGGCTGAGTCTGAGGCTCTGAAGATGAACTGCAAGGCAGGGTGAGCATGTGGGGACTCTTTTCTGTCTGCCTCTTCCATCCATGGGAGCTGCAGATCCAGTGTAGGCAAAAGTCTATGGATACTCCCGTAGCCCTTCTCTATGTCCTTAAGGCCTGCAGTGAGGGCGATGCAACTGTGTAAGTTCTCTTACGCTCTAACAATTCCTAGGCTGTAACAAGAGAGTGAGCCTCTTGGTCGTGTACACAGATGGTCTCATTGTCTGGGAGTCAGAGCCTATCCCTGGGTATTTTATTTCTTTCCCCACTCCCATCCACAAATAGCAATTCATAACTTTGGTGTTAATTTGCATATTTTCACATACCAGGTGACTGCTTCTCCTCTCAGGTAAGCGGTTTTTTTTTGGGGGGGGGAGAGATTACTATAGGGTGAGGGGGTTCCTGTGGGAAGGGTATAACTCAATAATGCTAACATAAAAATGATAGGAGTGGACAACAGGGTAATTGGACAATAAAAGTGTGGGGCATGGAGGGTTTTGAGTTTAGGGATTAAGGGGGATGCTGAGGCAAATTGTCTTTTCAGGTAACAATTAGGAGAGTTACTAATGCCACAGACAGACAGTCAGACAGTCAGACGACAGTCAGACAGACAGACAGACAGACAGTCAGAAGACAGTCAGACTGGTTGGGTGGGACTCTAAGGAGAGCTAGGTCCCTAATGGCAGAGTAGAAATCCCTTCTTATAGGTTTTCAGAGGAAGGAAGATATTCTGTGCCATGTGACTGATGAGTAACGCATAGTATGGCATGCAATCAGGCTGTGTATGAATCAGATATGAGGTGGAGAAAGTGAAAGCCTAGAGAAATGTGCTACTTTAGTTCTGGAAACCAAATTACTGTAGTTTAAGGAATTGTCCCAGTTCAACCAAAATGAAGGATCTCTATAGAATAGTATAGTCCTTTCTAACTCTGTGTGTGTGTGTGTGTGCGCGCGCGCGCCAGGGGACAGTATTCAACCTCAAAAAAATAGAGTTCTGACTAGGATGAAGGTAGATGACACTATGCCATGTGAGCGACACTGGATCCCCTCACCTGTGGAGATGAGAGTACAGCACACTGAAGCTGTGGTGGGGAACAGGCAGCAGTCTTTACCCTTAGATGGACAAGGATGGAGGCAGAGCTAACATGGGGAGGAGCATGCTGAGCAATTAGCGCATGTGTATTTGTATCAAACCATCACACTGCACACTTATAACATGCACAATCTTTGCCAATTATTTTTAAATAAAAAAATGGGTCTCCTTATGAATAAAATACAAGGATAGCCAGGTCACAGCACGATGTTTCAAAACACAAATAGCGTGATAAAAATTAGGAGAAAATTAGGGAGAACAAATAAAGGGAGAGGAAGATTTGTGGGTTTGAGTTACCACGCAGGGCTTGGATCCGAGTGGTGGAGAGGACTGGACTCTCCTCCATATCCCCCTTGGCTGCATATAGAAGTCTGTGGACAGAGGAAGTGTGACGCACGGCCGTAACCAGCTCAGGTCAAGCTTGTCCCACATTTCACAGAGAAAGATACCAACCATCCAAGGGTCCTTCCAAGGTAATATAGCAATTTGTGCCTGAGTGGAGAAATCTGTAGACTTGAAGGTCAATGGAATTCTGCAATATCACATTGCAAGAGCTACCCAGGACAGCCTCCTGGCCCTGAGCCATGCTCACAGCACTGCATAGACAAATAAAGACATTCAGCTGTGGACAGAAGACTCACACTCTATACCACATCACTGCTTATTTTTTCCCCTCCTCCTTTTCTGATATTTTGGTTGGGAACTTAGACTTTAAAGCCTGAACTATCTCTCTAGCTCCACCCCCTCCTTTTCTGAGCATATTTTACCATGGTGCTCAGCATCCTTGAGGATGTCAAGTGAGGGTCTGAACACAATGGCACTGCAGATAATAAATTCCTTGTATGTCTTTGTTGTTGGCTGGGTTTCTCTGGATGGTTTATCAAACCCTTGTGAACTTTTCTTCCAGCTCTTTATCAAAGGCTACAGAAAGGCAGTCTATTTGCATGTTAAGATGAGGAAAAAGAACAACCACTTTAAAAGATAAGGATTGGAATTTATAAGCCTTTACAAACTGTTATTTCTTTCACTGGGGGAAAATAAAAATGGGAGATAGTAAGAAGGCAGGGTATTGCAGATAACATCATTTAGAGGATCTTGAAACCTGGGATAATTTATCATCATATAAGATGCTTTGGTCTGCAAGATCAAAGCGACTGGTGTTATCTATCTACATACAGCCAATTGAATTGCCTCTTCAGAGTCCCAGACAAACATTTCATTAGTTGCCATTCATCAGGAAATTGGGATGAAACTCCAAAACACTTCTTTAAAAAAAAAAAAAAGCTGGATTGCATTTCCTACACATGGTACTTTAAAAACAATCATTTGTATGGCACTTCTCTTCTGAGTGCTCAAATCGTGGCTCTTCCCAAATATTTGTAGTCTTCCTGACCCTCCTTTCCAGTCACAGGCTTTATCCTTCTCATTTCTCAAGCAGAGGGGGAAAGACACTAACTATTCCAACACATCAAGCCAGTCTGGATCTAGGCAAGAAAACTATGATGTCATTAAAAAGCCATTGAATTCCAACAGCAGCTGTGTCACTCTGCTTGGCAGTCATCTTCATCAGAAATCTATAAGTGGGACAGGAAGGTGATGTAGGGTTGAGTTTATTGAACACATGGGGATGTGTCAATGTGATTCTTGAGGTTGCATGGTGGAGGGAGGCAGTGAAATGACAGTCAGTTAGGGATGCTGTCTGTGGACTGTAAACTGTACCTGATGGACCATGAGCCTGACCTGTCTCGTCTTAGGTGGGACATTTGCAGCAATGAGGGTGTCCAGATACTTCCGGTCTGCTGCTGACAGCTCATGTGAACTTTTCCCTTCCAAAACCACACCTGGGGCTTGCTTTATGGAAACACGAAGGAGCAAGATACACACCATGTCCTCATCAAGAGAATATAGACAGGTAAGACCAATGAAACTTTCATCTGAAGACACCAGAGAAATGTCCAGGCATTCTGGACTTGAAGGTAGTCCTCCTGTCAGACAGAGACTCACAGTGGGGTCTTTCTCTCAGTGCTAGAAGAGACAATCCTGCAAGGTGGGCTGAACCACTGAAACCAGAAAAGACAGTACCGGTCCTGAGGTTTGATCTCAAGAGCATATAGAAAAGGAATCTTGGTCAGTTCAGGATACCATGGCAGGATGTCACCGACAGGGTACTTAGTATACTGTTACATCCTCCTAATCTTGAAGGTGGGAAGCCCGGGGTTGAGTAAATGGCCAAGTCTAGATGAGGCACTCCCTGGATGAAGACACCGCCTTCTCAGGGGGAAGCATTCTGTTGCCTCCCTCCTCTTGCAAGGGCACTAACTATAGTGTGGTGACCCCACCCTCATGGCCTCCCTTAACCTTAATTTTCTCCTAGAGACCCCCTACCCTCAAATATCATTATATTGTGTGCCCAAGGATAAAGAAGAAAAACTTGAAAGTTGACATAACTTAAGTGTGTACCTGCTTTCTGCCACTGCAGCCAAGCACCCGAGGTTATTTAAAGGACAATTTATCCTGGTGCATGAACTAGAGGTTTCAGTGCAGAGACACCTGGCCCTTGGTGAAGTGAGTGGGTGTATCACTGATTCAATGGTGGAAACGAGCTGGTGGTGGGAAATCAGGGGCAAATCTACCCTTCAAAGACGCCTCAAGGGACTATTCTCCAACCAGGTTCTGTCTCTCAGTGCTCCATCTAGCTGTGACAGTATGAATCCACAGTATCCCTGTGATCCCATCACCAGTTGGGAACTAAGCTATCGGCTCACACACCTTTGAGGGGGCACCAGCTTCATGGAAGGAGCCTATGTTCTCCTGTCCTGTCTCTCACTAGCTAGACTTTACTCCCAGATACTTACTAGTTCTGCCTTGGGGAGCCCTGAGGGTCAGAAGAAGGGGTACCCTAGGACTGCATAATGTGCCGTGGGCACCCAATACTCAAAGGCTCTTTCTGTGTGTGGGCAATGGTTAAAGTGCCATCTTGTCCTGTCCTCAGAACAGCTCTTTGGTGACACACCTGCTGTCCCTTCCAATGGGCCGGCCTCCCTCCCACCAGCACTTCCAGTCCTGCCTTGGTGCTTGGGGCATATGACTTCCTTAACATACCAGGTAACAAACATTTAAAAGCTATCATAAAGGTTGGGGAGACTGTCCAGTGGCTAACCTAATGATCAGAGTTGGATCCCCAAGAACTCACATAAATGCTGGATGGGCATGGTGATCCATTTGTAATCCCAGCCTTGTGAAACAGAGACAGGAGATCCTCAGACTTATATCAGAAAGCTCTGGGTTTGCCTGAAAGTCTTGCCTCAGTGTTAAGGTGGAAGAGTCAGTAGGAATAATTACAGACATAAATGCCAAGCCTCTGCATACATGTGCTCACACATGCACACTCACACATGTATGTATTGTTCGTGTGCGTACACATACACGTGGACACACGGAGGTTCTTGTTTAGCATTTGAACCTGGGTAAATTTCTAGAAGCAGAACCTAGGAGGTGAAGCCAGGAACATTTAAGGCTTTTGATTTCTCCTGCATAATTATCTCCTGGAAGTTTTAGAGGAGACTGGTTTTCAGTGAGAGCACTTGTTATTTCCAGCATATTAAGGCACCCACCCCAGCCCCAGACTTTAAGGTTAGCACCACTCTCCACACACATTCACTTGCTCTATAAATTAGTTCTGACCTCACACACTTTTTGTCTTTTTCCATTACTAGACCATCTTTTCTAGCTCCAGGGGTGGGGAAAAATAAAACCTTCTTAATTATTGTGTCTTCAGACAGTTTTTTTTTTAAAAAAACAAGAGGAATATTCCCATTACATTTAAAATTAAATTATTTATTTTCTAATGAAATATAGACATATTTTAACTTTTCTACCCAGTTGTAAATGTGAATGTGTTTACATTGATACCTTAATTTGCAAAGAAGTAGCACTTTCACCCTACTCCTGTCACAGAACAGAGTCCTGTGCCAAAGAGCCACGTGCTCTCTTATTTTCTTTAGTTAAGGTGAGCAGTTCCCTTGACTTGCGTTCTCTTCTGCTCACTGCTGACTTCTTTCTTATGCTCTCCATATCTGTCAGTCCAGTTTCTCCATCTCAGGCCATTTCCTTCCTCACAAATGAGCACCTCCTTCATAATTTAGTTCAGTATGAATCTATCACATACTTGCTACAAGATTCTACGTTGGAATATTTTTTTCTAGTGTATTATCGATGCTGTCCAAATGTCTTCTGGCTCTTCATGTCGGAGAACCCTGCTGTCATTTTTGTAATCACGCCTGTGGAAAGTCCTGTGGTTTCTTTTTTTCATTCGACTGTTCTTGAGATTTCCAATTCATCATTAGTTGTCAGTAACTTAAAGGTACTGCTCTTTTGTCTGTTTCTGCTCTGCTCCAGTACTCAGCCAGCTTCTTGCATTAAAATCCTGGCCACAGGTTTTTTTTTTTTTTCTTCTTCTTCTTCTAGTAATCTTTGAGCACCCTCTCCTACTTTGCCTTAGTTTTAATTTTCTTCCATCCCTGGAAGACAATTTGCCCTTCCCTTCTGGAGGCCCATTCTGCTGCTAATCCTGCGTTGTGACTTGAATTTTTATTCTGACATTGTTTTCAATTCCAGGAGTTCAACTTTGGGACATTTTCCTTCCATTGTTACTTCAGTAAAATAAACACATTATACAACTTGTCATCCTGTCTCCCCTTAAGTAACAGGTTGCTGTGAATCTGTACCACCATCCGTTTCCAGAACCTCACATCTTCCCACACCACCCTGGTCCAGTTAGACCCAAGCTTTCGATTGCTTGCTCAGTTATTTTTGACTTGACAAAAATCTAGAGTCACCTTGGGAAATGAAGTCTTAGTTGAAGAAGCCTAGATCAGACTGCCCTGTGGTCATGTCTGTGGGGAACTGTCTTGATTGATGGTTGGCATGAGAGGGCCCAGCCCACTGTGGGTGGCATCGTCCCTACACATGTGGCAACATGCCATAGGAGAGAGCTAGCTGAGCATGGGCCTGTGAACAAGCCAGAGGTCAGGCTGGCAATCCACATTCCTCCACCATAGACTGACCTGAAAGGGTAAGCTGAAACAACTTCATCTCCTAAGCTGTTTTGGTGAGAATATTTTGCCACAGCAACAGAAAGTGAAGAGCAAACTTTATAGAAGAGCGGGGGGACCTGTTGTAGCTTTCAAATGTTCCCGGATGAGATTCTTAGTTTTATTTAGTTCATTTTGTTCACACCTTCTCAAAAAGGTTCTGCCTGATACTCAAGAAGCAGGCAATCAATGCATGGCTGTCAAGCAAATCCAAGATAATTTGATCTGTAACATTCCAACTCTCTTCACCCACAGAGTTCTAGTCAGTTAATCTTGTGGAATCTTTAACATGCATGCGCCTCTTTCTTTTCTTTTCTTTTCTTTTCTTTTCTTTTCTTTTCTTTTCTTTCTTTTTTCCTGCTGAGAACTTCAGTTCATCATCTACATTCATAGATGAGGAAACTGAAAGAGGCTGGGGGTGGGGTTGGGGGGTGCTTTGTACCTGCATGCATTGGAAATGCTGAAATTACCTTTACTTAGATCCCTAGGGAAACAGGGAAAGAAAGTAGGGACTGAGAGATCAGCCTATCCCAATAGTTAAGCCTGAGCTCCATGGATTTTTTTTTTTTTTTTTTAACACCTAACACACCTTTGGAAGCTTTCCCCACTGGTTTTCCTATCTTACCAAGGCCCAGAGGAACACGTGTACTTAGCAAGCTACAGGAATTGTGAGGACCAGTGCAAAGCAAACCGCATGCCCTCTATTTGGCAGTTAGTGATGACAGCACGATCTGGAGCTAGGCTGGAAGTTTTTTGACTCAAGTTCACTCTGGGCCAGAAACTTATCTTTAGTGTCTGGCAGGGAGCTTCACAATTGATTCCAACCATGAAAACCAGGATGGTCTGTCACTGGGCAGAACAGGTGGCTGCACACATCTTTCCTCTCCTCGCTTGAGGTTTTGTTTCCTAGTTGTGTTTTCCTCAGCCCTCTGTCTTTACAGCTCAACTAGAATCCGCACAGGTATACAATCCCTCAGCAAGAGTCTGCAGGCACACTATTTAGCATGCCCAGCCTGCTCATGCAGAGTCTTGAGGGGGTCGGGGTGGGGTGGGGGTGGAAGGGGCGGCCGCGTGCAGAAGGCCAACTTGACCTTAGCTGTTTTCTACTAGCAGGCGAAGCTTCTTCAGGTAAAACCAACAGAAGCAGGAGGCAGCAGCTCCAGTTCAGTTTGAGCACCTCAGGTCCTAATCGTTCAGGTTACCAGGGAGGGCACAGAGTGGCCACCGCGAACTTCTGCGGGGCTCACTGCTGAGCTCACGGGACACTGGCCAGAAACCCAAAGCATGGACCAGCCAGGCAAGGGCTCTGGCTGAATGGACCAGACTGTCGTGGCAGACAAGCCTAGGAGTGGATGCGGTCATAGGTTGTACAATCCACCAACCTAGAAAAATCTACTACAAACAATAAGGGATTCTTTCCGAGAAAGGAACTACTCAAGCCACACATACCCTCGATCACACATTGCATACAGATAAATGCATAGAATGACAGGCGCATAGGCACCCATCCAAAAACAAAGGCGACCGGTTTGAAATAACAGCCGTCAAGCTGTCCTTGAGCCCTAGCCCCAGACTTCCCGTCATGCATGGTTACTACATGAGAATTCTTGGTTGCACTGTGCTGACCAAACCATGTTAAAATGCACGCTCTGCTTCTTTATTTAAACAATCGGGGAGGTCTGCGTGCCACAGCAGTAAGCCTCATACACAGAACACGCAAGAAGGAACGGACAGCTGCTTCACAGCCTACCGGGCTCCTTTGCAGCTCTGCCCTATCAGGGTACTGCCTAGGCAGTTGGGCATGCCGGGGCAGCGTGCAGCATGCCGGGCACTGCAGTCCTCTGCTTTCCACCGCTCGCTGGTGGAGGGAGAGGGGAGGGGTCCAGTGCAATGCATTGTGGGAATTATAGTCTAGCATGCTCAGACAACGCCCTGGATCAGTGCATACTGGGAAGTCTACTCCATAATTCCCCTAGTAGAAACCGGCCTCGTCCCCTTGCAAGGGGCACTGGTCTGAGACCACGCCTTTCTTCCTGAAAATGATATGCTCCCGTGCCTGCTGGGAAATGTAGTTCCACAGCTCTGGAGGGTAGAAGCCCGGATGTAATCTTGCTGGGCAGTCCATGTGGTCTTTCCTAGTTTCCCCTGGCTGAAGACCTGGAACCTGAACAGACCTGTCACAAAACAAAACAAAACAACAAAAACCAACTAACCAAAGCAAAACAACCTGGCTTGCCATAAAGCTGACTAGCACCAGGCTGAGAAACCAAGGTCAGCCTGAGGAAAAATTGACAAAAATAAAAACTTTACAAATAATACGAATAAAAATGTAAAGTTAATTATGATATAAACGAGCGAAGAAGACTTGACAACGTCAAATCTCTAATGAGCCACAGTCATCTGAGAATTAATGATAATCTTTAAATATAAAATCTGAAAAATCTTATTTTAAATTTTAATTTTGTAGGTGTGTGTGTAGCTATGCACTCTACTGACTGAACTATATCTCCAGTCTTGTTTCTGTTTTTTAATTAAAATTTAATTGATTTTTTTTCAGTGCTGAGGATCAAATCAAGTTCTTGTACATATGCAAAGCAAGCACTTTACCACTGAGCTAGTTCTAGTCTTGATATTATAATTTTAAATAAGATATTTTGGGTATATATTTATGGAATACACATGGTGTTTTGATATATGCACACATTAGGAACTGATTTAGTCAAGAAACTAGCATGTCCACTATCAAATTTTTTTTAATTGATTTGGAATTAGCCTAAATATCTACCAATAGATGAATGGATAACAAATGTGACATATAAACTCACTGAATTATTATTTAACCTTAGTAAAAGAGGAAATTCTGTAACCAGCAGCATCATAGATGACTTTTCAGGGCACTATGTCCTAAGTAGAAAGAGCCAGACACAGAAAGACAAGTATTTCATTGCTCGCTAATGTGTGGAGTCCAAAGAAGCATAATCCATAGGAGTAAAGATCCGCATGGTGGTTTCAAAGGCCAGGGAGCAGAGGTGGGAAGCTCAAGAGAGGGAGATCAAGGGACAATTCAACTAGAAGGGTGAAATAACTTCAGATGTAGCATATAACATCCTAATTATGGCTAATGGCAATGATGCAACAAACATGGGCTCAGGGGTGTCTTTTTGATGCATTGATTTGCAGATCAGAATCCAACGCACAAACCCCTTCAGTTATATATCCAGTAGTGTGACTGTTGGGTCATATGGTAGTCATGTTTTTACCTTTTGGGATCCTCCATACTCACTCTTGTGTTGGCTGTTGTGTTGCTAATCCTGATCATTAACTAGACGCTCCTGGGAAGAGCTAGCTTGAGGTGAATAATCATCTTCAGCAGATTGGCCTGTGGCCATGCTTGTGGGCATTTTCTTTTCTTTCTTTCTTTCTTTCTTTCTTTCTTTCTTTCTTTCTTTCTTTCTTTTATTTATATTTATTATTATTATTATTGTTGTTGTTGTTGTTGTTATTATTATTATTATTATTATTATTATTATTATTATTATTTTGGTTTTTCAAGACAGGGTTTCTCTGTGTTAGCTTTGGCTGTCCTGGACTTGCTTTGTAGACCAGGCTGACCTGGAACTCACAGCGATCCACCTGCCTCTGCCTTCCGAGTGCTGGGATTAAAGCCATACACCACCACACCCAGCTGCATTTTCTTGATTGTTGATTAATGTAGGAGGGGCTAGCCCAGTGTGGGCAGTGCCATCCTTGGGAGGTGGTTCTGAATTGTGTGAAAAAGCGGGCTGAGTGTGCCCTGGGGAGCAAGCCAGTAAGTAGCGATGGCCCTGGTCATCCTTCTTTAGGGTGGTGTGGTGTCTGCTTCAGTTTCTGCCTTGGCTTCCCTCAGTGCTGAGCTGTAAGTTGAATATGCCCTTTCTTCCTCAGGTTGCTTTCGGTTAGTGTTTTATAACAACACCCCAAAGCACACTAATACTGTTGTGCTAATTAATATTCCTATTAGCCATTCACCAGAGTTCCTTTAAATCCACATCCTTGGGGATACTGGTTGTGTTTTGTTTTGTCTTTGTGGTGCAGTTCTCAACTTGTGGGTCATGACTCCTTTCACAGGGGTCACCTAAGACCATTGGAAAACACAGATGTTTACATTATGATTCATAACAATAGCAAAATTATAGTTATAAAATAGCAGCAAGAATAATTGGGGGTCACCACCATATGAGGAACTGTACTAAAGGGTTGCATCACCAGGAAGGTTGAGCGCAATAGGATACCCATTCCTAACTGACTGAGAGAAAATAATATCATGATTTTCACTGGTGCATGATTTCATGATGTTCAGCAGTTTTCATGTACCTGTTGGCCATTTGTGGGTCTTCTTCTGAGAAATGACTAGTTAGTTCCTTTATTCTGTTTATTTGGGTTATTGGTTCACTTGCTGACAAGTTAAATTCTCTCTATTTTGAATAGTAGTCCCTAACCTTTAGTAGATGTTTTACTCATCATTACTTACTCTCATTGCATAATTTGTCTTTGCTATTGATGGCTTCTTTTGTACTGCAGAAACATGTTGATGTGGCATAATCCCATTAAAAATAATGTGATGCAGTCCCAATAGCGTATTTATGCTCCTGGGGTTTGTGTCATGGGGTTCATATCTAAGTTAGCGTTTCTCAGAGTAATGTGACTGAGCATTTTCCGTTTCTTTTCCAGTTTTATAACATTATGTTTTATGTTTAAGTCTTCAACCCATTTTGTGTTGGTTCATGTAGTGTAATGAAAGGTCTAATTTTCAGTGTGCCTGGGCACCATTTGTTGAAGAGAATGCTTCTTTTCTGTTTGTGTTCCTGGAACCTTGGCTAAAGATCATAAATGCACAATTTTCCATTGGTCCAGTTGGTCTGTGTGTTTACTGTACTGGGCCACCCTTTTACTGCTACAGTTTTCTGGCATGTTTTGAGATCATATAGCAAATACACCTATATCTTCTCTCTGTTCAGCTTGCTTTAGTGACTAAACATATTTTGAGAAACTGCATTTTGGGAATCATTTTCACTTTGGTAAAGATACAATTTGGATTCTGGGAGCACCTGCACTTGACTCTAGATCACCCTGGGGCATACACACGTCTTAATAATATTAATATTTTCTTAATTCATTAACATGAGTTGTTTTTCCATCCTTGTGTTCATTTTTCTCACAATTTTCCACTCAGAAACCCACATGACTCCGTTCTTGGACCTTGTTCCAACAAATGTCATTTGATTGTCATATGGTCATCTTAATGTGATGTTGGATTTGTTTTGCCAGTTTCTTGTTGAGGACTTCTGCATCAATTTTCATTTGAAAATTTTCTTACCATGTTGCTTTCCTGTCAGATGAGCAGGAGGGAAGGTGGGGCTGATTGCTATGGGGAAACATAAAAGCCAAGGCCCGAAGACATAGGTTAAAAAGATGGGGAGCTGAAAGTGTCGATAAGCATCTTATTCTTGGAGTTGTTCACAGTTGTGCAGGACAGCAAGCAGAGCCATGGGGCAGAGCATCCCACAGCCAAGTGTTTTCCCCATAAGCCCAGACATACAAGGTCAAGCTGTACTCATACCTGAGGGCTAGACATGCTCAAAAATGCTGCACGGACTCAGTCATGAAAGCTTGGCATTTTCATACTTGGCCTACAAGATCAGTCCACATCCAAGTGGGCCCAGGTAAAAAGTTCAAGGAGAACTTTTCATTTCTGGCAACTCTTACTGCCCTTGTAGAGATTCCTGTGGGTCCCCTAGGGTTGATGCTCAGTCGCCTCCCTCAGAAATCAGAGAATTCATGATGCATCGTTCAACCCAAGGCTGGATTCAAACATGATCTTCAAGGTTTGAAGTATTCTTTTTGTTTAGTCCATTTCAGCCATTTTAAAGATGCCATGTTCATAAAATAACTAAAAATGTAGGTCCAAGACATATTCATTTAAATGCCACTAATATGGCCTAGACTAAATATCACCTATCTGAAGCATGCTTGCCTTGCTGTACAAACATCTGAAAGCTTGTCTGTTACAAGGACCTCTGGATCTCCTCACTGCTTCCAAAGAGTTTTCTGGGCTTTCCCTCTCCACATTTTGCCTTTGTGGTTCCTTTAATTTGTAAACCCCTGTTTCAGTATGAGTGTGAAATGCCCCTATAGAGTCATGTGTTCAAACATTTGGTCAGGTGGTGGTGCTGTTTGGGGAGTTTGTGGGACCCATTTGGAACATGTGAACTTGCCAGCAGAAGTGTGCCACACGGAGCTGGTCTTGAAGGTGATACCCACTTCTTGTTCAGCCCCGAATTCTCCTGCTTCATAGTGTGAGACCCCCCTGACGTGTGATCCCATCACCTCCAGTGGACTTGTTTCAGCATCATGCCTTCCCTACTGTGATGGATTCTGTCTTTCTGTCTGTCTGTCTATGATCAAACTATGATAAAAAAAATCAGACTTCCTCCTTTTATATTGTCCCGTAAAGAAGTTTGTCATGGTGAAAAGAAATGTAACAAGGCAAATTGGCACCGGGAAGTGGGGTTGTTACTGTGATAAACATGGCCATGTGTTTGGTATGCTTTTATAACTGGTTTGTTGGAGGGATTTGGAGTTATGAAGCAGAGAAGCCTGAGAATTAAGTAGTCAGAGTTCAGAGGGTACTGCTGGGGGGAGTTTAGAAGGCCAGAAATCCACTATGGTGAGTGGAGATTACACTTGGAACTTCAGAGGGGGCATCGATCTGGATTAGGGGCAACGTGTGCAGCATTCTGGCAAAGAGTGTGGCTATGTTCTTTTCTCCAGGAAATCTGAGTGAGGCTGGATTAAGAAGTAATGGAATAATTAATTTGGTGGAGGAAGTTTAATGGTAGTACAGCATTCAGGTTGTTGGTGGTCTTTAGCCCGATTTAAAGGGAGAATGCAGATCAGATGGGAATGCAGAAAGATGTGAAAAATGCAGTTTGGTGGAAACAGGAGAATGAGCACATTTAAAGATGTGGAGAAGATCGAGGACAGAGCAGCTTAATTGTTCAAGTGCCAACTATTAAAACAACTAATGCTGTTAAAGAGAAACAGCATGATTTGCACATACATGGTAGGAAAGATGCCCTGAGTCTGAGATTCTTGCACACTGTAGGCCCCTGGATATGAAACTGAAAACTAATCTGGTTCTAAGAGTGTAGAACTTCATGAGATAGCAGTAGAACCTGGTGCTATACACATGATATTATATTTACATGCATGCAGAGTGCAAGCGATGTGGGTCACTGAGGCTTGAGCCAAGGCTGAGGGGGAAAAAAAAGCCCGTTTGTTCAGATGATGTGTGGGGAGATCAGTTCGCTCAGTTGAGGGTCCTAGAGTCTGATGTTTGAAGCATGTGATGGAGGTGCCAGGGCTGTGGAATTCTGCTGAGGAAAGCTGCAGACACCATCATGGCAGGGAGGGCGTGGCTGCAGGAGCAGGAGGAAGCTGGTCACAGGGCATCCACACTCAGGAAGCATAGGGAGATGACTGCTAGTGCTCAACTCATTTTGTCCTTTGTATTCAGTCCAGGATCCTATGCCAAGTTTAGGGTAGATCCTCCCCATCATGTTACCCAGTCCAGAAACTATCTCACAGTCATGCCCAGAAACTTGTCTCCTAGGTGACCTTACATCCTGTTAAGATGACAATCAACATTTAACATCATTATCTGTTATATTTGTCCTGAAACATGAAAACTGCAGCCAGTTGCTCCCTAGCATATACCATGGTTTACATAACTCTTCAACCTTTGCGGAAAGTTTCTATTACGTTGTTATGATTTAACTGTGAAGTGTTCCACATATGTTTTAACAGTTGTCTCCAGCTGATGGCACAGTTTAGGGAAGACTGTGGAACCTTTGGGACATAGGGCCTACCTGGAAGGTGTGGGCCATTAGGCCTGGACTTTGATGGTGACACTTGATTCCTGTGCTGCCCTAGCTCTTCTCCTTTCTACCACCACAACATGGCCAGCAGCTAAAAGCTCACCCAGGCACAGGTGGAACGTTTCTAGCTGCTACGCTTTCTCACCTATGATGAACTATACTCACTAATCTAGGAGCCAAAATAGTCCCCTCTTCCCTTACGCTGTTTTTGTCAGGTATTCCTGTAGCAATGGGAAACGTATTCAACCTGTATCTCAAAGTGGAGAGCCTGAGGTAAAGCGGGGATTCCTCTCGTCTTCAGCCAAGAGGGATTTCTGCCTCAACCAGGGAACCCAGTCCTTAAGAAAATGCTATTTCAAGAGAAATTGCTTTGGGAGGGACACCCCATTGCCTCAGTGTTAATATCAACTAGAAAAACTGGCAGGCACTTTGGAAGCAGGGAAGTGGGGTGTGAGTACAGGAACTATAGCAGAAAGGTTTTGTTTTGGGTGTGAGGGAAGATTGGGGTAGACATGAGGAATGCATTTGTGGTTTGTAGTGTAGCATTGCTGTTGATGCTGTCCTCTAGCAATGCACAATTTCCATTATTATTAATAGTTCTTTATGTATAGTTTACCATCCCCAAAAGTGAAAGACTCAAAGGGTAAGCGGGGTTGAGGTGTTGATAAGGGTCCCCCAGTCAGCTAAAGACCAGTGGGTACATGTGTAACTGGATGAAAAGCATTGTCTCCCCCGGTTGCCTAAATGTCTGGAGGAAAGTGACCTTTGACCATAGATGATGCTCTTGTTGACTTCTTCCCTAAGTATTACAGGGTGAGTCAAACCACAGATGTGTGATATGCATTTAGTACAAGTAAAATTTACATTTAAAATTAAATCAGGTCATTTTGAGATAACAGGGAATAGAAGCTCTCTGTGCCATTTTATGAATCCTGTCTTGCTTTAAAGTCTATTACCTAGAACAAAGAATGAATTTAGGGCTGGCTTTTGAACTTAAATTGACTTCAGTCCTATTGCATGCTTGTGAGTGTATGTTTGTGCCCTCAATAAGAATGTTCTTATTGAGATGACTTACATTGATTGTCACCCTGACGGAACCTACGCGTGGGAGACAAGTGTCTGGGAGTGTCTGGGAGTGTCTGGGAGGGATTACCTACATTAGTTGAGGTAGGAAGACATACACTAACCTCAGACAACACTGTGCCATGGGCTTGTGTTTTAGATGGATTAAAAAGGACAAAGAGAGAGAGAGAGAGCTGCGAGCCAGCATTAGCATCTCTCAGCTGCCTGACTTTGGATGCCATGTGATCAGCTGCCTCACGCTCCCAATGCCATGGCTTCCTCACCAGAATTGCCTGCACCGCAGAGCTGTGAGCCAAAACATCGTCCTTCATCCTTGTGTTTCTTTTGTTGAAAATTGTGCTGCAGCTGTGAGATGAGTAACTAAACACATAAGAAGTATTCCTGAGGGTAGAAGCACCTCCCACTGGATCGGCGGCGTCAGCGCTGTCTGGAGACACCGTACATTGTTTTCTAATACTTTGCTGTTCTCAGAGGCCTCTGTGCTCCAATACCTATCTAGGTCCAGCCCATGGATTCTGGGTGGAAACCTTCTTCGCACAGAGAAGACTCAGGAAAATGATAAATACAAATGTAAATTAGCTGTCAACTAGATATTAAAATGGATTTTAAAGAAGAATTTATCTACTTTAAAAGCGAGTAAAGATGATCCTTCTGCTAAATGATTTGAGAGCGTAATTGGCTGATGAAGGGTTAGAAAAACAGTGATGAAAGGAAAGTGCATTTAATTCCAGCCTGTCACTTCCAGCTTTATAAATTGGTTTATTCCAAATGAACACTCAGTTTCCAATATTAAATTACGTCGTTTTATTTATTTAATTTTTCCCCCTTTCCAACCATTTATGTGACTCCTTAAATATACCTGCTAGCAGGCAAAAGCATACAACATGAGTTTTCTGGGTGTGTTTTTAGGTCTGCTGAAGTGTAGCATTAATATTGAAGGAAATTTTATTATTATCTTCAACCTGAAAACCTGGTAAAATGTTTGACACAGGGCGTGTCTTCCTTAGAATAAACACTTGCTCAGAGGAACATGGGTTGGTATGACTATACCTAATTTCCATAATTGCTATTTTAACTACATGCAAAGTACCCTGACTCCCCTACTTACCACTTTTCTCCTCATCACAGGACCAATAAGCTGTGTTTATCTGGCTGTGATGCCACAGGGCTCCTCGGACACACGTTCCTGTTCTGCACTGGATCCTCTTAGCCTAGTAAAGTGGAAAACCCAACCAGGCGTGCTTTAGTTTGACAGTGCCATACACACAGGCTGAGTGTGACTACTCCTGGGTCCCTAGGAAGGGAGAAGAAAAGGAAGCGTGTCTAGGGAAAGCGGGCTAGGGGAATGGCATGGTTCCTGAGGCAGAGCCCTCAGACCAGCAGCTGTAGCACTACCCAGATGCTTGTTAAAAACACATTCGCAGTCCCCACCTCATCCCCATGACCTGTTGATCTGAGCTGATGTCCTTCCACAGCCATGAAGGAAAAGGGACAGTCCCACACTAAGACTCAACAACAGAGTTGATGCAAAGCCACGTCTCATCTCAAGTTTCTTCGCTCACTTGTAATATAAAATTGCTAGTCTCAGGGAAGAGGGAGAGACAGGATACAAGGGAGTTTGTGGATGCTGTTGCATGTCTGTGTTCTCTAATGTTGATAAGAGGCAGCTCACAGAGTCCTGTATGTCCCTGCTGCTGATAAGTGAACCAACAAGTGCTGCAGTGTGATGGGCCGGCAGTCCCCAGAGTTAGTGGAAACTAGAGTTCAGCATGCCATGTCATGTGGAGAGGACCAGAGATGGGTGTCTAGGAAGGGGCAAGTGGGCGAGAAACAGAAACACCCAAAGCACTGCCACCTCCACTCTGAAGGGGAGGAGTTTATGGTATGATGCCAAGTGCTTAGCTCTCATGTCTGCTGTCCACATTCTAGCTTCTGAGCTAAGCCTGTGGTCTAAGACGTTCTGACATCATCCGTTACCTAAAACTGAGGGAAATGGTCACATATGCCCTCAAACTTTCCTTAAGAAAAGATTTATTTTAAAAACAAATCTGTGGGGCCATAGATACACCACAGAGGTGTGTGGAAAAATTGTGGCGCAAGAGCATAATGGCAGCCCACATGCCCCTCAGAGATGGAGCCACAGCAATGGAGCCATTACCTTCATTAGAAAACCGTTTTGACTCATTCAGAATCAGTAAGGTTTTATTGTCAGTTTTGATAGGTGTAACTATAAAGTCACATCTATCAAAACACAACAGTCTAATGAATACTAATATGAACCAGTATAGGCTTCTGCCAGAAAGTGTTTGGGGGGAGGAAGGTGGGAATGGGGGGCAAGGAAAAGAGAGAAGTATGGGGAGAGGGGAGAGGGAAAGGGAGAGGAGCTGAATTTTATTTTTTGTCTTGAGTGTGTGTGTGTGTGTGTGTGTGTGTGTGTGTGTGTGTGTGTGTGTGGTGTATGCATGTTTTGTGTGAAGGCGCACATGTATGTAAGAATATGTGTGGATATGGAGGCCAGAGAATCACCTTGGGTATTATTCCCCAGGGAGCATCTGTTCCCCTCTCCCCTCCCTTCTCCTCCTTCTCTTCTCCATGTTTTTGTGACAAAGTCTCTCCCTGGGTCCAGAGATCACCAAGAAGGCTGCCTGCCTGCCACTGGAGCCCCAGATGTCTACCTATCTCTGCCTCCCCAGCACGGAGGTTACAAGTATACGCCACAATTACAACTGGTTTTAAAACGTTAGGCTCTGGGAATCAAACTCAGGTCCTTGTGAACGATCACCCCATCCCCAAACTGGAGTCTTTCATGATAGCATCAAGTGACTGCCAACCCCTTTTGTCATATGCTGAGGTCAGCAGAGGCACAGGATGGAGGAGTGGGACTCAGACCAGGATCACTGGGAGCCACAGGAACATCAGACTCAGAAAAACTGACCATGTGTTTCAGGAAGGTGTATTGAAAGTAGGTAACTCATGTCCAGGCCATCACCCAAATCAGCCATTCTCAGCCTCACCTATTGATTATGCTTAATAGTTAACAGAGAACAACTGTCCAATGGGGCTTCTCGTTTGGCCTGCACTGCTTCCTACTATCACACGGATGCAGTTGGTTTGAATGCAGCTTACTAAGTAGACAAGAGAAGCAAACTGTGAGAGAGGAGCAGAGCAGGAGGGACTTGACTGGGCCTCAGCGTTTAAGCTGGCACACCCCTGTCACCTGTGCAGATTGTCACAGCTGACTTGTGCCCCTGAACCCAGGATCTCTCCTGCTCTGTACTTGCAACTCATTTCCTCTTCCCTTCTGTGAGGCAGCTGCCCCTTCTCTTTGAGCTCTCCTACTTTATACCCAGGGTGGAGGCTTTCTCTGTTTTCCAGTCTTTTTTGGACTACCTGCAACTGGTACAGCAGCTGTCCTGGCTTAGACCAAAGTCATGTGAGACAGCATGAGAAGTGTTAAAAGTCAGAGGTAGGACCGAGGCCAGAACAAAGTGAATCCCCAAATCTCATCCCCCCACCCCCCACTTTCCTCCCTCCACAATTCCCAGATGCTCTTCCCCAGGTAAAGCTCAGGCAGCTTTCCATATCCCGTCTGTCTCTGCCCTTCCTGATGCTTCTCTTTCCAGGGCAAATCTTGGCATTTCAAGAATTATGCTGTTCAGAGCTGTTCAGAGATGGGCTTGAGATGCCCATGGCAGCTGAGAGAGTCTGCTGGAGCGGTGCTCTGTTTCTTAGCCGTTTCTCTCTGTGACTGCTTTCCTAGGGCCCATTCTGTCTGTGTTTGCCTCTGCTTGAGAGATCAGGGGACACAGTCCCCTTTCTCCAGATACAGAACTAAGAAGCTTTGGGTGAGCCCTTGGGCCATGTTGTGCCACAAGCCCTGGGCCACCTTCAGTGGCAGAACTTTGGGATCCTTGGGACAAAGGAAACAGAGCCTTCTGCCTATCTCTCCAGCCCACTGGATATTATGTCTAAGGCAAAAGACCCAGGGGTACAGAGGAGGTCCAGACTGCATGCTGGATGGCAGACTTCAGGTTTGACATTGATGGACTCTTAGGTGTCTAGGGCAGGGATGACCTGGAGTACTGCTAGCCCCTCCCTCAAGAACTGCTAGCATGTAAAATGCAGGTCAGAGGCAGGATCAGAAACGGGAGTCAGGCTGAATACTGCTGACTCCTGGGCATCGCGAGCACATGAAGAGAGGTCTTCATGTTTTCTTCTTCCAAACTTCCTCTTTCAATTCTGCCATTTTAGTGATTTAGGGTTGACTCCCCTTCAGAATCTGGAAGTAGGAGAGTCTGAAGACTTCACATTTTGAGGGAAAAGCAGGAAAGGCTCTGTCAAGGGCTTCTGCAGACAGCTCCTGAGAACAAGCTTGCAGTCTGCATTTGGTGTAGTCTAAGGAGCCTGAGAAGCAGCTGCCTGGCCCCTGGGGGTCTAGGTCCAAACTATTGGTTTACAAACGCATGGGCCTGAGCTCCTTGATAAATGGAAACAATAGGGTAGTGGTTGGTTCTCTGCTGATCCATATCCAAGGAGGCTATAAAAATGGTAATGCGTGTATTCATAATTAACACACTAGCTATAAATCATCTCAGAACCAAATTACAAAAACTAGAAATCACACATAATGCTATCGGCATGAAAATTCTTTTGTGTAAAAGCAGGAGGACCAAACTGGACCTGAGAGGTAGACTCACCACTGTCCAGCTTAGTGCACTGGAGATGTACGGACAGTCAATGATACCCTTAACCCCACGGTAAGTCTCCAACTTCCCTGGTGATTTGGGGTGTGTGGCTCCTAGGGAAGTTTCCTAAAGATCGAAGCCCTCTCTCCTGAAAGGAGAAGGGGGCTCATGAATCTCAGGAAGTTCCGGAAACTAACAAGATTACAAGGCCCCTCACCCAGCTTATGGAAGCCATAAACAACTACTTGGTGAGGAGGCTCTCAGATGTCATGAGCTGCTTGCAGAAGACTCTTCATCCTGTCTCCACGAGTCACGCAGAGAGCTCTGGGGATGCAGCTTCTGTAGGTTGATACCCAGGTTGGGGTGGACTTTTCAGTGATGCGGCAGCCTTTGGGTTATCCATGTTATTTTACTGGGATAAAAATCATTAGATTGCCAGGTTGGACTTTGATGCAATGGGTATTTTGGTCTGTCATCATTTCCCTAACTGGTATAAATAGACAATTGTTCTCAACTCCCTTGAAAAAGCCTCACACAACATGAGTACATTTCAGAGCATACCAGACTGAGCCCAGTGTGACCCTATGACTATCAGGGCAACAGTTGCCATGGATTCCCTTAGCTATGGCACTCACCTGTGGCAGATCATCACCAGGGCTGTGGCTGTGCTGGGACCTTTGTGTTTAGTCCTTATCTTGGTAGATGCAAGGTCATAGCTCTGTGTATCAAGCAGGGTTCTCTAGAGGAATAGAGCCAATAAAATGTGTGCATGATGCTTTGCTAGCTTGGCTCATAGAATGGTTGAGTTGTCTAACAGTGCTCACCACTCTCTAGAGAGGTTGGGAGCCCAGTGGCTGCTCAGTCCATTAATACAGATGTCTCAGCAGTCCCAGTCTGGTGCTGAGGGCCTGGAAGATGCCAGGAGAATCATTAGTTTTCAGTCTACACTGGGATGCTGGAGAAGCTAGGGCCTAGTATCAACAAAGGATGGGCGCATCAGCTGCCACCTGCTGGAAGGTGGGGGAGGGTCCACAGTCCTGGTCTTCCTTCCTGAGAACACAAGCTTTGTCATCACAGGCAGTGAGACTGAATTCCCAGAGTGACTGGAAGAGCTGGGCTCTACATCCTGCAAGGATGCTGTCCTAGTTTTATTTTCTTTTCTGCTGCTGTGATTAAACACTGACCAAAGCAACTTGGGGAGAAACGGGTCTATTTATATTACAGTTTATATTCAGTCCACCATGAAGGGAAGTCAGGGTGAGAACCTGGAGGCAGAAGCTGAAGCAGAGACCATAGAGGAGAGCGGCCCTCTTCGTTCTCTCTCTCCCTCTCTCTCTCTCTCTCTCTCTCTCTCTCTCTCTCTCTCTCTCTCTGTCTCTCTCTCTCTCTCTCTCTCTCTCTCTGTGTGTGTGTGTGTGTGTGTTTGTTTGTTTGTTTGTTTTTTCACGATAGGGTTTCAATGTGTTGCCCTGGCTGTCCTGGAATCATGCTTTGTAGACCAGGCTGACCTCTAACTCACAGAGACCCTCCTGCCTCTGCCTCCCTGAGTGCTGGGCTTCCAGGTGTGCACCACTGTGCCTGGCTTGGAGATGTACTTTCTGACTTGCATTTTTATACAACCCATGACCAGCTGCCCAGGATGGTGCAATTTACACTGGGATGAGCCTTCCCATTGAAACAGTCAAGAGAATGCCCCCACAGACTTGGTGTATGCCAATCTGAAGGAAGCATTTCCTCAATTGAGGTTCCCTCTTCCCAGATGACCCTAGCTTGTGGTGAATGGACAAATTCTTAACCAACACAGGTATCTTCCTCAGCAATGGGCTAGCTGCCTCTTCTCTGGGGAGCTGCATAAGTGGACCCAGAGGACCAGACACATTCATGACCTGGATCCTCATAGGGCCGACCCTAACCCACAGAGCCCTGCCCAGATTGCTTGGGTCTAAACTAGGCCAAAGGCAGATTGCCAACAGCAATGGTCTCTGGGTAGCTGTTGCAGAGGATCTTTTTCCTGGTGCACTTGAAGTTTTAAGAGTCACAGCATAGAAGAGGGGTTTCTTAAGCCAGACAGATGGTCCATCAGTGATTTTCTTAATAGAGGACCAGAAAAATACACTGAGCATTTGCCAGCCTTGTGTGTGAGCATCTCTCCTCATTGCTGCCAAGCTTGATAAGGCTCACGTTTTCTTTTACAACACACACACACACACACACACACACACACACACACACACACACACACAGGCTTTTTGTCAATGCCAGTTACTGTATTATGCTCTGCCAGACTTTTCTTACCCTTGTTGGGTTATAATCATCTGGTGTTAAGCTTCTGCTATATGCAATCCAAAGATCAAGGAGGGATTTCGTGGGCAGCTTGAATCTTGAATGAGTTGAGGTGAGTATCTGCATTCTAAGTGTATCTTCTCTCATCATCTGAAAATATATGCAATAAAAATCAGGCTCTTATGATGTAAGTAACCAGGTAAAATCAGAGCTGAGAAGAGGCTGAGATCAGAGCTGCCAGGGAAGTCAGATGTCATTGGAACCCTGGGTGTGCAGCAGATATTATCCTCAGACCTCACCAAGCTGTGCTAAGCAGGCTTCCTCCCCCTCCTCTAGTTGAAGGAATCGGGTGGAGATTCTACATCTCAGCCAAGGTGACACGGCTAGCATGAGGCACTGAGGTCTCCCTTCCAGGTGCTGATGTCCCTCCAGCTCTGCCTTATCAACTTTGTCAAGAGTACAGTCTCTTCAGAGGCAGTTCACACCTCCTTCTCACCAGCTACACCAAAAATTAGGAAGATTCTCCTCTGTGGAGGAGAACAGATATGACCTGACCCCCAGCCACCTGCAACTAACTGCATTCATATCGTGACACGGTCACCCGTGAAAGTGCTCTGAAAACTACAGAGGCCCACAGAAATGGAATGCTTGTGATGTCTTTGTTAGGGGTCAGAAGCCATGGAGATGGGTTTAGCTGAGTAAACTAACAGATACTTAGATGAAGCCCGTTGGAACTTCCTCCTAATTGCAAATGTAAAGAGTGGAGAAGAGGAATTGGGGCAAACAGAGACACTGAGCTCCGCCCTGTCACAGTCTGCTCTGGACCCCAAGCAAAGAAGGCTGAGGGACAATCAGGAGGCAGGCATTTATAAGGGCTCACAGGCTTGCGCTGGTGTGGGTGAACTCTGTTTCCCCAGCTAGACCGCAGCCTCAGTTTCCTCATTCTGTACAGTGAGGTAGAGGGAGAACAGAAAGCTAGAGCGTGTGTGTCTGGTAGGCCCTTTCTTAACCAAGGATGGGTACAATTGTGGAGCTATCTGATTTTTGCCATTTGCTAGCCCTGTTCTTAGAGATCACCTCCTAGGTACTGGTGTTTGTCCAGCTAAGGCCTCAGAGTCTTTCTGTAAGATGAGGAAACAGTGTCTTTATAACAACATGAGGGGTTCTCGTGAGAACCACATCTGATAATGCATTTAAATGCTGGGTCAGAGAGATGCAGTGCAGATCAACTCTATTTGACTTCAGTGAGCAAGCACTAGAACTCAGTGTTTGCTGAGAGGCTCCCAGCAGCTCTGGCCATGCACCCTGGGGCACAGAAGGGTTGCAAATTGACCAAAGTTTGAAGTACTAAGCTACTGTGTTCCTGGTGTGTCTCAGATGGGCTGCACTTTCCCCCACCATTAGGGAGAACTCCACAAGCATTCATGGTGTAACTCTGTCCAGCTGAACTAGTAGCCAGAGAAACAGGTGAGAACCAGCATCTCCTAAGGGTTTATTTGATGTGTCACCAAGCTTGAGTAATGCTGTGTTAAGGAGGTGTGCTGGAAGGAAGTCATTCCTTTGAAGAGAATGAGCTTCCTCAGAAAGGAGGAGAACAGAGAAAGAAAACCAACCGAAGTGTCTAGAAGGTCTAGTTACCAACAGAAAAAACAATCACCACTGGTAAAGAGCAAGACCCCTTGAAGACAGAAACACCAGTGTGTGACAGCTTTAGGGTTCTGTGCAGCTGACTTGGTGCCCTGGTTAACTCAGTTGGCTTCATCTTTTGGGCATAGGGCAGTCACTGTGGGTGAGACTGGAACATTTTGCTAGGGGCAAGGTTGACTGCACCTACTTAGCTGCTTCTCTATGGACTCGGGAACTCAGCCTCCAGAGCCTGCCTTCCCTACTTTTCTTCCAGGAAAGCCTAGGCCAGAAGCAAAATGTCTAGAGTTTAGTCTCACAGTGTCAGCGGCCAGAATGGCGAAGGCCCTAGGAATCCCAGCTGGAACAGGGTTCAGTTTGGAAAACGCAAAGTTAATGAAACACCCGTATTTGCCCAGGACTGCTGAGGGCACAGGGCGTGCGGGCCACAGCGCAGGAGCCCATGCTCCTGCTGCAGCCGGGTCCCTAGATGCCTTCTCGAGTGATAGCCTTCTTTTCACTTTAAAAATGTCAGTCATTTAAACATGGGGCCTTTCCAAATATGTTCCATGAGCGCATTTAGTATTCCATCTGCACCAGCCTTCTGTAAATAATCTTATTGTAAATGAATTTATAACCAAAATGTCCTAGTTACACATCTGCATGTCTTGAACAAACAGGAGAGTGAAAACACAAAACAAATAAACAACAACAAAAAACCCCAACAACAAACAACCTAAAAGGCTCAACATTGAGCAAATATGTGTCTCTATCAGCTACTAGAAATCTTCTGGAAGTCACACTGATTTAACAGTGCCCCTCCCTGTCCCCTGGCTCAGACTTCACTCTTCTTTGTGGTTGATTTCTCCCTCAGTGTGTTTGCTGGGCCATAAGCTATTTATGTGCTCATGGGCTTTAGTGAGGCGAGGTGAGGAACACTCGTTCAAAGCAATTTTGGAAAAATTTACAGAGAAGCAAGAGGAGGGAGATGAGCCCTCCCTGTGCCCTTTTAGGGGAGATGTGCAGCTGCTCTAGAGGACTGAGTCCTATATGAGTAGAGTCCACTGCCTCTGAGTGTGATAGTGAAATCACCTGTTCTGTCTGCACTGGCACGCTATGTTGTTTGGTATTGTTGACATCGGTTCAACAATTAACTTTACTGAGATTTGTATGTGATGTACTTACTCTACATTGAAGAAGGTTCATCCCATTTGAGCCGTGGCAGAGATAGGAGTCTGGTACATTCTTTTGCTCATGGACTGATGTCTAAGCTCTGAGAACACTGTGAGACGTGTCATGGGCAGTAGATATAGGTAGTAGAGAGGCTTCATGTAAGCTGAGATGGGAGTGAAGCAGGCACTGAGGTCTTCCCACCATAGAGCTAGTAGGCTATGGGCAATGGTAAGGCTACAAACCCAGGAGAAGGAGAACATCTGATCCAGTGGAGGCCAGAGATGGCCTATGATCTAAGAGGGAACATACATCAACAGTGGAAAACTGGTGTCCTGAAATAATGTTAAGTGTGGGCTTGTTGAGATTTGCCAGCCTCTGTAGGTGTGTGTTCCTGTCTAGGAAGAGGGGAGGTGGACCATTCTCTGAGATTTTGTTATACAATTCAGAGAACTTCCCTCCCTCCACTATTGTTACCATGGTACCAGCCTCTCCCCACTGCTGAACTCTGCGTTCCAGTGACCTGTCTTCCTTCAGGGAAATTCTGTCACCTAGAGAACACCCAGCAAATTGGCTTTTGCCAATGGCCAGTGAGGTCAAATACATTCGTGGGTTTCTAATCTTCTCTGGCAAAGGGATCTGTAGGCCTTGGTCCATTTTGGAATTACACAGCCTATTTCTTTCTTCCTCACTTGAGAATTGGTTGTGCATTCTGGATACAGAACTCTTTGAGTTTGTGGTTTGCAAAAATCTTTGGCTGTGTCTAAGAAACAGTATCTGGTCACAAAGATTTCCTCCTGTCCTTTCTTCCAAAGGCTACAAACTTTCCAGCCAATGTCTGAGGGAGGAGTTTGGAGATTGCAGTTTCAAGATGGTGGTCAAAAGAGGTGGGGTCTCAAGCCTTCAAACATCTCATATTAAAGTGGCATGCAAACATGGATGCATTTACAAACACGGATATATATGCATGGATGTATACGTACCTATTACCACATATTTGTGATCACCTGGAAAACAGTCTTTTAGCTGAACTTTATTAGTTACTTTTATGTATGTGTCATGGTATATGTGTGGCAGTCAGAGGAGAACTTGTGGAAGTCAGTTCTTTTTTCCACCATGTAGGTCCCAGAGACAAACTCAAGTCATCAGGCTTGGCAGTACATGTCTATCTGCTGAGGTATTTGTCTAGCCCATAATTTGGTCTTCATTTTATTCATTCATTTATGTACACGAGATGGCTGGGTTCTCTGCTCTTTTCATCTCTGTCATGAGTTCTAGAGAGAAAAAGCCAAGAGCCCTTCTATTATCCGAGGCCTACCAGGAAGGAGGCAGGCCAGCAACAGTCAGCACTTCCTGCCACAGGCCCTGCTGAGAACTGACTGGAGCATCCTAGAGACCAAGGTTTGGAACAGTCAAGTTACTGAGACTTGGACTGACGCAGTGGATGCCATTCTTTTGAGGCAATGCTCTTTGCTATGTGCCACAATCCCTCTTGTTACCCATGTCTAAGGTCCCTTATGTCAAGGTTCCTTCACTCTGGTTGGGACACCAAGAGGCATATAGGCTTAAGGCCTTGGGTATGGGCCTCTCAAGATGTTGGGAGGATACTGTTAGAACATGGTCTGTTTGAAGCACCTGAGGAAGTCAGTGTCAGCTCCCTGGGGAGAACTATCCTCCTTTATTCCATAGAGGACATTGTGTGTCAAATTCTTAGTACTTCTATCACATACATCTACACATACATCAACTTTCAGGTCTTAAAACTATAGACTGAGCTACTTGGGGGCAAAGGCTCACTTCTGAATTATCTTGTGTGCATTCTGTGTCAGGTGAGTTCCCAACACACACCTGCTATTTAATAGCCAATTGCCATCAAATAAACCAATTAATCAGTGAGCTGAATAAATGTCAGGCTGGTAAATGCTGTTCCATTTACCCTTGTCTGTGGTCTAAATGCTGCCATTATGGCCACTTTCAGGCCTCCAGTTCGCTCTCTGTCCTTCAGTTCACAGAACTACTGACAACTGAGCAACAGGCATCCATCAACCAGTACAACCCAGGGGCTCAGCTCTTTGATGCCCCGAGATAAGGGAGGAATTCAGGCCTGGCTTAGGTGAAGTTGTTCTGCTGTGCTGCAGACGCCTCATTGGCAGAGCTCAGGTCTCACTCTCCTTGTCTTTCTTGGAGTCCTTAGGCCTGCACATCACAGCCACTGTAGTTATGTCATTTATGAGCACAACCTCTCAGGCTCCAAAAGTCTGTGGAGATTTTCCTTGCCAACAATGAATGTCTCCAGAGAACAAACTCTCAGCACCCTTGGGTAAGCTATGATGGCTCAGCAGGAGCGATGCCCTAGGAAACACAGGATCAATGTTGGGAAGGGAAGACAGGAGAAGAGTGGCCCAACAAAGACTGCAGCCAGGGCAGGGACAGGAGATCCATGCTGTCCTTGCCCAGATGGTGCTAGGATGCCTGTGGTGCCAAGGAAAGCTTAGGTACCACTGTAGCAGCCAGGCCTCTAACAGACAGACAGAATCATAGAAAGGCTTCTTGATTTAAAACCTGCTATGTCTTTCCATACCTGGATGGACCAGGTAGCAGCCAGCTTAGATTAGAATCAGATAAAGTATTTGGGAGGTTTCTTGGGAGAGATCTGGTTTTGGTTCCTCTGGTGGCTGAGACTCCAGGTGTCAAGGTTTACTGAACCTCATTTTGACACTAGACTAAGTGGTGTCTATCATATTCCATGCAGAGTCCTCAGCTAGGCTCTGACCACTGAGCAATTGCCCAAGTGCCCATCACCTCTGGACAGTCCCCTGCCACTCCATGGCCTGCTAGGACTAGACAAACCTTCCATTTTTAGCCCCAGCCACCTAGCAGGTACCTGAACTAGTCTCAGATCCCAGGTCTGAGGCTAGCCCCTGTGCCCAGCCAGCACTGGAGAGATGACCATCATCCTGAAACTCAGGACCTGAGTCTAGTATGTCCAACCTGCATCCCTCATCCTCTAGTTTGAGCACTTTCCAACTGAAGACATGCAGGGAAACACCATCCTTAGTATAGACAGGCATACTTCCGTGCCTAGGTTTTTGTAGTAAATGCTAACTACTTCAACATTATTTTCTGGAAGGAACTTTCTAGTGTTATAGAGTATGAATGGTATTGTGTGTGTAGGGAGGGGTAGGACAATGTAACACATTTGTGTATTTAGTGTGTGGCTGCCTATATGTAGTGGTATTATCTCTTTGTGTGAGGTGTTGTCTCTATCATCAGAAGTACATGTCATCTCTGTGTGAGGGATGCGCTGTCTGTGTGTATTAGGGGTGAGCTGTCTCTGTGTATTAAGGATGCACTGTCTGTGTTTAGGGGTACAATGTATATTAGAGGTGTGCTGTCTCTGTGTATTAGGGGTATGCTGTGTATTAGGGGTGCAGTCTCTATGTATTAGGGGTGAGCTGTCTCTGTGTATTAGGGGTGCATTGTCTGTGTTTCAGGGGTGCTCTGTCTGTGTTTTAGGGGTACAATGTGTATATTAGAGGTGTGCTGTCTGTGTGTATTAGGGGTACACTGTGTGTATTAGGGGTGCACTCTGTGTGTATTAGAGGTCCACTGTCTTTGTATATTAGTGGTGTGCTTTGTCTGTGTACTAGGGGCACACTGTCTGTGTATATTAGGAGTGAGCTGTCTGTGTGTATTAGGGTTATTCTTTCTCTGTGTATTAGGGGGTGTGCAGTCTCTGTATATGTTTTATTTTCTCCATTGATGGGAAAAGCCTGACAATCAAATTACTTAGAAGACTTTTCAAATTGACTTTGCCTCTCTTATAAAAATGAGCCATTTAGTGTCTTTGAGGCCATTACTGAGTCTTTCAGAGGGAGAGTGAGGCGAATCAGAAGTAAAACCCACACACTCTCGCTAATGGTGTTAATCTCATTTGCTGTCAACATTCAATACTCATTGAAACTCCTGTCCCTCCACCCCCTGGGACAGAAACCCTGGAAGAGGAGCTGCCAGGGTAGACAGGCTGCAGCCAGGCCCACACTGTAGGACCCTGATATCCAGGAAGGGCGTGGCTATTATGGCTTACACTGAAGGTTAGTCTCTGAAGAATTAGACAGGACTGATAGATGGACCTGAGATCTGCTGTTTGCTGGGACAAATGGCACCCCACTTATTAGCACATCTGTCTCATTCTGCTTTTCACAGCAAACAGCAGGCCATGCACCCATGCTTGTGGGCCAGACAGCAGAGGTCTGAACCTAGAGAGGGAAAGTAAAGAAGTACTGCCATCATGTGTTCTTTCAGGTGGCCCCTAGTGACAACAAGCCCAGCTCTCTGGGACAGTAGGCACCATAGAGTTAAGAATTCCTGGCCCCAGAAAATCTTTTGAGGACAATTCTGAGCTGCGTAAGTGGAGGTCAAGACACCCCCTCATCCCCCGCCATCTGTCAGTATATGAGAAATGAGTAGACCTTTCTGGGCCAATACCTGTTTTGCTCAATAGAAGGTTACTAAAACCTCCTATCTGGTTTTGAATGAGTGGGGCTCAAGGATCCCAGTCAGGGATGCCAGATGTCCAGCAGAGTTACTTTGTTTCCAGGACAGAACAATAGCTATGGATCCTGCTAGCTAGAGATGTATCTACAGAGGGGACAGATAAGTGGGCAGAATTCCGTTTAGACAAAGAACACTCCATGGACATGAGATGCATGCAAATGGAGTTTCAAGGCACTAAGGGGTGAGCTGGGAACCAGCACAGGAGGGAGACATTCAACTCAGAGTAAGCCAGAGAAAGCACCACAGGGGAGATGGCCTTGGAAGGAGCAGGCTCCAGTCTGACTCCAGATATTTCTACAAGTCTACAGCACCCCATTGCTTGAGCAGGGAGTGCATGCTTGATTGTCCCCCATGGGACTGCTAGGAAGTCAGGGTGGCTGACTGCACAGGGCTGGGTGGGGTGGAGCAGTTTGTGAATTAAGTGGGGGAAAGGCAAGGTATGAGTAGGACCAGACTATTTAGGGAACGGCTGGATATGGCGGATCATTGCTCAGATGGCAGTGAGCCAGAGTAATGGATCCTGTGGGAACTATGACCCTACTGGCCAGAAAGGGGAGGGATTGAGATGTAGGATGCGAATAAAGAAGACTTGTTAGAAGGGAAGGAAGCCTGTTCCCCTGGATGGACATCTTAGAAAAGCTGGTAAGAGACATAGGACCAAAGTAGTCAGGGGATGCCAAATGGAGATGGCTTCACTAGGATCATGCTGCCTGGAATCTAGCATAGCTGTAAGGCCAACCACAAGCCTGCTCTACTCCCCACTATGCAAGATACTATTGTGTATACTATGGGCAAGCCAGCTGGTCCTTGGGACTGGCTTGAGATGGAGAGCACAGCAAAGAGCAAGTCAATACACAGCTCACCAGGAAGATGGTGGCTGTCATGCATTCCCTGGATAGGTGAGTGGCATAGTAGTACAGGAGGGCTACAGGACAATATGAGACTAACCGAGCCTGAGAATTGGAAGGAGGCGTGCACATCCAGAAAGCCAGCACATGCTAGGCTTGAGGATGAGTCATGTATAAGTCCAGGTTCAGAGGGTAGACAGTCCTGGAGGCCCAGCACCTTGTTCAGATCTTTAGGACCAGCTAAGTAGAAGTACACAGTTTAACCTGCCAGTAGAGGGTGCTCATTGGAACACCCATAATCCTCTCTGTCTTGTCTGGGCCTGTCTTGTCTGGGCCTCAGCATCTCTAATATCCTGAGTCCCTACAGTCCAGAGACTACACTGCCAGGTGGTACCAGCATGGGGGCTTGGGCATTTCCTGTCGTCTATCTCAACCCCCCTCTGCAGCTAGGATCTACCTGGGAAACAGTTGATTCTCATAGGGTCCTGTCCATCTTTACTGGCTTCCTTTCTTTAAGATCAAAGGCAAAGAGGTTTCCCATACGTCTCCTGTCTACACGTGAGTACAGTAGCCACTGTGGTCAGCACCTCCACCAGAGTGAGCTTACCTTTGCTTTGGTCAGTGAGCCACCAGTGATGCATGATTGTCACCCAAAGTTCACAGTCCATATTTAGATTCACCCTGCATATGTATGCATTTGCACAAATGCAGTGATAGGGTCCACCATTGTAGATCATATGGAATCTATATAATAAAGTATCATCCCTCATGCTCCACTGTTCCATCTCTCTCTCACCCCAGTCCCTGGCAATTCCCCATCACTGTACCACCCCATAGCTTCACCCAAGTCTCATCACAGTGGACTCGTATAGCAGCAGCACTTTCATGCCATCTTCTTCTGAACAGACATTTGGGTTTCCCTCAGGTCTTCAACGGCTCTGGAGAACCACTCTTTTTGTGCTGAGTTCTATTACTCAGCCTGAGTATACCACCTTTCATCAACTCCTCCATTGATAACAGATTAGTTGCTTCCAAGATTTGGAAACCAGAAGAGAAATTGGCAGTAAATACCTGTGTTTGAGATTTAATAACAATAAAAGGTGTTGAAGGTTTTTTTTTGGGGGGGTATTAAGGGGTTAGCTGCTAGATTCTGATGAATATATATGTATATATGAATATATGTATATATGAATATATATGTATATACATATATATATATATTCATCAGATTGTCAATTAAAACTGGCTGCAATTTGTATGTGTATGCATGTGAATGTATGTGTGTGTGCACATGTGAACTAGTGTGTGCATACATTTGTGTGCATATGCTAGTGGAGGCCAGATGCCAACTTCAGGTGCTGCATCTTAGGCTCTATTTCACCTAGTTTCTGAGACAAAGTCTCAGAGTCTTATTGGCTGGGGAGGGGACATGTAGGTTAAACTGCTATCCAGAGAGTCCAGGCATCTGTCCATCTCCTCTCAGCCTGCACTGGTATTACAAACATGCACCCCCACACCTTGATTTTTGTCTGTGGCTTCTGGGAATTGAAATCAGTTCCTCACTCTTGGGAGATGAGCACTTTACTAAGTAGGCTGTGTACTGTGCCATTGTATGTTTCCTGTCCCTGAGAGTCCCTGTTGCTCATGATGATGCTCTCAGCTCCGGCCACCCTGGTGAGTGCAGACACACAGATATCTGCTTTCAGTATGTGTTTCTCTGAGAAAACGCGAGGACATGCTCTCAATGTGTTAGTTCTCCATCTGTTTTGGACAATTGTTAGGGTCTGCGTGAATATTTTAATCCCTTCATTTCCTTGTGGAAGAGTTCTTTTCACAGTTCGGAAAGCAGGTCTCCACCTTGTAAAGTTTTTGGAAATATTTCCACCTAATCTGTGGCTTGTCTTATTATTCTTTTATTATCATCTTCTTTCAGAGGAAAGACATTTTTTATTTTTTATAGAAATCGCTTTTTTCAAGGTCCATGTCTTTGTTCCTGCAGGTAAAACCGTCATTTTTTACATTTAAGGTCATTGGAACACCTCTCCTCCATGAATGCTATCGCTATGCATTTTACATTGCAGTCCATGATTTATTTTTGACTTAGTGTTTGTAGGAGGTACGTACTCTATGCCTCTTATTTTATTTTTATGTTATTTATTTTTGTCATGTAGAAACCTAGTTATTCTGGGGTCAAACACTAACTTTGCTTCATTGTGTGGCCTTGCTGGTCCATAAAGGTGTATTTCTGGACCCGCTGTTCTTTTTTAACCATCTGTTTGTCTCTTCTTTTACTTACAACAAATTGTCTTCTTGACTGTAGGATCTTGAAGTCAGTGTACATAATGTTACTGTGTTCCTTCCCTTTGGTATTGTGTTGAATAACCTGGGCCGTTGGCCTCTCCATGTACTGGAGTAAGGCTGTTGATATCAGTTATTAGTAGCTGAGACTTTCCTTGAAATGACATTGAATTCATTGAACTGTCCTTTTTGAAAGATTGAATTATCCCACCCACAACTATGGAGCATTCCTTCTCTCATTCAGTCCTTCCTTTATTTCATTCACAAGAATTTTATATTTAAGTGAGATCTATTTTCTTAGACACACACAGGGAATTTTGATTCAGTCTTGTAAACATAAATGGTAATCACGTGCTTAGCTCTGAACCTGGCTTCTTCTTGCCACTACAGGGGGAAGTGACAGGCTTCCCTGTATTAAGCTTGTATGCTGGAATATTGCCCAAATGACTTGTTCCTGATGTCTTTTAATTACTCTGAATTTTATTTATGGACAATCATGACATCTGCAAATAGATTTCTTACTTTCAATTCTATGTATTTTATCTTAATTGTATTGGCTACAACTTCCAGCATGTTGACTAGAAATAATGAGTAGAAACCTGTGTCTTGACTCTAGCCAAGTGTGAAAGCTTCACACTTTCTCATAGGAAATCATTTCAGGAGGTTTTCTCTCAGCCTGAGGAAGTCCTCCTCTATTCCCGGTGTATTCAGTTTTTAACAATTACTATGACTTAACTTTGTCAAGTGTTTTTTCTGTGTATTTATGGTATCACATAATTTATTTTATGTATATGGATGTTTGCCTTCATGTACTTATATGTGCCATATGCATGTAGTACATGCAGGGTCCTGAAGAGGGCACTGGACTCATTGTTCTGGAGTTATATGTCATTGTGAGCCACCATGTGGGTACTGGGAACTAAGCCAGGGTCTTCTTTGCAAGAGAAGCAAGTGTTCTTAATCACTGAACCATCTTTTCAGCCTCCACATGGTGGTTTTATTGTTTAGCCTATTTATGAGATGACTATACTAATATTTTTGAGGTGGATCCTGCTAAGTAGCCTATTTTCACCCTAGTCAAAAACTAAGCTTTAATTTGTGATCTTCTTTCCTCCACATCTAGAGCGCTGAGTCTGTAGGCACACACACTGTGTCTGGCGCATATTTACTGATGTTTTAGTATGAACTGGCCTCAGGCACCTGGCCAGCATTCATTAAACCCTGTACCCACATAAGTGTGTTAGTTTATTTTTCTGTCTCTGTACCATAATGTCTATAGTGGGATAACTTTATGAAGAAATGAGGTTCATGTAGCTCACTTCTCTCTAGACATCTAAGGATGTGTGGTACCAGCTTCTGCTCAGCTCTGGTGAAGGACTTGTTGAGGATATTATCCTAACAGTCAGTGCATGTGTGGGAGTGATGGATCATACAACAGGACAAAGGACAGAGTGGAGGAGAGGCTAGCTTTCTTTCTGTGTCAGCTCACTCACAATAGCTAGTGAGTCCTCCAAAACAACTGAGTCCTTTTAGGACAGTGGTGCTAGTGATGTCCTGCTGGACTCTGCCTCTCAAAGATCCCACCAACTCATAGCATACCCACCCTGCACAGCAAGTTCCCAGTACCTGGCCTCTTGGGAGGCAGACCTCCTCCAAGCCACAATAATAATAGAAGCAGAGCAGAGTCTTCGAGACAGCAGCCCTTGTCCCCACAGTGTTCCCTCTAATTGCCTCTGGATCAGACAGGCATGAGTACATCTCTTAATATGTACTACATAAAGCAGACACTGAATTAATAAGGTTGGTCGCAGAGATTCCAGGGTGACAACCTAAATTTTGGCTGAGAAGGAAGTGTCCACATTGAATTTCAGGTGAGCCCTCTGACTGACAACAGCTCCAGCTCTCTCATGCCTTGCTTCTGGCCATTTTACCTAGGAACTTCAGCCATGTCTGCCTTATCTTTGTTCACCAAGCCCAACTGCTCCTCCCTGGCCTAGCTCTTACAATGTCCAGTTTCCTAAGGAGAGCCAATGATGACAAATTCTTGTCTTCCAACTCCAGCATATAAACTACCACCAGGAGAACTTGGTGGTGCTACAGTCTCCAAAGTCCTTCCTTCCTTCCTTCACCTAGCAAGTGTTGGTTCTGGGCATATGCCCTGGCGAGCCTTGTTTTCTGCACTGAGTGTCTGGCCCTTCACTGTAGCCTGCTGCCAAAGCCATCTAATTCCTCCTCCTTCCTCATAGTGTGTGGTTAGTGTCTCCACATGTACATCCCAGCAATTGTGGACATTACTGGAAGCCCATTTGCCTGTTGTCAGCCATCCTGCCACAGAGACAATGGCAATTGGGGTTTTGAGACCACATCTAATCCCTAATGCTATTTCCTGTAAAATTCCTCTTAATTGTTATCACTTCTCCATCTACAGGTCCCTAGAACATTCTGGTGGTAATGTTATGACCACAGTTCAGAGCCCTCCTCCTCTTTAAATCAAGCCTTTGGTCCATCTTGCAAAGCTGGACTAGCCAGTCCCTGTGGTTTGTTAGAGCGAGCCAGCCCTGAGCAGCTACTCTTCCTCTTGGGACCTCATTTGGAATTACAGAGCAGAGCTGTATGGTTCTGAAGTAGCTCTGTATGCCTCATGCCACCTTCCTCCTCCTCTCAAGAAAACATCCACCTTTGTGTGTGATGACTGGGGTGAGGGAATGCTAGTCCCCCTAGAGAGCTTCCTAAATGCTTTCCCTAAAAGACCATATCATGATTGATTTAAGGTCTGGGTTGTTCTATCTCAGACAGTGGAATCACATACAAGGCTGTATTGCTTGGTGTAACTTGGTGACTTTCATGCTGATTAACAGTGAAAACTACCGAAATTGTAATGCCTCAGTGTCCCCTTCTAAACTTGTCACACCACGGCTGAGATTCTAAGTACAGAACTTGTTCTAGAATAAAGATTTGATGTGCACTGGGAGCCATGACCTCCTAACTCAAATATGTGGCTTTTCCCTGGCCAAGGATAGCGCTACATCCCCAGCACAAGGCACCTATACCTACTGCCGAGGTTGCCCTTGTTTCCAAGCTGTCTTCTCCTAGTTGCCTACAACACTTCCCATGACCCTTTGAACACACTCACTGAGCTGGCAGTGTAGGTGGGGTATGCAGGTCCCCGTGGGAGCTCCCCTTAGAGTGTCAGCACAAGATCCTGCCTGACGTTGTCTTCCCAAGTTGTGAGTCTCCAGAGCAAGTGTCTCATTTATCTGGTCCATGGAGTAAGATGTCACACCCTCCCATCCTATCATGACATCCATACCAACACTACTGTTTTATCTCTATGGCCCTGTTTTTAACTCCTGGTACACCCTGCAGTTGTCTGTTTCTATAAAGAGCAATGATGAGAACAAAGACCCCCACTGATGCCTCTTCTTCCTTCCTTCTCCTCTTCCTCCTACATATTCTTCTCCCCTTCTCCTCCTCTTCTTCCTCCTCTCCCTCTTCATCCTCCTCTTTCTCATTCTCATTCTCATTCTTTTCTTCTTCCTCCTGCAAGGTTATCCCAGCATTCTACAACATTTCCTAGATCATCACCTGGTCTGGACCTGGAGCTGCCCAAGTCCTCCCTTAGATGCTAATTTCTTTTTTTAATTGTTCATTTATTTATTTATTTATTTTACATCTTGATCATAGCCCCCTCCCTCCACTCCTCCCAGTCCTACCCTCCCTCCCTTTCCTCCCTATTCCCCTTCCCTTCTCAGAAAAAGGGAGCCTCCCCTACTGACCTACTTCAGCACATCAAGTCTCATCAGGACTGAGTGCATCCTCTTGCGCTGTGGCCTGGTGAGGCAGCTCTTCCAGGAGGAAATAGTCAAAAAGCAGGCAACAGTGTCCATGTCAGAACCAGCCCTCATTCCCCAGTGTCCATGTTATTCCCTTTACTAGGACTCCCACATGCACCCAGAACTGCCCTCCAGCTACATCTGTATAGGGGGCTAGGTTCAGTCTATGCAAGCTCCTTGGTTGGAGCTTCATCTCTGCAAGCCCCTCTGGGCCTTGGTTAGTTGGCTCTGTTGGTCTTCTTGTGGAGCTCCTGTCCCCACTGGGGACCTTCTATCTTCCCCACCCCCACCCCCACCCCCACTTTTCCACAAGACTCCCTATGCTTTGCCCAATGTTTGGCTGTGAGTCTTAGCATCTGTTTGGGATCCACTGCTGGGAGGAGCCTCTCAGAGATCCAACCCCTGACACTCTTAGTGATACTCTGTCTGCTATGCTTGTAGACAGGAGATGCTAATTTCGTAAGCAGCTTCTCCATGCCTGCCTCCCTTCTGGACATTTCCATTCCCTGGGGCAGGACTTGCTTTCAAGGAGGGTTACTCCATCCTTTCCTTCTTCCGATGGTCAAAGAAGCATACGATTCAGCTCAGGAGAGCCTGAAGCTCTGGGGAAAAGCAGAGGAGACAGTAATCTAACATCAAAAAGCACACCACTTCCCTGTCAGAAATACACCCAGCAGCTGAGCCGTCCTCACCTCTAATTCCTGCATATGCCTCACCTCTCCACACCTGGATAGGCTGCTGAGTTCCCCGCATGTACCTGCCTAGTCTCATTTGTCCACTTGTCACTTGCCACCAGCCACAAGGCCATCAGCATGGCCACCCAGATCCCTGCAGCTTGAACTTTGCCCCGCTGTCTCTTCAGCCAGCTCTCCGAGCAGATTTCCTTCAAGGCTGTCTGGCTCTAGATGCAAGCGTGCTCCCAGGAGAACTCCTTCATGGCTACATTTAAACCAAGGACTTATCTTTATCCCAGCAGGCACTTACTGGACCTTACCCTTTTTTCTTTATCTTTACTCTGCTCTATCCCATTAGTGAGCCCATGGAGCCAATTGTCCGACACTGGGCTGCTGGTGCAGTCTCACAGCTGGTCCATGCCAGGCATTTTCAGGCCTGTGGCTGTGCCCCTGAACAAAGGGCCAAGATGCCT
>OU015742.1:127471787-127483872 GCA_907169655.1 Acomys percivali
CTCTCTCTCTCTCTCTCTCTCTCTCTCTCTCTCTCTCATTCTTGCACTTCTCTCTTGCACTTTCTCTAAGGGTGCCACCCCCTCTACCCCCCCATCTCTGTCTCTGTCTCTCTCTCCCCTCATGGCCCACTCAGGTCCCAACTCCTCTCCACTTCCCTTCTCCCCAAATAAATCTCTCTCTATTCCTTTCTGTTGTCTCAATCTCATTTTCAATCATAACACTGGTGTTTCTAGAACTGACTCCACCCACAGGGCTCTCTCTCAGTGATGGTAGAAAGGGTGGGCCAAGCAGAGAGAAGCTCCCTGCAGGGAGGGAAGCAGGTGCCAAGGTAGGACCTGGGCAGGCTCACTCCCTACCTTGTTAACAAAGAAGTGGGGTTCAGACCCTATCACATGCCCCCCTGGTGGCCCTTGGCTGCTTCCTTCACCACCAGCTGCTGAAAACTGCCATCACCCTCCCTGTAATTCCACAGGCCCCAGCGAGAAGCAGGCAGTGATGGCGCCCTATGGTAATGGGTTGAAATCACACACCATCACTGAGGGATAGGAAGGTTGCAGAGAGCTCAGCTGAAAAGCACAGACTTCCAAACAGGCAGATTCAAGCAGCTACCAGAGCGACATGAAGGGGCAGCTTGCTGAATCTTGTGGTACCTTGTGCCTGCCTCAGTGGCAGTGTTTGCTTCTGCAAAGAGCTTGGCTGGAATAAGCTTTACCAGTAAAAGGGAGTAAGATGAAAAGCAGTAAGCTCATGGTAAACCAAGGATAGCAAAACCACATACAACCGAAAGGCAAACTCCAACAGCTCATCCTGTTTCCCCACAGTGTGTTGTGCTAAGAGCGCACTAAAACACAGAAGAGATTAGTGTGCCCACAAGGGCAATTTAGAAAGTTCAGAGAGGTCACTGCAAAGGGAGACCAGTATGCTGACTCCTGCTCCCAAGCTCTTCTGAACTGAGCTCAGAGTAAAGCTGGAGCCTAGGGACTTGTTCCTGAGGCAGATATGCCTAAGGCTGACTTAGCAACCAGGACCCTCCTTGGCTTGAACTATACACACATTCTTTTCCTGATAGAGTGCTCACCAGCCAAGCATTCCATTTTCACCAGGTTGCATGCTCGTACACACACCCCTTCAAGCAAAACAATTGATCTCTCTGACCAGGGCTTCTTAGGAACCCTCAGGAACTCCCCTTTTGTGATTTAAAAAAAAAAAAAAAAAAACCCTACCATGAGGGAAAATGGGCTGATCCAGGCTGGACTTGTAAAAAAATGTGTCTTCTAAACGAACATCCAAGGGAAAAGAAATTCCTATTTACCACCTTGTGTCTCTGCATGATTGGGTGTGCATATGATTAAAGTCAGATGCATACAGGAAAGGACACTCACAATAAGGAAAGACTTCCATAACCCAAGCCTGTCAATCAAAACAGAAAACCACCCACACTCCAGCCCCAGCAACTATTTGTCTTCCTCCTGGACCCACCTAGGCATTCACAGGGCCTGCTGCTCCTGACAGGGTGCCCATCCTATCTCACTGGGCTTGTGAACAGTCCTTCACTACTATGCTAATTCTGTGTTAATGTTCCAACTATTTGAACAAGATGTCAAGAACTCTGGGATATCTGGCCCAGGGACCACAGGTAACATTCCTCTCCTCACTGAATCACGGCTGGGGTGCCACATGAGCTCCAAGCTTATGGCTTAGCTTTTTTCCTTCTACACACTCATGACACCCCTGCGTTGGAGAAGAATGACCTGGATGAGATCTTGTTTGCTCTGGCATGAGCTTTTAAGAACTGGCCAAGCCCTGCACATTAATGACAAGGTTATCTTTTGGGTAGCTCAGTGGCAAGTTCCTGTAATTATGGGAGGTCTGTCTCTGCCAGAGAAGTTCACACCTTCTACGGTTGCCGTGCCTTGACCCCTCACCTGCAATGTAACAAAATGTCATCTAGCATCTAGCATCCTGACCCCAGGGGTGGGTTCCAGACTCTGCATCTGTGAAGATCTCCGGGGGAGCTCTGAAGCCTGAAGTCTACCGCTTTAGGGCCCTTCCAGTGTCACTCAGGTGACCGCAGGGGCACCCCACACACACTCACACACACCCCTTATTCTTAGCCCTTCTGTTTTTCTCCACTCCACTACATAGTCCCCACATACTGAGCGCTCATTATGAATTACAGAATGCTATAGATGACAAATATGAAGCCTCAAAGAACCATGCCAACTTATTTATAAATAAGCTGAAAATTGGCAGGAAAGTTGAGCCCAATGCATGCTCCTGATTTTCATCTGTGCATGGAAAAAAAAAATGGTTCACCCCCTATCCATACTGCCTTTGATAAAATAGCAGGGGGTTCAAAAAGTTATTAAAAATAACCTGAATGTTGAATTAATGACTGAAAACTTTAAAACTGATTTGAATAAAACATAGTTGGGTTTCTTAAAAAGACATTTTCGTTATTTTTGAAATAACTCACCTAACTCCTTATAAAGATGTAAAAGCGCCCTGTTAACAATCTCCATGAGCAGGTGCTCCTTTTTTCTGAATGGGGTTGCCTGCAGGCCAGCATTGCTGAGGGAACCTGAGGGTTTTACAGGAGACCCCTCACCCCAGCCAGGCATGGGGCACCCCCAAGTGTCCCTCATAGGCTAACTCGGTTCCAGGTCCCCTACTTGCAAGTGACTCTGGGATCTCTGAGAGGATATCACTGATTCCAAATATCTCCTTGATATCTCATTTATTGTCTGGTTGTCTTACGATTGTGACCAAAAAAAAAAAAAAAAAAAAAAAAAAAAAAACCTGGCAAGAACAACCTGGAGAAGGAAGGGCTTATTTCAGCCTCAGCTTAAGGTTATACAGTCCATGGTGGTGAGAAGACACGGAGGAGGCAGCAACAAGAGCCACTGATTGCATAGCATATGCAGGCAGGAGGCAGAGAGGGATGGATGCCTGTGTTCAACTCGCTTTGTCCTTTCCATTTAGTCTGAGACTTCAGCCCATGAGGAGTGTGTGCCACCTACAATTAGGGTGGCTCTTTCTACATCAAATAACCCATCTAGGAATTCCCTCACAGACATACACATGCCTAGTAGTTTATCTCCCCGATCCTGTCCAATTGTCAATAATATTAACCATCACTTTGGTCCCTGCTCAGGGCTTATCCATCAGACCTCACAGCTTCTCAGAGACTATGGAGGCCTCTGCAGTGGATCAGGACACGCCCCTTTGTGCAGAGGCGTGGCTTCCTCCACCCAGCTACCCTCTTGTCCTTCAGCTGGATGGTGCGTATTTGTCCACATCTCAGCCCAGGTAGCAGACCTCCTGTTTGTTAGCTCAGGCTCCCACCAGATCCCACAGGCTCAGTGGCTCAAACGGTATAGTCTGAAACTTCCCTATAACTCAGAGGATGCAGATCCAGATCCTAGGTGCTGGCAAGAGGAGCTCCCTGGAGGCATCCCTGTGGCTCCCAGATGGCACTTCTGCTCCGTGTGTCTATGCCTCCTCGTGCTGTATCTCTTCCTCTGTAAAGAGCTACTTGTATTTGATGAGGCTTACCCCATGATCACGTTTAATCTCTATCTTCATAGCCAGCCACACCACGAGTGACCATTTCAGTGTATGAATTTGAGGGACACAGTTCAGTCCATAACCCCTCCTGTCTGACATTGCCAGAGCACCTCAGAGTATGTGCAATCTCTCGCCTGCAAATGTCAACGTTTCTTTGTTTTTGTTTTTGTTTTTGCCTGAGTCTCTTTGTTTATCCACGTGTGTTTCTGTCTGTGGGTATTCCTGTTTGCTTAAAAGTCTGTCGCCTCATGTGGTAAGAAGGGATTCTTCTCAGGCAAGAATGCATCTTATCAGGTGTGTAAGTATGCCTCATATTTGCACCCTGGCTCCAGAGCTGTGGATGAGGAGGTTAAGAGATAAGCGGGAAGGGCACAGTAGGGGCGGCAATCAGCACCAATCAGTGAGTGGGGCTCCCTAACTGCACAGCCCACGACCTGATTGCCATCCAGGTGTGGCTGCAGCTTAGCAGCCAGCGAAGTGCAATCAGCTCTCAAATTGGAGCCCCAGAGCTGCCTGTGTTTGGACTACCACGTGCAATGATGTGCGCTTGCTCTTTGCTCTTTGCTTATCTGGGGCAGTAAAGAGAGGGCAGAGCACAGGAATCAGTAAACACCCTATCAGGCTACAGGATGCTTTTCCTATTCCCTATGAGAAATAAGTTCAGATGCAAAAAAGGGGAAGAAACGCAGAGAAGATTGCAAGAGGAAGGAAGAATGGCCACAGGAAAGTAACGGTAAGGGGTGGGGTGGTCAGAGCGGCTTTGTGTGGTAACCCTGGAATGATGGGCCTCATTTGACTAACCCTAACCCTGGACCTGAATAGGAACAATACAGATCCAGGGACCTTCGCCTGACTACATTAGTGCTCCCGAGGGAACCGAACGGTGTGCAGGACGCCCAGCTCCCCAGGTCAGCCTCCGCGGAGCACTGCTTTTCTCTGGCATAGAAGCCCCTAGAATGCCATGGAGATTTCACCAGTGGGACCCACAGGTGGGACTGGGCTTCAGCAACTCTTCCCTAAGGTTCAAGGCCATGCACCTGGACATAGTGGCGTACGGTCTCCAAGTGAAGCCTTTTCCCTGGCAGCACTGCCTTTGAGCAGCTTGAGCTTCGACTGCGGTTTGCTGAGCCTCTGCAGCCACCTGTACTCACGGGAAAGGCCAGACCTCTGGAGAGTCTGCTTTAGCGTTTGCCAGCCTCTGTTCTTCCTCCATGCTGCTTCTAGACATCATTTAGCTGGTGGGATCTCTGGTACTAAGTCCCTCTGGCACAGATTTGTAGGGGAGGCGATGAATCAGCTCAGGTAGTCTGGTCAGGTAGCCTCACCTACCTACCCGCCTCACCTATCCACCTCTCTTGCTTAGTGACCTCCCAGGTGAGTGGGGTAGCCACTGGATTCACTGGTGCATTGTAGAAAGAGCCCCTCCTGAGGCTAAACATTTAGCAGTGGGGCTAAGGCTCTACACAGCAAATGCTCAAATGTTCCCAAGCACCAGCCAAAGTGGATCCTGAGCCTCTAGGTACCTGGGACAAGGCTCATTCATCTGCCCCTGTGGCCTGGAGCCCATTCACAAGTGGATAGTCCTCCATGTCTGTTAAGGTCACTGGGAGTCTCCTGCCTAAGGTAGTTGAGGAATTCCACCTTTAGGAAGATTTACAAGGTCACAGTTCTGCAGCCAAGGAAGTTACCTAGGAGGCATTGCCTTGAGCCTAGAGCCGGCAGGACATGAAGGGACGCACAGAGGGCTCTCCCCAGCTTCCTGCTGATTAGATTTTAAGCTCCCGTGTGTACAGCCCATCTCCTCCTTGCTCAGCTCAGTGTTCTGTAACATGGATCTGCTCTTGACCAAAAGCCAAGGTGATTTTTACATATAAAAATGTACCCATTGCTCGTAAGTTGCAATCATAACCTCTGTCCAGCATCCTGCCTCTGCCTCTGCCCCTGGCTCTAGGAATCCCCAGTGCCAGAATTGAGGAAGGATGTAGAGTCACAAGTGGGACTGTGTGAAAGATGGGCCAGAACAAGTGCTGCTTGCTCTGTGCTAGGCAGAGTCATTCTATGCTGCGACTGAGGAACCATCTCTTGGGAGGTCCTTTGGGAGAGAGGCAGGAAGCTTGGTTGACCAATATGGTGAGACCTCCAGTTTCTGAAGGCACAAGGCTATAATGTTCAATCCATCTAAGTTTTATTGAGCTTCTACGTTTGTGCCAACTGAAAAATGGGTACTCCAGGACATAAAAATGAGCATTACATTCTTCCACTGCTGGAAATCATGGCTTCTCTGTGACCTCTCACCTAGTCATAGTGTCTAGGTTTGGTTGGAAAGGCCAGTCCCCAGCTCCAAGGCAGGGACAACAGGAACAATCAGGAAAGTATCACACAAATGTAGTCTAGTAAGGAAGTGGAATGGGATATTGATGATGGGGAAGCCTCATGAAATTACAAAGCTGGAGGTGCCTCAGGGATGCTGGGTGTACCCAGTGGGTGTCCAGCAGCCTGTGCAGCATGGCTCACATGAAGCATACAGCTCAGGAGTGCATTGTGCTTCCGTGCAACTAGTATCTTATTCTTCTGCTGTCTGAACACTCAAGTAGCTGACCCCAAACTGTCAGAATGTATCAAAAAGCTATGATCGCAAGACAGTACTCAGGAGGGAAGGAGCAACCGTGTGTGTGTGTGTGTGTGTGTGTGTGTGTGTGTGTATGTGTGTGTGTGTGATAATTATTTGGTGTGTGTGTAATATGTATGTCTTGCATGTATAAGGTATACATATGTGGTGTGTGTGTGTGTGTGTGTGTGTGCATATGCTTATGAGTGGTGTTGGGTGAGGGTTAACCCAGTACATTATGCAACTTAAGCTGCAGTGGCCCCTGGTAGAAGCATCCCTTGGTTACTAAGAGAAGCAAATATCAGAGAAAAGCAATCTTAGCCACAGACTGCCCTAGGCTCAATTACAACAGTCAACCTACAGTTGGCAAACAAGGAGCACAGGCATCCCCACGGCTTGTGCATGCTGGAGTTCTCACGTAGACTCTATTGCAAATGTACATGAAGCACCTTAATAAAAAGTGAAATTGCAAAGATGAACAGATGATAGAAGCTTGCACGCACGTCTGAAAGTGCACATTCATGCACACACACTAAGATAGAGCTATCATTTGATATAGCAACCTCACTCCCAGGTAATTATCTAAAGGAAATGAAAGTGTCTTGGTGACATCCCCCCACACTGTGTTCATTGTAGAAATTTTGCAGAAGCAAAGAGGTGTGAATAACCTAATGTCCACCCACAGGCGAACAGATAAAGAACATGTGGCGAAACTACACAATGAACTGTCGTTTAGCCTTTAAACAAGGACATTCTACCTCCGCAACAACACGGATTAGAGTAAAGGACATGTGACAAACATAAGGTGAACAGAAATATAGGTGGTATGTCATTTCACACATGCAACCTATATAAACAAGCTCAGAGAGACTCAACAAACCCCATCTTGAACCCCTCACAGACAAGCCTGTCCTTCTTCTCTGTCATTCTAGGGGCTACATAGTGGGCAGCCAGTAATAATTGGCAAGACACTGTCCTCCCTCTGCACCCTTCTACCTGGAAAACTTCCCCACCTCAGTGACTCAGCATAAGAATAGCCTGGCATGGCATTATAATCCAAATTATGACCCAAGATGTATACGACTTGGCCCATGATTCCACCTGTCTAACCTCCTGGCTCTGCATTTCCCACACAATCCTGAAGGTGGAATGCTCCAGACAGGCTATGTGGGAGATGTTTCACGGTGCACAATGCAAACAGGCTTCTCTGTAATGCTCACACACAGTGCACAGAGAAGCACTGCTTTGGAAACCGGAAGATGAATACACATCTGTGGAGGAGTGATGCTTAGCACTCCGGCAACAGCCACGCCCCTCCACCCTGACTCCCGCCAGGCAGAGAGGCAATATCTACCCACACGTTTTTGAAAGTGAGCAGCATGTCCCATGAAGGCAAGCCTACATCTGTGCTGGGCAGATCTGTCTGAAAGGCTGGAAAAGACAGTTATATTGATGGGAAACTTTAAGATGGAAAAAAAATAATGAGCTTTGATTGTGAGAGATAAAAATGAATGCATGGGTTCTAACTTGCCAAGTCTTAGGGAGCTGACCAAGAGCTGGGAGGCACAGAGATGTAGTTGCTGTCCCTGGAGCTACGTTCCTATTGCAAGGTATATAGGGATGCTGTCAATTGGAGCGTGGGGTATCAAGGGGACCCCAGAGGAGGCAAAGCTGGGATTCAGACGTCACCTGGATTAGTGGGAAAGGGCTGAGAGCCTCCTCTCTGAGACACTGTGTGAGGGCCAGGCGTCTGTAGGTAAATGCTTAGAGGAGGCACAGGCAGTCAGTTCCAAGTCTGTGAACTTTCGCTTTATTTTCTAAGGAGCAGCCTGGGAAATGGCAGTGTCAAGGGGAAACCCTCTCATTCAACAGTGCTAGTGTATGAGTGATGGTCAGAAAGGGTGGCTCAAAGGCAAGATCTTGGGTTACCACACGATCTCAGAGGAGGGAGAAGGCAGGAGTGTCCAGGGCTCACCCTGTGATGGCAAAAGGAAGTAGACAATCAGAAATCACAGACTGGGTCAGAGAGAACCGTAATGATGGGAGATAAGGCTGGCTTGGGACTGGAGACCTCTCCAGGCAGGAGATGGCAGCTGCCTGTACACCAAGGTGACTGTGACCCATGACCCATGTCAGGACTTTAAGATAATAGTTAATACTGCTGGTGTTCTTGATTCAACTCCCGTGTTCCAGGATGTCGAGTGCCCAGAGGCAGGCCAGGGAGAGATAAAGGATGCTGATCTGTGCTTTCACCCCAAAGCACAGAAAGGGGTTGAGTTACCTTCACTACTGGGAGGTTCAGATTATGGTGCCAACCTGGGTGAGTCAGTTTTAAGGAGGGTAATTTATATATTTTCAAATCCCCTTTCAGATATATATCTCCAAATTACATAAGTGTCACAACTGGTACATGCCTCTCTCTTCCTCACAAACTGTTATCATGAAGAAAGAGAAAACAAAACAAAACACTTGCCCTGTGCTGGGTGTATAAGGGCCAGACTGTAGTGGCACCCCCTGTTTAGAAATGTCAGTACTAAGTGGGACCCCTGCTTGGTACCAGATTGAGCCTTCAAGGATGTGGCCACTCATGGAAGTTCATATCAACTCCTAGCTCTGACCTGCAGGCAGTTCTTTGACAAATTTGGCCATAATGTCTTCCCTGCCTCATTTTTTCTTTATCTATGGAATATGGACACTGATTCCTTGGGAACTGTTGGGGGTTAAAATGACAGATACACATAAACGTATATTTATCCACTAGAGGGACTTAATATTTGTTGATCTGGGAGTAGCCAGACCCATGTGGCTGGCACCACTCTCTACCCTCTGTGACTCCAGGAGAGATACAGTGTGCCTACCTTGTGCTAGCAGTGATCAATTTATTCACCAACCCATTCCCTTCTTCTAACCCTGCTGACAGTCAGGCCCTGATCCTCACCCTGACTTCTGTCTCACAAGTGATGACATAAGCTTAGAATGAAATTAGTTAAGTTACAGAGACAACGCCCCTCTCATCACCTGGTGAGGCCCCTGACTGTAAGGCCACACATGCCAGGCTACCACCTAGTCATTTCAGCTCTAAGGAGAACACACCCGGCTGAGACATCAGCTTTTGCATATGGAGTCTCTTCTCATTGCAGTAGCCCGAACAAGGTCATCTCTTTGTTGTGATTGTTCAGTTATTCCCAAAATGTAATCTTTATTATCGGCTCAACACATGCTCATCTTTGGAATGAGGGAGAATGAAGCCTAGGGCACATTGCCAACACTCCGCTCCTTCAGATGTGGTCCTCTGACAATACATATTAGTGTCATTAGAGTAGAGGTCAGAGGATTGTCATGAACACCCAGGCTGTCAAGGCAGGATCCTTTGTGAGCCACATAAGTTCCAATCTGCGTGGCTTCTTTTCTTTTTACAAACTACTGAGGATGTAAACTTGTTCCTAGATCACTGGTTATGAGGAGCTGAGGGCTGGGTTTGGTGCTTTGGATCTCCTGGTGGGATGTGAAATCTCTAGCCCAGTAGTTAGTAGATGTGCAGAGTTGTGAGCCCAATCTTGTATACCTTGGGTCAAAATTGTTTTTTAACAACATCCCCAGGATTTCTCTGTGCATAAAGTTTGCCAAGCGAATGACTCACTAACCCATGTGAACTGAGTAGGGTGGTTTCTGAGAGTTTGGGTTCTTGATTTTTTTTTTTAAATAGTTAAGGCTTCCCTTACTGCAATCTAAAGTCTGATATATGGCACAAAGCACTTTACAAACCACAAAGACATGAATCCGGGTATTTTGTCTTTCTGTGAACAGTTCACAGGATCCAAGAATATACAGGCTGAGAAATATCTCCTGTGTTCTCTGAAAGCAATGAAAATCTGGTGACCTGCTGTGCTCAACTGACCCGGAAATAACTTTGCACTTAATTTTAATTTGCTATGGGTGGCAACAGTGTTCTTTTTCTGTCGAGAGAAAAAAAGAAAAGGCAGCAAGCACTCACATGGGTGAAGGGCTGCATCTGTGATTGATGGCAAAGGATGTAGAGTGAGGGCAGCCAGGGCCTGCAGAGCCAGCTGCCATCTTCCTGAGCAGCAGGAGGGCACTTCCCTCAGTGTGCCTCTCCAGAGGCTGTTGAATGGGCTCTGTCATGTGCAGGGGGATACCCTGGCCAGAGCTTGCAGCTGCCCTGGCTTGGACTCCCAGCATGTCTGAGCACTCTCTAAGCAAGGAACTTAGGACAAGAAAGGGATTCCTAGCCAACCCTTGCGGGGGGGGGGGGGGGGTTGTACTTATTTATTATTTCTGCAATTATGCATTTCAGGCTATGATGTAAGGCTCTTCGGGTGCTGGGGGTCTGGACCCCACCTGGAATGCCCTGCTGAAAACTTTAGCTTCTCCTCTGCTCCATGAGCTCAGGACAGGAGTTATCTGTGATCTCTTTCCAGCTCCTAAATCTGTAATCCCACCCCGGAAACTCCTGCACCTCAGCAGTCTCCCTTTACTCCTTCATCCCATCCTCTGGGGTTTGGGTAGGATGTAAAGGCAGCTTCAGGATGCCTGTTCCCATGGTACCAGGTAGACAGAAGGAAAGGCTTGACCTTACTTCCCTTTTGCAGGGGCAACGGCTGTCCTTGTGTAGTCATACAATTCAGTGCAGGTTCACTGTGAAGCAGAGCTGAAGAGTTGAGGCCCTGGTGAGAGTCTGGATGGAGTGTGCATCCCGGATGACTGACTCCCAGCCCCTGGTGGGATCCTGGACCCTAGATCACGGGCTTCATAGACTCAGGGGCTCCAGAGAGAGTTCCGAGGCCTCTCATACCACTCCTTACCAAAGCAAAAAGCCTTTGATGGTGCTCAAGGCAGTGGTAGAAGGATGCCAAGCTGTCCTCTATTGCCTGCCTCTCCTCTCCTGGAGTTGAGGAGACGAAATGACCTCCAGGCAATATATCCTTCTAAAGATCCCCATCAGCCCCTCCCCTTCCCTCGCCTCTGTGATCCATCAGCCCTCACATCACCTCTGATACAAACCCCTTCAGTGTTCTCACCAGGTCACCAACCTGCCCCCCTATACCATGTGGTCTTAAAACATCTGCCTTCTCTTTACTTTCTCCCCATATCCACACGTACATGTCTCATCTTAGTAAGTCATGTGCAGGAAACAATGCCAGCGTGACTAGCTGAGTCAGGGTGTCAGTGCGAGCTGCAGGTCAGGGATATTTGCATTAGGCAATTTGACTCAAGGGCATCAGCTCATGATATGAGAAACCAGGCCAGAGGAGTTGGTGGAGCATGGAAGACATTTGGGGCTGGCTTTGTAGTTAGTACTTGAAAATGCATTTGCTGACCACAATTTCTGTCCATAATTAGACCTAAAATCTAATTGGGCTTCTGAAACTGTCTGAGCACTGTGGCAGTTTTGTGTCCTGTGGAGATGAATGTGTCCAAAGGCTCCTTGCCATTCAGATATCCCCATCTGCTGGATGCGTTTCCCATACTGCTGTGTGCCTTGAGTTTCTATGACACTGGTAAGGACCAGGCCAGAGAGAGCCTGAAGCATACATCAACACAGGTGTTAGGCCTGCGATGGCATTTGTACATTCAGCGTTCATGCTAGTGTCTTACTATACACTCTTTGCAAGGCAGCCTATGGGAGAAGGAAGGCAGCGTCGGGATACTGAGTCTGGCTGCCTACCCAGCACATACCACCTTATGCAAATAACCTATGTAAAGCTATTGACTTAAGTCCCGTCACCTGTATAGAGCCATACCATTGGAAAGTCGTGCCTAAGTTCATATTGGGCAACTCCCAGGACAAAGTCCACTCATATGCCTGGCATGTCATCCCTCTCCATTTCTCTCTCTCTCTCTCTCTCTCTCTCTCTCTCTCTCTCTCTCTCTCTCTCTCTCTCTCTCTC
>OU015742.1:127483882-127494740 GCA_907169655.1 Acomys percivali
CTCTCTCTCTCTCTCTCTCTCTCTCTCTCTCTCTCTCTCTCTCTCTCACTGATCTTTCTTCTCCAGGTTCCTGTTGGGCTTGGTGGTTTCTCAACAAGGAATTTTTTAGCATTTCATTGGAAATTCTAGTAGACTAATGGGATAAAAGGGTTTTTTTTGGGGGGGGGTTCATTTTTGTAACAGGATCTTGCTATGTAGCCTCAAACACACTTTGTACTCTAGGATGGCCTAGAACTCATGAACCTCCTGCCTCATCATCCCTAGTGAGGAATATCACTTCTCTGAAAGGATAGTGCATACCATTCTCAAAATGCAGCTTATAGCTTATGGGGAGACACACACACAGAGAGAGAGAGAGAGAGAGAGAGAGAGAGAGAGAGAGAGAGAGAGAGAGAGAGTTAAGGGCACTTAGCAATAGTGGAAGAGAGGGAGGGTACCTCAGGGCATGTGGGAGGCTCAGCTGCTGCCCCAGGTCCCCAGGCTTTGGCAGTCAACCCAGTAAGTCCAGAGCATCTTTCCAGTGGATGGTCTGCAGGTGCCTTCACTTCTGCATCTCAGTAGCTTCTTGTGGATGGAACATGGTTAGGAAAAAATATGGGGAGAGCTGTGCTTTTCCCTGTTGTCAACTGGTAGCTATGAAAGTCTATTAAAAGAGATTGTGTGTGTGTGTGTGTGTGTGTGTGTGTGTGTGTGATTCTGTGAGCCGCCCCATGTAGGTGCTGGAAATCACACTCAGATTCTCAAGAAGAGGAGCAAGCACTCTTAGCTGCTGAGTCTACTCTAACCATGTCTGGTTTTGGAATAAATACTCACTGTCCAATTGGGAGGTGCAGAACTATTCAATAACTTCCAGTGTCCAGTGCCTCGCTTGTGGCTCTCTAGCATGGTGGAATGATTCCATACGAGCTTGGATCAGCACAGTCAACTCCATACACAGTTGGGATGTGCTACGGCTTCTTCTACCCTCTCACTGTAGCCTGCTACTCTTACTAGGACATAAACCACTGCTTGCCCACCTCTTAATGAGGCTGTTTGGACCCCGAGGAGTCTCTGGCTTCTCCATGCACAGTGTATAATGTGTCCCATTGTTTCTGTTCCTGGGTATTGAGAAGAGTCCTTCAAGAGCTACAGATGAACTACAAGTTCACTGCAATGTGTCTGTTAACTGTGCAGAATCTCACCAGGATTCTGAGGGGGGAGTTGGAGGCTTAACACACACACACACACATACACACACACACACACACACACACACACATACACACACACACACATGGTGGTAGAGCAAGGAGAGTAAGAAGGTCAGCACAGCTTTCCACACAGAAACACATGATCTCACAGTGAGTATGGCACTTTAAAAAGACCTAGAATGTGCTCATAGAGGGGACAGAGGCTGCCAGATTGGTAGCTGAGATGAGATGGGACCTGTAGCTGCTCAGATGTGGGGAGAGGAAGGTATTGGGGTATGTAGGTTTGGGGCATTTACTCCCATGTCTCTATTTAGCTTGGTACAGCAAGAATGGGTGGGCTTTGGGGCAAGCTGGTGTTTCTTTGGGTTTAGTTTTGTTGCTATTGTTTATTTTGTGTGTGCATGTATTCATGTTTGCATATGTGTTTGCGAAGGCACACATATGAAGATCAGAGACGACTTGCAGGAATTCATTCCAGCTACCATGTGAGTCCTAGAAAATCAAATAAAGTTCCTGGGACTTAATGGCAAGTGTTTTTACTTGTTGAGACATCTCACTGTCCTGGGTTTTTTTTTTTCCCATAAGGGACTCACTCAGGCTGGTATTGACTCCTGTCAGTCTTACTACCCCAGCCTCCTGAGTTCTAGGATTGCAGGTGTGTACCACCACACCAGCTATTTCTTCCAGATAAAAGCACGAACAGGCAAAAGAGAGAAATCCGTGTTACACTGGAGATCCTTCTTGGCCTATCTTTTTGGAATGAATTTCAATTTTTTTGAAACAAGGGCGCATTTCCTAGGTCCCTGGTCTGTGCAGTTATGCCTAGAGTGCCATTTGAGCCTGAGAGTAGCCTGCTCCAGCTGTACGGTTCAGCACTATTGTCTTAAATGTTCTCCAAAGGCTCACGTGCTTGAACACTTAGTCCCCAGGTGGTGGCACTGTTTCGGAAGGTTTTGGAACCTTGAGGATGTGATGTGGCACCTCACTGGAGGAAGTGGAACCCTGGGGCCTGGTCTTGGAGTTTTAGGGCCAGCTATTTTCTCTCAGTCTCTTTCTTTTCGCTCCCTCCCCTCTCCCCCGTCCCTCCTGGCCTCCCTCCACCCCCTCATTCCTGAGTGTACATGCAGTGTAACCAGCCACCTTCCTTCTCAAGCTGCCATCCCTTCCTTGCCATGTCTTCCTGCCTATGAGCTATTATATTTCCCTGGAACTCTAAACCAACACAAACCATTTGTCACTTTGTTGGGTGTTGAGTGACAGAACTTTTCTTGGGGAGACATAACACAGACATCTACTCCCCCCCCCGATAGAGAACCCACAACAGACCAGAATATGGATACCATCAAAGTCCAACTTTGTGAACTATTTAGTATCATTGGGCTCACTTACCGGGATATAGATGAGAGTTACTTACAGGAGCAGAAATGACTCAAAGACAGCTGCATCACCAAGACCCACAGCAGCATGGGTGGATGGCAGCTGGTAACCTGGAGCATGATGAACAGCCTTCAGGCAGCTCAACAGGCTTGGGAGGGGGGGGGCGGTGTCCTTTCCAAGTGCTTCAGTTGATCCAAACCTCTTCCAGGCAGCCCAGGTGGTCTCTGCTTCTTCCGGGCAGCTGGTCAGGTCTCAGTCTTCTTCCCAGCTTGCCTTATCTAAGGGTATTTTTCAGCTTGGCATTTCTGAGTCTTCTTTACAGGTCTATTCCTATAGCTTACTGTAGCAGGGAGGTGCCTAGTGAATCTGGTCAGTTTCAGGGACTTCCTGAAGCTATTTTGAGGTGTTTACATTTCTACTTCAGGAGCTCCCTTGCAGGATAGACTGTCTCAATCTTGGAGGAAACTGTTACATAACAAGAATATTTTAGTACAGGAATGAGAAAGGAGCTAAAGCACACAGTTTCTGACTGAGGGTAGTGATGACCCAGGGCCAGTAGGCTGCTCACTCTCGAAGCACATTCCTAAAGACAGCAGCCATTTCACGCTGGGACTCAGCAGCCAGGACCCAGTCCTTACAACATCTTTGGATGTAAGGGGATCTGCATTTTAAAACAAATACAGTGGGCTATTTAGATAGTCCTCCCAGCCCTACCCTCGGGAAACAAAGCAGTGAATGTAAGGCTGATTCTGAGTGGGTTCAGTGCTGCTACCATGCTGTCCTGCCCTCCCACAGGAGGACAAAGTCAAGGGCAGGCATCGTACTGGCCAGCACTGAGCTAAGCTGTGCTGTGCTGTACAGTAGCTGAGAGCACCTGCTCCAGGTTGAGTACCCTTGAACAGTAACTTAACTTCTCCACCCTCAGTTATCACATCCATAAGCCCTTTATAGCTTGTCTCTCCTATGACTATTACAGATGGACAGACCTGTGCTGGACACTAGAACCCTGCATTGTGTTGTTTAAAAGACAAATACCAGGATGGGGACATAACTTGGGAGATAAAGTTCTTGCCTTGCAAGAAGAAGGACCTGAATTTGAACCTCAAAACCCACATTAAAAAGCCAGGCATAATGGTGTGTGCTTGCAAGGCCAGTTGCAGGCCAATAAATTCTGTCTCAAAAAACAAACAAACAAACAAACAAACAAAACTCCTCCCAAACCCAATCAAACAAAACAAAACAAACAACAATAACAACACACAGACACCAAACAAAACAATACAAAAACCAAGAAGAATGTCTAGAAAGAAAGCTCAGGAGTTAAACTCTGCTCTTCCAGAGGACTGAGTTCTATTCCCAGTACTCAACTGGGTAATTTACAACTGCCTCTAACACCATATCCAAGAGATCCAATGGCCTTGTCTGACATCTGCAGGTACCCACACTGTGTGGCAGACACTTACACAGAGACCACTTACATACTCGAGTAAAAATAAGCTTTTAAAGTAATAAGTAAATGGCATCCTGAGAACCAAAACCTATGGTTGTGCATTGACCTAATATATGTACATATACATGCCCCCACACACAAATCACACACACACACACACACACACACACACACACACACACACACACACAGAGTGGGATTTTTTTTGGATTAACACCTGACCCACTGTGACAGGAGCAGACAGAAGGAAGGGTGGTTGTATGCCAATATGCCAGTGTGGGATGTGAGGGGAGCAGGGCAGAGAGTGTAGGAAGCAGGAGGAGGTAGATAGCACCCTTCTTCCTACAGCCTTACTGTGAACCTCCATCCTTTCCTCTTACTAACCAAGTCATCAGTTACCCAATGGACAAAGAGCTCAGCGTGTTCAGTCTAGGAGACAGAGGGGCTTCTGCAAATACTGTTCCAGGAGGCAGAGCGGGCTTCAGACAAAAGTGAGAGGCAGGAAAGGGAAAGACAGCTTCCAAGGCTCTGATGTGCTTGTTTGACTGGTTCCTGGAAGAAAAAGCATAGGACTCCCTGTGCGGTCAGCTCCTGAAGGGCACTGCTATAGGAGGTGGCAGAGAGACCAGGCTGGGAAGGCCAGGGGGATCCGGTGTGGGATAAGAAGCAGGTCCCTGCCAGGGGTGCTGTCACTAGCTGGCCAGAAGAAGTGGGTCACCACCTTAAATTTGGCAAAGGATAGAGAAAGCCTTCATCATTCCTTCCCCTCCCCCGGACCACAATGCCTCCACACAGCTGTCTGACAGGCTGCACTCCTCCAGGCTGCTCCAATGCCTGTGCGTTAAGAACAAGGAGGACGTATTTCTGTTATCCATACTGTGGGGTTGTGCCTAGACTACAGGTCCTTGACCTGGGGGCCACAGCAAGGAAAAGAATATATGTTGGAGTTGGTGCCAACCATAGCTCCAGACCAAGTAATTGGGAGAAAGAACCACAGTGCCTTGTCCCTGGAGCAAGCTGTATACTTGGGATGGAGGTGGGCCAACTCGAGTTACATTTAAAAATACACAAAGATGGTTTCCGTGTGGGAGAAGCAAGGACTGCTCAGCTCGTGGCCCTGAACACCCATCTCAGCCTGAGGACCCTTGATGTTTTCTGCACTGCTCACTTAATGGGGTTGCTGGCATTTCAAGGCCAATTCTGCATACAAAACCTGCCATATGCCATCAGACAGGATACAGATGCAAGGAGAATTCCCATTCGGAACACAGCTGTGTATGGATCAGCGGCCAGGGTGGCTCGCTTCCCGTCACATCGGGCTGTTTGCAGCACTGACAGTGTGTGGCTCTCTGCTTTGTGTCTTTTGAACAATTATAAGAAGGAAATATGGAGAAAGGCTGTCACTTGGAAAAGTAAATGCTAAGTAGATGCTGGGAGATGTTGCCTCTGTGTTTCCCTGTGGGCTAAAATCATCCATTAATTTTCAGAACTACCAGCAACTCTCTCTGAGTATTTACCCCAGGGACACACACATACACACTGCAATTTGTGGGAGGCAGCCCCATTCATCCCCAGGATGACATTGGCCTTTGTGAATCACTGTCTAGTTTACAGTTACTTTTTAATGAATGTACATGATGTGGTGTGTATGTATGTGTGCTGTGGGTGTGTGTGTACATATGAAGGCCAGAGGTTGATCTCAGGTGTCTTTTTTTTATGATGATGGTTTTTCCATATTGTATATTAACATGTGATCTCTCACTTGAATTTAGAGATTACTGCTTAGGATAACCTAACTCGCCTCTAAGCATTGGGATTACAGGCAGACTGACATGAATGTTCAGTATTTATGTGTGTGCTGGGGAACCAAATTATGTGCCTCATGCTTGCACAGCAAGCACTTTACACACCAAACCATCTCTCCAGGCACCTAGATGGATTTAGTTGTAGAAACTTCTCTAGGGAAGATATTTATTTATTTATTCATTCATTCATTCATTCATTCATTGTTTATTTATTATTATTTTTGGACTGGACCATTCTTTTTGTTAATTTATTAAATATTTATTTATTCATTTTATATACCATTCACAGATCTCTCCTCCCTTTCCTCCCTGTCCCACCCTCCCAGTCTCTTCCCCCTTTCCCCATTCCCTTCTCCTCTGAAAAGGGGAGCCCCCTCCCCCTTACAAGCCCACCAAAAACCCAGCACATCAAGTCAAATCAGGACTTAGTGTATCGTTTTCCACTGAGGCCAGACAAGGAAGGCAGCCCAGCTAGGGGAAGAGATCCAAAGGCAGGCAACGGACCTGGACCATTCTCATCACAAACCTGGACCACTCTCATCATGAATCTGGATCATTCTCATCAAGGGTATTTCTGTCTTTCAGAATAGTCTGTACGTTTTCTTTGCTGATGTGAACACACTTATTAAACACAACAGGTCTACTCAGTGGCCATGCTCAGTAACAAATTCAGCCTTGGTTCTGCTTTATTATAATAAGTAAATAATTGTCTCTTACTGTGTGAGCAGTGTTTCAAGCCTGATTGTGATTGTCTTCTGTAAGCACCCTTCTGAATACCTACTAAATGTTGATATGGTGCTGGGTGCTGGGGTCGTTTGTAGGTGTACCTCCTAAGCATCAGCATGTTGGTGTGTGGTGTCATTCAGTTGCTGCCATTCATGTTGCTCAAACTCCTAGCTTGGCTCCCTGCAGGAGCATAGAGAACTGAATGGAGTGGTATTTGGAAGCTGGAGGTACATTGTGGCTGTTGTGCCCTGGGAGAAGCAAGTGTGATATCACTGCTGGGGATCTGGCTGTTTAGTAGACACACCAGGCCAGGAATTTGTATGACAGCCCCCATCAGACACTTTTCAGAAAATTGAAGTTTCTTGCTGTGTGCTGGGACATCTGAACTTTGAACTCTCATCACAGACATGGAGTCCATCACAGTATTGGATCCACAGCTACAGATCAGTGGTCCCACCCTTTGACCACTGCTGCCCAGCCCATGAGGATGAGATGGTACCAGGTGAGCAGCTCACTTCCTCACATCGGTACTTGGCATCCTGATTCCTTGTCCCTGAGAAGGAGTCCCTCTCTCATTGGGGGTGCCAATCTGAAGTCTCTTTACATCATAAGACTCCCCAGGATACATGAAAGAAAGTCATCTCCGCTAGGAGGGTTCTATTCAGCGAAGGGTGAAGACTTGATAGGGACACATGTTTTTACCAGGACACAGGATCAGAGGAAACACAGAACTCATTCCTGTCCTCTAGCATTGTTTCATCACCAAGTTCTTACCCCAGGCCTTGGTCCAGATGGTGTGAGCAGCACATATAGTCCCTTACCTTCATGGACCATTCAGAGTTATGTGCCACCAACATTTTACAAGGGGTGGGATACTTTGACCTAATCCTCAGATCCTTTCCAAGCAACAGAAGATACACCCTGGGCCAGTAAGGCACAGGGCTATTATCAAACAGAGAGGGAGTGTGTGCTTGTCAATAATGCCAAAGCCTCTGAGGGGTACACTGGCTCCTCACTGCCCCATCTGCTTTGGGGATGCCCTTCTCCTCATTCAACTCTGCCCATGTGTGCCCGTGTGGTTATGGGCACAGCAGAGACTCATTCCAGGCTTTTAGAGAATTCCAACATGAAGTGCAAAGTACTGGACCATGCAGCTTCTTCATCAAACCCTTAAATACACTGCAATTTCCTTGAGAGATAGGACCTCAAGTCACAGCCTGCCATCTTTGTGTGTGTACCAGCCTCTTCCAGCTTCCATCTTAATGAAGGTTAAATATAAATTCTGTACATTTTAATAAAGTTTAAATATAAATGTTGCCATAGCTATTCCTTGCCAATTTCATCAAAACAGAACTCAATAATGCTGCTGAGATAGAGCAAATTATTTAAAATAATATCTAAAATGAATGAACAGAACACTTCAGGAAATGCAGGTGCAGGAGACTTTAGGGCTTTGTCCACAGTATGTGACAAAGGGGACAGTACTAGATGGTCACATGACTTCACTACACTGATCACTATGCTGGGCTTTCACAGACTGTTCACACCCATAGAGCTGTGAACACTGAAAAGACCCCTCTATACCTAAAAAGGTCACCACACCCATCCCTGCCATTGGGGGAGTATCATCCCTGGCTGAGGGGAGGTGTAAGTTCTGCAGCCACTTTGCAAAGTAGGTTGGCAGTTTCTTAGCACTATGTATACAATCTGTTCTCTGCCTAGGCATTTCCCCCAAGAGATAAGGACATGCTTGTGTATTCAGAGACTTGTGCACAAATGTCCAGAGCAGCTCTCCCTGTAATAGTAAAAAGAAATCTGGAAGCACATCTGTGAAGGCAAATCAATACGCGGCAGGGATGAGGACCTGCTGATAAGTGCAAGGACCTGGTGATACCACTTCTGAGCTTACCATGTGACAGAAATGAGGTAAAAGCAATCACCCATGAAGCTGAGTCGAGTTTATTTCAGGATGTCATCTGTGTAATTAACACTTAAAAAAATAAATCAAGGTCTCCTGTAGTCCAGAATGCCCTCAAATTCACTACATACCCAAGAATGATCTTGAACTTCTGAGCCTCCCAAGTGCTGGCACAACACTCTAAGTTTATGTGATGGTAACAATTGAGCCCAGAGCTTCATGCATGCTTGGCCAGAACTCTACCAGCCCTAGTTTTATTTTTATTTTTGAGTTATAATATTCAACACTCTGAGGAGGAGGGAAAACCTCCCAGAATTCTTCTCATGTATCCTTGGCATCAGTGTTAAACGTTTTGGATCTTCTGAAGTATAACTGGCAAAGAGTATCCAAGAACCTACTTGTGTAACCTTGGGTCAGCTCACAATCTATAGGGCCACATCGGCCCAAGATGAACCCCCATGCATGTTCTCAAAAGTACTCAAAATGTTATTCAAAATATTAAAATATAAAAAAGCGTTTAGTACAACGTTAGGGAACTGATCAAATAAGGTTAACCATGCACTCTCAGTGTGTATAGTGCTCTGATTCCCTTTCTGTATGTAGGGTCTTATTCTACAGCTGCATGTAGCCTCAAATTCTTTTTTTTTTTTTTTTTGCCCCAAATTCTTGATCTTGTCTCTGCCTCCCAGCAGTGCCCCAGAGTTAGAATACATGTGAGAAGAACAGAGCTGGGATTTTAGGCATTCAGGACCACATCCATACTAGATTTTTTTTCCCCTGACCTTTCCGACGATCTAGTAGCAAACAACCAATAGCATGGGGCTATATACATTTTTTTCCATAGTGTGAGGATGCACCCATCTGTGAAATACACTCTCCAAAGGGTACGTCTAGGCCAAGTCATATCTTCATTTAAAGAGATGGTTGATATTTGTTCTCCAAAACTCATGTTCTGGAGTGATTTTACTTTAGCACCTGTGTCACCATGTCCAGCCAGCCATGGCCCTCACCAAATGCACCACCTAACAAATCCAACACACCCAGTCCCTTCCACTCTTGCAAGTACCTGTACAGATTTCTACCTCAGTACCTGGATTTCCTTTCTTAGGGAGAAAAGCTCTCCAGTGACTACTGCCTGGCATCCTGGGAGCTGGAAGCCTTCCTTGCTTCCTCTGTCCCAGTGACCAGGTGATGGTTCACCCCTACAGGTACCCTGAGTCAGAGTGCAGTGACCAGAGCTAATCTTTCCTTTGGAGTTTTGACCAGGGCTTTTGAGGCAGCTCTTTGCAGCTAGGACCAAATGCTGTAGTGAGCTTGGCCTGTGCTGATGTTTTCCTGCTCTGTGGAGTAACCGTGAATGCAGAGGGGATGAAGTATACTCTAAAAGCTTGTCGTAGACTGTAGGGCTGACCGCTGGCAGAACGCCTGCTGGTGTGCCCCACCCATTGCTTATCATCCTCTTCTTCCTCTTCTTACTCCTTCCTCCTTTTCTTGCTCTTCCTCTTCTTCCTCTTTTTTCTCCTATTATTGTTTTGAGACAGGAAGTCACTGTAGCCTCACACTCATCATGCTCCTGCCTCGGTTCCCTAAGTACCACCCAGCTGGCTTTCTATCTGTTGCCTGATATCAACTGTCCTTTCATAGTGACTGAAAGGCCGGCTGTTGATTTACTTATGAATAAAATCAGCCCTTGTTGCCGGTACCCTAATTAAAAGTAAGTAACGAGCTCTAGGAGAGCTAAGGTGTGCTGGAGTCACTACACCAATTACCGTGATTCCCACCTGCTGTCTCCTCCACTGCTTGACAAGCTGAAGTCACTAAATGGAAACTATTATACTTGAAGATCCAGCCGCTTGCCCCATGCTGGGGTGGGGGCGGCAACGCATGACATCAACATAGTTCACTGTCTCTCTAGATGCTAGGTCTCTAGCTGGCTAGTTCAGCCAAGTAGCAAACTGCTAGCTTGCGCAGGCGACCTTGGTGCACTCTACCTCCACATCAAACCAGGTTGATTTAGGACAGTTGGTGGCAGTACCAGCCAAAAGGAACATATGCAAAGTGAATTAGGTGGTTAGTCTGCTCCTAAGACATCCAGGTCCCTCCCAAGTTGGATCACTGGCCAGTGAAGGTAGCCAAGCATTTCTGAGATGGGAAGTGGGCAGCCAGCTCACACTAGTAAGCCAGCAGCTCCCTCCTTTCAGCAGCTGTAGCTGCCATGTGGCTATTTGTGCACATGCCAGCCTTGAGCAGGTTGCAAAGTGGGTCCTGGATAATGTGACTCCAAGGACATTTTCCTGCAATGACCTCATATTCTCCTTGTGCTCAGGCTCTTTCCATATGGCACTGTGACACACACACACACACACACACACACACACACACACACACACAC
>OU015742.1:127494750-127505142 GCA_907169655.1 Acomys percivali
CACCACCCTTCATATTTATACATGTGTGCAGGCTCTCGGAGTTCATCATATGCTGTCATTATGCAGGCTCTACATGGCCGGTTGCCCGTGGAAAGAAGCATTACCTGGCTGCCCCACACAGGACTGAATAGAAACGGCTTTTCACTCCCTCCTGACCTTCTCTGGGGAGCTGCAGGGCCTGTGGCTGGCCTGATCATGTTAGCTAGTTTATCTTCTCTGCTTGGGCAAGCTGGGACAGGAGCCAGGCTGACCCCTTCTGCAAGCAGCCAGACGGCAGGAGTGAGCATTGCTCCTTCACAAGATGACTCCAAGAAATGGTGCAGGTGGTATCATTAGCATCCTGGGGCTGAGCTGGCATCCTATCTCTCCTTCCTCCCAGGGTCCATCCTTAATGACAGTGAAGAGGGAGAAATGTGCTCATCAAGACACCCAGGGAAAGAAGACTTTGGAGGAATCCACAGCAAGGGCAGTCCTCGTGAAGTCTGTGGGTGGGTACAGTAAGGTGTGCACTGGCCTCACTTCTTCAAACTTGACTGTTGAAGTAAAAGTTCCTGTCCTAATTCATAGTCAAGAAATGCCATCAATACCAGCAGATCTGGACCCAGGGGCACAAACTATTACACTAACCAAGGACAATGCATGCAGTAAAGCTAGACCTTATGTTTAGATCTAGCCAATGGACAGTGCATTCTCCACCATTGTGGGGGGAGCGGAGACTGCCTCTGACATGAACTCTGGTGTCCCCAATTTGACCACTTCCCCTTGGTGGGGCGGCTAGGCATCACACGAAGGAAGGGGAAGCAGGCTGTCCTGATGAGACCTGATAGGCTGTGGTCATATGGTGGGAGAGGAGGTGCCCTTCTGTCAGAGGTCTAGGGAGGGGAATAGGGGGAAAGAGGGAGGGAGGGGAATGGGAAGATGCAAGCTAGGAGATAACAACAATCAGGATGTGATCCGAATAAATTTTTAAAAAAGGAAATGCCTCCTGCCTTGCCTTCTTTCCTGTCTTATTGTAATCCCCAGGGTCTTCCTTCTTTTTTCCATCTGCTAGTAGCCTGGGCACTCTGATAAGTGACATCTCATCCATCTCTGTGTTTGCTCTTAGACATTAGTATTATAGACTACTAAGATTGCATAAAAACACAACCGAGAGGAGGAAGCTATGGTCACTTTCTATTGTTTTATGTTATAAAAAGAAGATCCCATACACACTCATGGATAGGCCATGCACCCCATTGCTCATGAAGGAGTTCTGGGTCCCACTGTGGGAAAGTCAAGGGCACCCAGATTCTCATCATGGACCAGGGTTCACCACCTTTCTTCTCAGAGCATATTTCTGTTTTGTATCCCAGGAGAGGCCCAGCAGACTCCATAGCTGCAAAGCACACATTGCATCCTCACGGGTCCTTACATGTGGCCAGTGTCTTCCATTGACTTCAGGGACCATGGGATGAAGACCACATCCTCCCATTTCCATCCTCTTACTTGCATGACCTGTCAGGTAAAGGAGGATTGCTTTGCTATCTGACATGAGGTTTCATGGTGTGATGCCCTTTGTAGGAGTGTGGCACTTACTGACAGGTGACTTGTCCTAAATTGTCCTAATTGTGAATTGAGGAAGACAAGTGGGCCAATCAGAGTCAATACCTGTGAGTCCATTATCTGGGCCACACTTCACATATTCCTGTGAGCCTGGGCTCCTGGCTGGGCAAGGCCTTGGGCCTTGATTCCTTGGGGCAGAAGCCACAGATGTACAACACTTCTCTCTACAAGACTCCCTAAGAAATGACTCTAAACTCAACAAACGTCACTGGTTGCACTGAAAAGGCTTCGTTCTGCTTAAGAACATGTGACTCTGTGTGACTGCAAGACACCCAAGGGTAAGCCCCATCCCTCTTACCATGGCAAACACCGCTGAAATGGCCCTGCCCTGGGGTCTTGCTCCACTAGGACTGCCCTGGCACACAGAGCAGAAAGATGCTCGGAAGTGGTAAAACCTGGTGAGAATATCTACACCAACGTTCTGGGATTGACTTTCCTTGATTTGCCTCAAAAACCAGTGGGATCCAGTTTCTAGCCCTGTTAGCCCATAATTCTTCCAATAACTCTCTTAAGGCTTTTCATACTATCTGTGGCCTGGAAAGCACCTTTCCTGATCCCGCGGGACCCCACATGCTACCCACTTCCTGTGCCATGCTAACATGCTCTCCTAAGGCTATGCAGACCATGAGACATAAGCAAGTGAAACACACAGACACAGTCAAGTCTAAGGCTGACTCTGCTGCTCTTTATATTTGTCATTGGGAAGTAGACATTGCTGATTTTTAACTGATTTCTGATATTGCCCTACAATAGGTCTTTTTTTTAATTTTGGGAACTCTGTGTGTGTGTGTGTGAGAGAGAGAGAAAGAGAGAGAGAGAGAGAGAGAGAGAGAGAGAGAGAGAGAGAGAGAGACAGAGAGAGAGGGAGAGAGAGGGAGAGAGAGAGAGTATATGGGTACACTTGTGAGCACGTAGAAGCCAGAAGTAGACATTGAGTGTTTTCATTACTCTCCACTTTATTTTCTGAGAAAGGATCTCTCATTGAGCCTGAAGCTCACTGCTTCATCCAGATTAGCTGGCCGGTAAGCTCCAAGAGTCCTCTTGTGTATTACCATGCCTGGCTTTTTTCATGGTTATTAGAGACTCGAATTCAGATCCCCAGGCATGTGCTGCTACATGAGCTGTACTGGCGAGCTGTCTCCCCACTCCCTAAAGTAAGTCTTAAGTATGGACCAGAAGGTACTGTGCAGGATGATGAGGGACACAAATCACTGGCAGTCTTACTTGCAAACTACAATGAGTAGCCTGCTGAGATATGCCCATAGACGCAATATCAGCGTGAATGTGGTGTGGGTAACCAACTGCTTTCTGATGGACTCTAAGGCGAATCCTACGAGAAGAAGCTCATGATAATCACTGTAAACCCAACCAAGAATTTACAACGGAATAATTCACAGGTCTCAGGGACAGAATCTACTACTAATATTCTGCTAAATTAACATAGTTTAAAATTGCCCTCTATGTCTGCATATTAGTATAGGTCTCAGACCTCAGCTGGGAAATTTCTTTGTACAATGGATGACAGTTAACATAGAGACTCACAACTAATCAAAGTACAGAGAATAAGTGTTGGAGGAGTGCTCAGTCACTAAGGGGTACCTAAATCATACCCTTCTCAAAGCTCAGGAACTGTCTTAGAAGAGGAAGCAGAAAGACTGTAGGAGCCAGAATTCAAAGAGGAGTAGACTAAAACGGTGTCTTCTGAATGTAGGACTGTTGGCCTCATGAGCTCATAGCAGATGCGGTTGCCTGCATAAGACCTGCAAAACATCAAGCTAGGCAGCAGTCTAATCCCGAGAGGAGAAGAGTTCATGAGCTTCCACTCCTAACCCAGGTGCTATTGACAGTCCATGGCTTCTGAAGAGGGAGAGACAGCTTGTTAAGGGTGTCTGTCCCGGTAGATCAGCTGTCCTCTGGTAGGTAGCCCATTTCTAGAAGTATATAGCCAATGCACATTGGGCTGAGTTGAGTTTTTAAAAAGTATGAAGAGCTGGGTGTGGTGTGGTGGGGTACACTTTTAATCTCAGCGCTGGGGAGGCAGAAGCAGGAAGATCTCTGTGTTGGTGTGGTGGGGTACACTTTTAATCTCAGCACTGGGGAGGCAGAAGCAGGAAGATCTCTGAGAGTTCAAGGCCAGCCTGCTCTGCAAGTTGAGTTCCAGGACAGCAGGGCTGTTACACAGAGAAACCCAGTCTCGAAAGTCCAATAAACAAACAAACAAGTGGACAGAAAGTTTGGAGAGGTTGGGAAGGTGAGAGAGGATCTGGGAGAAGTCAGGGTGTAAATACATTGTATGAAATTCTCAAGGAATTAATAAAAATGCATTTTAAAACTTCACAAATGTCAAGAGGTAAATAAATGGCTGTGTACTTTATATTCTGTGAATATCTTTGATGGTTTCGTAAATATAAAGACAATTGTATTAGTGAACAAGCACCTGACTCACACAACTTAGAAAAGTATTCCGTTTTTTTTTTTTTTTTTTCTTCTTCTTCTCATGATTCAAGGAGCAGCGGCAAGGGTGCGCAGACGAGACCTCTCACATCGACAGAAGCCAGGAAGCTTACAATAGAGGACTCTTGTGCTCAGCTGGCTTCCTTTCTCCCCTCATTTATTTGGTCTGGAGCCTGGCATAGCCCTTCAGATGGCCACCCGTGTTGACGGTAGGTCTCCTTCTTCATTGAAAACTCGGACACACCCTGAAATGTATCTCCTGAGTTATTAAACCCTGCCAAGTACTATGACGATTGCTCATAGCAAGTCTTAGGAGTGACATGTGTCTGGTGAGTGATAAGAGGGAGAGAGGAGGCTGCTGAGGAGGGGTGAGCTCAGAGGAACAGACAAATCCTGAAGCCCCGTGGAAGGAGTGCTCTTACAGTGAAGTCTTTGTGCCGTTCAGCAGATGATAATTAGACTTAGCGAATAGCCCTCAGAGAGTGAGGGCACTGTAGTAAGAATTTTGGTTTCTTTAAAGACACAGAAATATTATAAGAATTTTTTCATTTGAATCCCAGGTGTGGGCATATGGGGCTGCTTCAAAGCAGCTGACTATGATTTGCCTCGTGCTCTGGCAGGGGCACGATTTTGCCAGCTGCAGATAGTTTCTGAGATTGTGTGATGCTTGGAACTCTGAGAATTTTTCTCAGAGGGTATATAAATTCTAGGGCCCTGAGAGGGAAGGTGGGATGTTGATTGGCTGTTGGTTGGGGTCTGTTAAGTGGTCATGCACAAAGAAGAAACAACAAGAAGAAGAAATTAGATATCCTGACTGCAAAGATCAAACTCACCTCACGGAACTTGATTGTGCTTAAGTTAGCTGGCTCCCTCCTTTTCCCCATTTATTCAGTCTGGAGCCAGTCACTGGCCTTCAGATGGTCACCCGTGTGGAAGGTAGGTCTCCCTCTTCAGTCGGAGTTCTCTGAAAACTCAGACACACCCTGAAATGTATCCCCTGGGTGATTCATGATTCTAAATCCTTCCCTGATCAGCAGCATGTAGTCTAATGATAACGTGGCCCCATTTCTGATCCCTGACTTTAGTTAGGAGTCTCTTTTCTTTCTTCTCTATTCTTTTTTCTCTCCAATATAGGTTGAAAGGCCCCACAGAGTAGGAAAAGCCTGGCCATGGGATGTAATGAAACATGTAAGGCCTAGCTTGGAGAACAGCTCAGTGATGGACTGCTGACCTAGCATATATGATGTCTTGGGTCAAATCCTTAGTACCACAAAAAAAGAAAGGAAGGGAGGGAGGGAGGACGGACGGAAGGAAGGAAGGAGACAAGGAAGGCTCATGAGGCTGAATACATGTCAAGAAGAAAAGGGGCCATAAGCACGGCCTTGGCTGAAGCAATGAGGAGTTAATGCTGGGGGCACGCTGAGCTGCCTGCACCCCAGAACTCACTGTTGAGATGCACTCATGAAATGTTCATCTATCGCTTAAATATGAGGACATTTTGAAAGCTTTTTTTTTTTTAATGGCATTCCATTCTTCATCTATTTGTAGCATAAGCCTAGAAAATTTAAAAACAAATCAGTGCTAACAAGCTCGTTCAGGGAGAGATGTAGGGGAAGCAATCCATTCAGCTTCAGATGCTAGCAGATTGGAACAGTCCAAGAAGGCATCAGCAGTAGACTAGGAAGTCCCGAGCTCCATCTGCCCACAGGCTTTTGTTATCTTTGTGGCAATCACCAGGCAGGCAGAGCCCTGTAGTGAAGTACACAGCAACCTGCTTTCTGGAAAGATCTGACCTAGAGGCATCTCGTAGATGTAATCATGGGCTAAAAGAAGACTAACAAATGCTAGCAAACACAGCCATCTTTAGCGGACTGCAAGCAATGTGGGAGAGCAGCACTGGGACTCAGGCCAGGCTTCCATGTGGGCAAGTTGCTCTGTTGGGGCCCAGCGGTAGGGCAGGGCTTGTCATGTTTCTGGACTCCTTTGTTGGAAGCCTTCCTCTCACCATCAGAAGATATGGGCCAGGGTTTAGTTACTTCTTGAATTTCCTTCTTTCCAGGAGGCCATGCGTTTAAAAGATATTGTAATGGATGGAGGAAAAATAATTTCAGTGAGGGGAGCTGAAAAGAGTTCTGGGAGGCAGAGCTCTGTTTGGATTCTCCAGAGGTGTCCAAATAGGCCACCTCCTGTTGCCCCTAGGACAAGCCGTCTTTCATATCCAGAGCAGCCATGGCCAGCATCTCTCTTCCTGCATGACAGGAGAATGCAGACTTTGAGATATGCATTTTTGGTCTTCACTTGTGTCAGAGTACCAAATAGTAAATGTCCCTTGATCTTTGTGTGCTTGGAGAAGAGAGAGCCTGATATTCTGGAATATATTGATGAGTTGGAGTTGCGGATCAGTGTCCCCAGCGTGGCCCTTAGGGGGGCTGGCACTGCAGGGAGCAGGAAGATGCCAGAGTGAGAGTGAGGTGCCACCTGAAGCTGATTTGCCTAAGGGAGATCCATCTCTGGGCTGTCTTGGGATCTTGTTTTATCTACACAATGGGCCAAGCCAGTTCTGGGCAATCTGGCTCACACAATGCTAGCGAGGGTAGGGTGGTGAGTATGAGCACACGTCAGCATGTGTGCCACGGTGTTAGCACGGCACAGCCATGGGTAGAGCCTATTGTAAATGTAGAGCCTTTAAATAGAGTCCACTCTTCCTCCTCACACTTCAAGTCACAGAAGAGCGAGGCGTGAGAGGAAATGAGTCTCAAAGGGAACAGAGAGGAGACTGGCTGTGAGCACTGGAGACAAAGGCAAGGCAGTTTACAGTCCTGGGGATGTGCTGGCTTCTGCCTCCTCTGGTCCACTGTCACAGACGTTCAGGGTGCACACACGTTAGCGTCACCTTCTTGGATGTACCATTCATTTGTCCCCTTCCTCTCCGTGGTTGTGTCTGGCCTCTCCTGGGATGTGTGTGTGTGTGTGTGTGTGTGTGTGTGTGTCCCTTCCTTCTCCCACCCCCCCTTCTCCTTAAAGCAGATATTGTTGCTGCAAGGGGCACTGTTCATTCACAGGCCAGCCTTCCCTGCAGTAGACTGCACTGAGGCTGAGAGCGAAAGAGTTTCAAATGCGTTCCCTCCCACGCTCTGCTTTTTAATTTCAGAGCCCCAGGCGATCTGTGTGGGGTGACAAGTGGCAGTGGCTTCCCTGATGTTGGTATTCTGAGGTCGCAATGTGGTTGCAGCCAGAAGCCCAGGGATGAAGTATGGCATTAAAAATAAGAGAGATTAAAAATATGTGCCCTCCCAAGTCAGCAGAGCAGAGCTAACAGCCCCACATAAAGAAGCCGCTTGCAGGATGATCTGGTGACTGGGAAGCAGAGGGGGACTCACTGTGGCCATCAATTGTCTCCCTGCAAGAGGGGAAAGCCAGGACTGTGGGAGGCAGGGCAGAGGGGGGACTGGCATTAGGAGGAGAGAGGGGTGAGGCAGGCAGAGAGGGAGGGAGGAGGAAAAGAAAAGAGAGGACGAGGGAGGGAGGGAGGTGGAAGGGAGGGAGGGAGGAAGGGAGAGAGAAGAGCATCTTCAGCAGGCAGAGGGAGGGGTGGCCAGGTGAGTGCAGACTTAGCCAACAGAGAATAGTGGTGTTCATTTCTTTCTTATATAACCTGAAATGGCAGGTTTCAGCCTGTGCACTTATATTTTTTTAATTGCATTTTGCCATAAATCAAGATTTCACGACACTCTGTCCCCCTGCCATGCCTACAACTCCTCATATGTCCCCCCCCCGGACCTCATCTCTTATTCACTCCTCTTCACCTTCTTCATCCGTGTCACAGTCTGGGTTCGTGGGTCACCCCCAGCAGCTGCCTACTCCTGCTCCTGCTAGAAATGGTGGTTTTCCCAATGGCAACCTGCTTACGTAAGGGTCAAAGCCTGTCTTCCATTGTTCTGGTTGCACTCTGTTGCTGTGACAAACACCATGACCAAAAGCAACTTCAGGGAGGAATGGATTTGCTTGGCTTCTGCTTCCAGGTCACACTCCATCACTGAGGGAAGTCAAGGAAGGAACTCGGGGCAAGAGCTTGAAGCAGCGATCATGGAAGAACACTGCTCTCTAGCCTGCCTGAAAGCTCATACTCAACTAGCTTTTTTTATCCGGCCCAGGGAAAGATGCCACTCACAATAGCTTGGCCTTCATTTCTCCATTAATAACCAAGACAATCAATCCCCCACAGACATGCCCACAGGTCAGTTGGATCCAGGAAATTGCTCCGCTGAAGCTCTTCCTTCGGGTGGCCCTGGGTTCTATGTGTGACATTGTCCATTAAAGCCATGGAGGACATCTACTCAGTAAACATGTTCTAGTCAGGTGACATGAATGAGTCTATGTGCTGGTGTGTTAGGAGTATGTGTGTGCGTGAGAACGGCATGTTAGGAATGCACATTTAGTACTCAATCATTTCAGTCTGATGGGGTGATGGGGAGCTGAGGACCTGCAGTTATGGGGATTGTTAGTGTCCAGAACACAAGATTTTAGAGGCCTGGGGAGGGACTGTGCTTGGGCAGCCCCCTTTGCTATAGAAGCAGTGTCTTTAGGGAGGTGTGTGGTGCCTCCAGGCTGTGGAGCCCAGGAGCCTCTCTCCTCTTTATTATACCTCTGTTCCTAAAGATCGATTGCTAATTTCATTTATTCATTCATTGGGAATTCAAGAAGATCCTTAAAATATCAGCATTTTGGTTTTCTTATTCTCAGTTGGACTTTTTTAGACCTTTCAGGCAAGCAGGTTAGGTTAAAATTGTGTATTAATCATAGGACTTTGAGGAGTCATACTGGATGGAGTCCTGAGTCTCCTTGAGCAGTGACATCGATGGCGTCCTGCTGTGTTCTGCTGTCACACATCCCAGCCATCCTCCCATAGCCCTGTCAGAAAGGCATCTTACTTTCTGTGATTTGCAGATGAAGAAACTAAAAATATGCCAAAGGGCAAATGCCTGAATTTTTTGCCATAGCTTGTTGGACAGTGACACACAACATACACACACAGACATACGCACATCCAAATACACACACACATATACACACAACACACACATATACACACACATAAAACATGCAAGACATATACACAAGGCACACATACACAGCACACACATACACATACATATACATATACATATATATACACACATAAAACACACACACAAGACACACACAGGTACACACACAACATACACATATTTACAACATGCAAATATACACACAACACACACATACACACACAAACATATACACGCCACATACACATATACACTCAAGCTCACACACACACACAAATATACACACTACACACTCACAGAAACTCACAGAAACACACAGCATACACATACTCACACATACAAACATACACACACCACATACACATACACACTCAAACTCACACACACAAACATACACACACACAACACACACAAACACACAGCACACACATATTCTCTCTCTCTCTCTCTCTCACACACACACACACACACACACACACACACACACACACACTCCTCCATACCTCTTTGATGACCTCCACAACTATACCACAACCCTATGGTTCCTTGGCTTTGTGCATTTTGTGTCTTTTTGGCCAAGGCAAATCTAAATAAGAGAATATTAGTCATGGGACATCTTTTTAGTGACAACTGAGGATGCCTTTGAACTCCAGACCTCCTTGCCTCCACATTCCCAGTCCTATGATTAAGAACATGAGAAACAACACCTGACTTTTTTTAAAATTTTATTTTATTAATTTATTCTTGTTACATCTCTATGGTTATCCCATCCCTTGTATCCTCCCATTCTCCCCTCCTTCCCATTTTCCCCTTATTCCTCTCCCCTATGACTGTTCCTGAGAGGGATTACCTCCCCCTGTATATGCTCATAGGGTATCAAGTCTCTTCTCAGTGACCTGCTGTCCTTCCTCTGAGTGCCACCAGGTCTCCCCCTCCAGGGGACATGGTCAAATGTGAGGCACCAGAGTACATGAGAAAGTCATATCCCACTCTCTACTCAAGTATGGAGACTGTCCTGTCCATTGGCTAGATCTGGGTAGGGGTTTAAATTTTACCGCCTGTATTGTCCTTGGCTAGTGCCTTAGTTTGAGCGGGACCCCTTGGCCCAAATCTGCCTATCATAATGTTCTACTTGTAGGTTTCTAGGACCCACTGGATCCTTCTACATTGCTATTCTCACATGGCTCTCTCATCTAGAGTCCCAATAGGATGTCCTCCCCTCTGTCCCAGTTTCCTTTTAAGTGTGTGTGTGTGTGTGTGTGTGTGTGTGTGTGTGTGTGTGTGTGTG